>JAJGOT010000129.1:640000-910000 GCA_022457155.1 Cladopsammia gracilis | reverse complement strand
GTATTTTTACGAATGGCGACGTTTTAAGAAAGTTAAATGGGACGGGAAAGTTTGTGTTTTAATATGAGCGATATGGCAGAGCAAAATTTGCGTTTGTTCTAGTACACGGGTGGCGGCTTAGAATTTTAAACATGAACACTTATCAGCATAAGTGGAAAAGCGTTATTTCCTGAATTATTCTAGAGCTCTCACGCAAGTATGAACCTACCTGCCATGATCTATCAAGAAACGAAACATAATTATTATCAATTCGCTGTTCTGACTCAAATGAGTTCAAATTTTATATTCAAGTTCCGATGAATTTCAGTGCATTCTCAAATCACCTTAAAACTGTACTTATCTATATCCTTGGTGCACTGTATTAAATTTTTCTTAATAGGTTTTTAGAAGACTTACCTTCTACTTGCAGCTGAAAAAGCTAGGCTTAAACGTAACAGTCGCTAGACTGTCAAAAATGCCAACGAAGGTTTTAGCGAGCTCCACGCAGCTATAAAGCGTAGCGAATACAAGCTAAAATTACAGCCTTTACTGAGACACTTACGATACGACCAAAAACAGAT
Source organism: Cladopsammia gracilis (assembly GCA_022457155.1). Classification (NCBI taxonomy): domain Eukaryota; kingdom Metazoa; phylum Cnidaria; class Anthozoa; order Scleractinia; family Dendrophylliidae; genus Cladopsammia; species Cladopsammia gracilis. The sequence continues at coordinate 909,440 of JAJGOT010000129.1, read as the reverse complement.
CGCTGCATTCACCCCTCTCATAAAATAGAAGTCTGTATACAGGTGAACATTTCAAGTTCGTTTACCAACAGGTTGCAACTGAACTGACTGAAAATTCTAAAAACTGACAGGAATCTTCTGCGACACCTCCTTTCAACAACCTTGACGGGCTTTTTTAATTTCGTTCCTATTACAAATTAAGTTATCGTCTCTTTCGTAGAAAAATACGTAAACATTGGGAACATCAAACTTTAAGAGGGTATAAAGGAAAAGTAACACACATCTGAACAGCGCCACCATTTTGGACGGCAATCTATCCGTTCCGATGTTAATCGCGTAACTCTTTCCTCCTTTCCGGTTCTAGATTTCTGTTCGTGAAATGACCAGATTTTTTCCGGATATATAATTGATACTATCCATTAGATTATTACAATGGAACTCAATTCATTCTATAGGTGTCAGAACATTCACTGAAGCGTGATGCTTGAAGTTGTTTCTCGCGGTGAATTTGCCTGTAAAGAGCTGTAAACCCGGCGCAGCTTTTTCTCGACAGCTACAGTGAGCTTACTTTACCATTTTGTAAACAAGGCCAAACACACGACAAATTAATCTAGCACTGCTAAATGAGGGTGCTAATGGGGGTACCCAATTGTCAGTTAACTACTATTTTTTCGGCCAATTGTCAGTTAACAAGAGGCTACACTGGTAGCCTATACTCATGCGCTTGTATAAGAAAGTTCTATGTTTTTCTTTTTTAACTGGGTCACGCTGTCGGAAATCGGTTCATTTCAATATTTTCATTCATTGATCTTATCAAGTGATTTAGCTTGACAAGTAGGAAATTACGTATATCAGTAAGGCTTTTAAATTTGCAAAGTTAAGGTTACAGTGTACCTTCAGATCGAAAATTTATTGAAATTTTTTTTTTGGCGTTAAAATAAAGTTTGCAGAATGAACTTTCATCCAAAAAAAAAATTATCGAAAAATAGTGAAAATTGACGGAGAAATGACGGTATAACTTTTGTGGGCGGAGTTTGTTTATTAAGCGATATGTTTTTTTAAGCGCCGTTTTCTCAAAGTTAATTTTTCGCTTGTTGGGGACACTTTAAAGAGCTACAACTCAAAGGGAATTTGTTCGATTTTCCTTAAATTTGGACAGAAGCTAGGCTAACATATAATCAACAAAAACGTGTCGGCGAATTTCTTAATTCCGAAAACTTTTTCGTCAAGAGCCATTTCCGTGCGATCATTCCAATTTTTTTTCTCCCCTTTTCGAAAATATTCTGTAACTTTTCACTGCAATTGAATATGGGAAATCGCCGACACGTTTTTTTAGCGCTTCGTGTCCGGAAACCCGAGAACAAATCAAATTAGCAAAATATAATAATCGCTTTGAGTTATAGCGTTTTAAAGCTGATTCGGACGTTCGAATTTAGACGTCGTATAAAATTCGACAATTCATTTTATTAGCAAATGGTTTCCATATTTAGATAGCCAGCTCTATAAGCTTTAATTTGATATCTGGGTTTAGGTATATTAAGTGTAATCTTAAGACGCTAGAGCTGTTATACTGGAGACACCCCCGAAGGTACACTGTTATCTTAAGATAAGGTTACTTTAAAGGCCATGAGAATGACCAGAGTGAATGCGTTTTCGGGATTGGACTTAGAACAGCCGCTTTACGAAAATTATTCGACATTCGATTCTCATACAAAAACCATAATTTCTCACCTGTCAAGATAGCTTCCAAAACCGTAATAAGGATCGTCAGTATTAAAGATGTCTGTTTGATACAGGATCGTACACAGAGAGTATGGGAAGGAAAAAAATCGAAACTCACTGATGCTTGTGTCCAATAAAATACGGTGTGTCCACTTACTTTGGAGTCTGCTTAATACAGGTTTTAGTGTAATCAGAAATCTTACTCATTTAATCTAACACTGAAAAGGGCTCGTGTGGTCAACCCGCGTTCGCGTGCTAGGACAAAATGACGAAACAAAATACACACCATGTATCTCATTTGTCGCACTTCCCATTAGAAAAGGTAGCTCCATTTCCAACTGAGCCTTTGTAACAGCTTTCCCGTCGATCTTCTCTAATCGGAACAACTTTAAATCAAACTCACCGAGTCCAAACTTTCCGCTTATTGTTTGATTATATGTCCATTGAATTGTGCTTTGTCATGTCAAACGGTATGCGACTTATGTGTCATTCGAATACCGATCCTTTGTCATCATCTCGATAAAAACTCAGAATAACTTTGACCACGCCACTCGACGCCATCACGGAGATCAAGGTCAACGCTCTACGACCCTGGTACCTTTCGCATATAATATCGGTTAATATGTCACCTGGTAAAAGTCACAAAATAGCTTTGCTGTTAGGAAAAAACTATGTTGCTTTTATTAACAACAACAATCGTTAATTTAGTATAATTAATGGAATGTCACTTAACTGTTACCGTATTTTCTCGATTAAACGCCGGGCCCCGAATAAACGCCGGGTATAATTGAGGAAGTTGTAAGTAAGCTCCTCAAACGTTTGTTTGTGGTATAATAAACTTAAGATTTAAGGGCAAGGTACAAGGCTGCCAAGAAAAACGAATAATAACCCTTTCTTAAAAAATGGCGGGCGAGAAAAAACTGCTGATACAAAGAAACGCCGGGTCCACAAGGTCAAGTTTGAAATAAACGCCGGGGGCATTTAATAGAGAAAATACGGTAACTTTTCATTTATCAGTTAACTACTATATTTTTGGGCAATTGTCAGTTAACTGTTAACCCCATCAGCACCCTCCTAAATGCACTGGTATTCTGAATTTCACTTTTGCCGGAACGCAATTGGCATGAAAACAAAACGAAAAGAACTCGCGAGATAATAACGCCTTTTGTCACAACATTTCACCCACGACTGAAAAACCTTAAACAAATACTGATGAAAAATGGAGTTTCGTTCAAAACCAACCATTCCTGAAAACTATTTAAAAAACGCCGCCTAACACATCATACAAGACGTAAATCACTTAACGACACGACTCATAACAGCCAAACTTTGAAAGCTAATATAAATGCATCGCAACCCGCAAAACCACATAGCGGAGTCGGTGCAGGCCTGTCATGAACCTCATTTCGATCTAAGGGAAACTAAAAAAGTGACCGCCAGGAGTGGTGCCCTGTTTATCCGCTCCAGACCCAATATTTTCTATATAAGTGCGTCCATAGCAGACGTGACCGAAAAATGACCACGTGATCACCATTTTCCCGCCATTTTTCACGTCAAAATATATAAAACTGCAGACTTGATACTTTAGCTAACTACAAAACTTTCCGTTTCATTATGCAAGAGTAGGAACAGCAAAATACCATAAATTTTGACTTTCGTTCTATTTTCGAATACTGCTGGAGAGTTGCAAAAGAAATGGCTGATGGCGCGATGTCTGCTAAACATAGCTCAAATTGTCCTGGCATGGGGAAAGGCAGCTCTAGAGAAATGACATGTTGTTACGGCCTCCTTCCATTAGATTCGGCAAATGTGAAGTTCAATGTTTGAATCGGGCCTTACTTTAAAGAATATTAAAGATTCAGTCACCATTTGTTGTGTCAATTGATATTTTGATAATTAATATTAATGTCTCATCTGATCAGATATAAAGTCATTGCACGTGACGTATTATCGATGTGGGCTTTTAATTGTTTTGAAATTGCGGCAATCTATTGTATTTGATTTAGAAAGTCTTTTCCATTGTCAAAGATCCCAACAGAAAATAGACAATGAATAACTGAAAATGCACTGTGTAAATTGAACCAACAACACATTTTCATTGTCAATTAGCTAGCAAGGCGGGAAAAGTCTTTCACTTTCACTTCACTAACATCAAAATTATTTACATTCACACTCGTGATTCTTTGTTACTCATAACTTTTTTTGACTTGCACCAACACGAATTTTCAAACCAAGTTCTCTCAATCTTCTCTACCCTGCCAAGAACCATATCCAGTTGACTACTGCGCCTCGCATTTTCTACATAATGTCTGATTCTACAACGCCATCTTTACCATATTTATTTTATATTTATTTTAGATTCTTCTTTTTTAAACCTCATGTTTCAACGCATTAACGAGATGGCTTTAAGAGCCCTTTGATTTGACTTGTTTCCTTCAGTTATTAAATGCTTAAAATGTTTCCACAGTGCAATGAGCAGTTTAACATGCACCTCCTCCCATCTCACTAATTTGTAGTATGAACTAGTTTTATCATGTTGCATACCACTAGCACTTGATTCACTACTGTCACTGATAATGGAGCTTGGGGTATCTGGCCTGCTAAAACACTCAGTTGAACGAGTTTCCATTGGTGCAGGCGGGCTCAATAAATCGTGCAGAATATCATTCCCATATCCATCTGCATATCAAAACCATAAGTAAAAAAAGCTTAAGTTATAAAAAAATTCAGCATATAGCATTCATACCATTTCGTAGAGTTAAATTATTCTAGGCTACATAAAGTTAAATTTCAGCGTACAAGCTATGCCAAGATGAACAACGGGGATATTCATTAACTGCGGCCTTTATTTGGCAGCTGTTTGTATTCTACTTCACTAAGCACATACGAAAACATTCTTTGTAAACAACACCACGTGCGCGCGAAAAGGAAAGCTTCCTATTGTGTGTGTGGTTTGTCCACATGAAGAACCATTCACAAAAAGCGTATATTACTCAGATTACTCACCGTATTGTGGCGAGGGATCACTAACACACTCGTGAGACAAAAGAATACTCATATCAGGCGACAAAATCCCACACGCTTCACATTGGAACATTTGCGAAGCCATCTTTTCACCTTAGCAGCCTCGTGATCAAAGGCGATCCAAGGCAAAAGGCCTGGAACTAGTAAAACCTTGCAAATGGAACGCGCATTTTCCATTCGGAAATTCCGTTTGGGAATTTTGGACTACCTTTCAAGAAATCCTGTTTTCCCGTGGAAATTTCCGTTCGGGAAGAAAAAATAGTCTTCCATTTACATTCCATCCGAAATTTCCGGATTTTTTGGGTAAATGGTAAACAACCTCTGTCTCATGAATAAAATGCGAAGAATTTCAATTAAAGTGCGGAGGAAAACATAAACTCGGTGACGTCATAGGCTATTGAATTAGACTCATGAATAGAATACGGAGGATTCTCATCAACGTGCCTATTAACTTGATCTCATCAATAAAATGTGATGGAATCTCATTGACGTGCCTATTAACTTGATCTCATGAATAAAATGCGGAGGATTCTCATTAACGTGCCTATTAACTTGATCTCATGAATAAAATGAGGTAGAATCCCATTAATTTGCGGTGGAATACATTAACGTCGATGACGTCATAAGCTATTGTCTTGATCTCATGAATAAAATGCGCAGGAATGTCATTAGCGTAGGGCAGGTGGTTTTAAGTGAAAAGTTTTTATTTCAATCTCTCGACATCTTCCTCCTCGAGGAGGAGGATGGATCGAGCTCGGCATTACAGGAATATGGCTGAACCTTACAGGTATTCAAAGGATCAAGAAGAGTGATACTACTGTAATGACTTTTGTAGTTGTCGAGAGATTGAAATGAAAACTTTTCACTGAAAATCTGCGTGTTGAAACTAGTCTGTTCGCACCACAATTAAAATACTAAATTTTGGCGCCAACAATCAGTGAACCGAAAACAAAGCTTTTCTATTGTGTAACAACAACAACTTTATTTGTACCCATACAATCAAAAGAAAGAATTTACATGAAATGAAATTAAACAATGCCTGTCTGCAATGGATAATTTATGCGCTTACGTAACGGTTCATTGCTTTTCATTGATATGTATAAGAAATGAGTCGGCGGCTGGTAAACCTAAAAGAAAGACAATGATATCATATTTTAATGAGATTCCTCCACATTTTATCCATGAGGTCAAGACAATAGCTTATGACGTCATCGACACTTATGTATTTCACCGTAAATTAATGAGATTCTACCGCATTTTATTCACGAGATCAAGTTAATAGGTACGTTAATGAGAATCCTCTGTATTTTATTCATGAGTCTTATTCAATAGCCTATGACGTCACCGAGTTAATGTATTCCTCAGCACTTTAATGAGAATTATCTGCATTTTATTCATGAGACAGAGACAATAGCCTATGATGTCATCCATTTAATGTATTCCTCCCGATGCTAATGAGATTCCGGAGTAACCGGTGCGCCCTATACTACTTGTGTCACACCTGTCGATAACCGCACACTAGAATCCCTCGTGGTATCCCGTAGTCCTTCATGATGTTCTTCAGACTTTTTCCTGTGTACCGAATCAAAGCCTTTTTCAAAATCTACAAAGTGCGTGTATAGTGCGGCTCTCCACTCGTTCAACTGCTCTAAGAACTTATCTTTGGTCTGAATCCAGCCTGTTCCTTTCGAATCTTCTTGTCTATGTTACAGGTCAAATTTGATTTCAGGTTAATTTTGATTTTCCTGTATTTGATATTCATTATCGAATATTAGCATAGATAATGAAACCATTTGCACTGCAGAAATCGCACAGCTTCTCACCGTTTGTTCTCTCGCGTTCATCGTTATGGCTACTCCTCCTACAAACACCACTGTCTCACCATTTTGGTTATTGTTATCGAACCCATCCCCTTCCACCTGCTCTCACTTATTCCTAGACCTTCAATTCCATACTCCTCATTTCCTTGTGCTGTTCTTGTCGACTCCGCCATGGTCCTTACATTCTAACAGCCAGTGTTTGTCTGTTGTTTGGTGGCTACTATGGGGTCCATCGGCCTTTGGGTTTCCCGCAGGCTTTGACCCAAGAACGTCATGTGAGTCTCAACAGCAGCACCCCTAGTTTGGGTTATATCATTGTCAACGCTTTCGGTTTCTGTAACAGTAGCCTTTTTACGGGACAGGGTTGTTAGCCCTGCGCCAACCCCCAGCCTAGAGGACCAGTGGATCGCACTTAGTCTGGCCCTGCCCTTTGATCTGTCTGGCTTGGGTCAGTTTGGTGAACCTATACCAGGAGGCTAAACTCCCGCGGCATAGCTCTAGGGTTACTGGGACACGCAAGCCCCCCGACCACAACAAGGTGGCGATTTACCGGGGAGTGTTTTTACCCGTGCTTGTCACAAAGTCAGAATAGTGTTTACTTCAGCTCAAAAAACAGTATATTTGTGGAGTAAAGGGTTTTGTACTTTTTATTTTAGAACTAGCATATCTGTTGAGGAAAACGTGGCAAATGGCACTGTCATATTCCAAGTAAAGGCCACCGATGCAGACTATGGCAACAACTCCATCATAACTTACTCTTTGCTGCCGAGTGAGTATGATGGAAAGTTTTCCATTGATGCTTCATCCGGGAACATTACTGTCATTGGAAACCTGGATCATGAGAACACGAGTGAAGTGACTCTATGTATCAAGGCAACGGATGGAAAGTTTTCAATACATTCCGAGCTATTCGTCATCATAACTGATGTCAATGACAATCCACCGGTATTCACCAGCAGGTAAGATACGATCATAGAAATCATTGAAAGTAACTCATGAATACGCAAAGCGTAAAACGAGTTATAGCGAATTCTTAGATTCACTCAACAAGAAAATCATATCGTTAACTGATACTTCTAATGACACGGCGGAAAAACCGCTGATTGGCTGATTGTTATGACGTAATTACGAAGTAATGCGCCTGCGCGAATCGTAAACTGAATTCAAAATGGCGGATGACCACGAGGTTCGAGAATAGAGAAAACACAATAATATTTGATCTCGGGAATATTTCAAGTTACCTTCAATCTTTCTTAGGTTTTGACTAAAACTAATAGATTTATCACTGGCGTTTTCATTTTACATGGCTCATAAAATAACAGTTTTTAGCCATCGTATGCAGTGGAACGAACGCGAAGGAAGGCTGTTGCCCTCCGTGTTTTTGGTGGTTCTGTTCACCTTCCACATTTCATCCTCCGGCCATTGACAAATGGGGCAGTTGCGAGATTTAGATACGAGGAAAGTTCTTATGCGGATGGTTCATCTTTCCTGTGTATCCTGGTTAAGGACGAGAAACGCGCGACCGCCTGTCGCTGAATTTTTTCGACTTGTTCCTTGTACGTTTTGTCATCGATGTTGTCGTCACTGAAGTCTTCTTCATCTGTTTCTTCTTTGGTGGTGTCTTCATCGTCGTCTTCATCATCATCATTACTAAGATTGTCCGCGCCTCCTGCCAGATATCTAAGTTTGGAAATCAACAAGACATCGAATTGTCACAGGTAGGTACATTTTTTGAAACGATTTTACGCAGTTATTGTTGTCAGTCATCGTTTCTGTTTGAAATAGAACTTCAAACAATCGGATGGAGGTTGGTAATAAATATTTAAGATGGAATCCGCCAGGACTTTGAGTATTTAGTAGACAAAAGTACGAACCAAAACTATTTACACCTTGTTGCAAACTTTTGTGTGACGTATTAAGTCTTATCAAAAGAAATCTTCTCTAACAACACCAAACATCGAAAACAAATTTCGAAGTTCCACTGAATTCCACTGAATCGCTTTATAAACGATTTTACAAAATCACATGAGATCGTCCCTATAGCTTGTGAGCTTTGAAATTCAATTTCTCAGGCTCTGATAAGAAATTGTTATTGGGGTTATCACGGATAGTTACTTACATCTTTGCTAAATAATTTTAGCCTTAAAAGGATGTAAAAAACGCAATAGAATTTAAATTATTCTGGCACTCGATTTTTGTCCAATTTAAATTAATAGTACTTTGATTCCTGATGGCACTTTTCTTAGGAAAGTACATGTGCATCAATATGTCAATAATACATTTATACATCAAATAATAGGTCAATTATATTACATGTATACAGCACTGTATCTTACCGGTTTAACGTGGTCGCAAGTACTTGCATGTGTTGCTGCAATGGTCCATAACAAACAGGACATTTCACTGCGTGATCCATTGCATAGTTGTGTTCAACATAATGTTCAGACTCCTGCAACAAACATCCTTTGTGGAATGTGTGGCCACATGTGAGACGTACAACTGTGTGATTGTAGTCATCACTGAATGGGCATGTGCTAAGGTCACATGCTAGCATGGGATCTGGCTCTTTCCCCAGAAACAAATAGCCCAGGGGAAGGCATCGTTGATCCATTGTTGCATCAAGCGCAGGTAAATAATATGACTTCAAAACAAAAACAAAACAACAACAAAAATAAGTTGTCTAGATATTATGTTAGCCTTATGGCCCTGCATATTTCCCTAAGTGAATGCCATTCGCTGAATGTGTTGTGAATTACTTTTATTTAAGTATCATGTACACTGAATGGGCAGGTAGAGTAAACCTAAAGACTCTAGGAGCCAGTATACATGTAGTTACTAACCTGAAATTTCTTCCTTCCTCTAGGAATCTTGTTAGTCTGACCCTGTGTGGCCCAGACTTCACAAAACAATTCAATGAAGAATTCTGCAGCAGCAAAAACCAGTTCAGCCATATGCTTGGTACCTCGGCCTCTTGCATATTCAGGAAGAAACCACTCCAAAAAGTCATCATTGAACCTCCTGCCACTCAAAGCATGTGCCATTGTTTGGATCTCAGCAGGAACTGCCCATACAGGAACATTTCTAGGAAATTAACAAAGGGTAAAATAATCTCTACAAAAATGTTTATTGCAATAAATAAGATTTGAATGATGGCATTTGTATGATACAGTGATATATGATTTGAATGAAATAGGTAAAGGGCCTACCACTGGATGTTTATTATCCTCTATGGCTTTAAATTTGTTTGTAAATGTAATTATACAGGTAATTTTCATGTTTTAACAAACCTTCTTAAAACGGAATGAAATATTTCAACCTTCTTTTCGGTGAATGCATTTAGAAACAGCTTGATGTTTTCCACCAGGTCTTTGTTTTCTGCTGCATGATACAGGATGTCAGACAGCTGGCAAAGAGTAGCCTTGTCGTAGTTTTTTCTTTTAAAAGTTACAAATGTCAAAGCCATGCGAAATGTGGCATGCAGCCACTCACTGTAATCTCCACCTCTAAAAATAGTACAATAAAAGAAAAAGACCAAGGGCAACACTTCATCAAACAGGTGTAGAAGGGAAAGGTACTGTGTGTCCTTGCATGTTGGTCCAAACTGTTGGAGGATAGCATCACGTATGATGGTCCAACCACCAAATGCTGTGGTTGTAAGTGTACTAATGCGATGAGGTTTTGGTTTTTTTGGCATCACCTACAGTGTACAATAATTTTCAATCAGTGGATCAGCATATCATTTATGCATCACTCTTCTTGAATTTTATAATATAATTAACATATTTTTTTTAGCTAGGGCCTCAATCAGCTTATGATTTGGTGTCAAAATAACATACATGTATTTGATTACACCGAGTGACTGATTGTTCAATAAATTCTTTTTTATACTTAGGAGTCAACATACAATGTAATTTACCATGCACATATAAAATTATATACTTGCAGTGATGTACAACACTGTATTTGTTTATTTTTACTTTACTATTTGTTAACATTTGGTTATAATTACCTTATTTCTTCCAAATAGCTTCTTGTAAAGCTTTGCAAAAAGCGGTCTGAACAATAACACAGTGGATTCCTGAGCATTTAGGGAAACGTGAAATGGGCCTTGCCATGGAATCAAAGAAGGTATTGTACTTCTTGGTTCTGCCACTGGGTCCCACTTAATGTACCGTAAAGTCAAAGAAAAAATGTTGTTAATATGTTGGAGTAGGAATTGGAGTAATATTGTGGATTGAAGAATAACAAGAAAACAAACAATGGCAGTCTAGTTAAGTTTGTTATACATGTAATACAGTAAAAACCCATGAGTAAGAACCGCTATTTAAGGAACCAGTTAGGCTAAAATTTGCATGTTAAACCAGTGATTTTTTTTCTTCAGAAAAAAAGAACCCGTTCAGAACCTAATTAGCTTAAAATTATGTTATATATCCTTTATGTAAGAACCTGTTTAGTCTAACCTGGAAAAATGGTGGCCTTTACTGTATCACACTTCAATATACATTGCTACTTTTTGTATCATACTTGTAGTCCCACGTTGGCAATCAAACCTCAACAATCTAGTGGCCGGTCTTGGCCAAATATTTTAAGTCACCACTGATAATCATGCAACTACATGTACCAATTTTAAGCCCAGAATTACAGTATATTGACATGTAACATTATAAACAAACCTCTGCAATAATCTTCTTGTTATATTTCCAGGTGGGGAAGTCGCCACTCAATACGACAACAAAATTCTGCAAGTACTCCTCTAGTGTGGGAGCCTCCCTTAGAAGGTGTGTGAGTGCCTCTCGGTAGTTGTGGACACTTTTGAGGGTTTGTTCAAACTCATCAATGAGCCACGTTGTCCTCAGGAGTTCTAACTCCTGTCTGTCTTCATCTGAATACACTCTGAAAAGAGGGATTGATGTACTTATTTATCTTATTTATTTAATGAAATGCTTATCAGTCTCTTATTCTTTAATGTGTTGATTTATTAAGCATTTTTATATGGCTGCAATAGTACATGTATGCACACTCTGATTGCCCACAGGCATTACAGATTTTTCCCACCACGGTTTTTGTTTACAAAACCTAGCAACTTAGTGAGTGACTTTTGTTCAAAGAAACCTTGTTAAAAAAGCAGGAAATTGAACAAAACTCATATCTTCTATGAGTTCTGAAAGATATTTCTTTTCTGAATTTTATTATCCAGACAAAATTGTGATGGAATCTGAAGGCAGTGCAGATGTTTTCTCTGTTTCGCGCACTTTGCCTATCTGAAGCCAACTCAGAGTAACTATTAAACATAAAATTATTTTGAGAGACAAATTTATAAGAGTTGTTTTTCTTGCTTGTTTTTCTGTTTTTTATCTCAGGTTTTCACAACTTTGCTGTGCATTTGTCATGTCCAAAGTTCTGTGTCCCACTGGCAAGGAACTTAAATAGCTTGAAGAAAAGAACTGATTTAAAGCATTAGAAAAGTGTTGCAGTATGGATGTTACATCAATGCCACCCCTACACTGTCTTACTGTGCCATTCTTCATGGTTACTGGAACAGTACGATGAAGCTTGCTGGTGTTCTGAGGTTTTGACACTGCTGGAATTTGGTCTTGCACATCCAGTAAGCCTGTGCACATGTGCCAAGCAGTACTGGTGGTACTGGTTGTAGGCCGGCCGATTGTATGAATGAAATGAATATCATCCTCAATGAGGAGCATAAACTGCTTTTTCTAAAAAAGGAATGAAAGCCAAGTAATTTGTGAATGTATATCATTGTCTCCTTGAACTGTTAGGTCATTTTTTTTTGGACCTGGTAGAACTGAAGTTTCACATCCAGCACGTGGAAGAAAACATGTAGTGTTAAACTTCAGCAGTATTCTATGCAAAGTCAAAATGGCTAGCAGCTGTATGTACAGTAAGGAATATCACTACATCTACAAGTACTTTGGCTAAGTTGGATGGTTTAATATATGTTTGACTGTGTATGGGAGGAATTTTTCTAAAACCTGTCCATTTTTACCTTCATTTTTTTTTGAGAAGACTAACCAAAAATTTAAAGATACTGTAAAGAAAATTTCAGTAAGCCATTATCCTCATTGCCAATGCTATGATGAGTTGGGGAACTGGCATAAATATGCTAAACGGTGGAGCTAAGCAAGATTTGCTGGAGTCAAAGCCTACATGTAAGTTTTATTCTGGCACAAAAAAAATTAAACTTAATTATCTTCCTTACAGCTGTGGCTTCCATTATTCTCTTTGAAACTTCCTTTTTGTTTGCTTCTGCTAATGCCTTTTCATGATTCCTTACAGTTTTTGGGTGGCAACTGTAGCCAAGGATCATTCCAGACATCAATGCACTGTAGCTTGCATCACTCATCTTCAGGTTTAGACCATTTGCTTTTTGAATGGGGCAAATTTTCTAGTAAAAAAATGTGGTTCATTTAAAAATTACATTCTTCTTGGGAAAAGTACCAGTTGTAGATTCTTACAGTTAAAACAACAATGAGTGGTCATTTGCAATGTTAGCCTCTCCTACTGTTATGATAATTTGTGGATTAAAACCACTAAAGAGTACAAATCTACAGCAGTTATATAGTTATATTGCCTTACAAGAGAACCTTACGAAAATTTGAACATACAAACAAAACCACTTTACTATATCACCAGTTCACGAAGTCAATATTGAAATATTTTATTGCTAGGAAAATACCTGATTGCGATAAAAACACAGACTGTGTAGAATAGAAACAGTCCTTATTTTTTGCAGCTCCAACCTTTTTACTGAAGGTGCTTCCTTTGAGTCATTGACAATTGCTGTGTACACTTGCTTGAATAAACCTGGAGCGTGACTTTCACAAAACTCTTCCATGTCAGTGGGGTTGTACATATGTTTGCCACCCATTGTGTAATGATGTGTCAGTGCCTTGTGGAAACTGTGCACTGACTCACTGAATGATGATTGACCTAAAAGTTATTGTTAATTTTATTTATAGAATCTACAGGGTGTATTTAAAGTAATTGTTCTCTCCATGTTTATTTTCATTTCAAAATATTATTTATTTAGTTGAAATAACAGTATCTTTCCCTCTTAAAACCTGTGTAGAAAAAAATTCCCTGTGAGCTTAGGGGGAATATTAGCGAAGTAAAATGTTATAAAAAAAAACCAGGATGATTCTGTCAAAATCCAATCATGAGGTCTGCTTTCCTTAAGATCTGTATGTTGTTAAAAATCTCTGTCAGTTTGTACTAGTAAAGCATTAAGGCTTTTATGCCTTGGGTAAAAATACATAGTTCACTGTGTTAATTCGACTGAAGGCAATCATGTTATATTCTGGTACCTCTGACTTTCTCTAAAAGACTGTCAATCTCAGCCTTGGCCTCTTCAAGATGTTTATCCTTGCTAAAAAAAGCTATAGACTATATTTAGACTTCTTCAGATGACCGGTCAAATTTTAGCATTTAAAGTAGTTGTGAGGTGCATTTGAATTTATCAACGGTACAATTAAGTGGGTCTCAACTGAAACAAAATGTTTCATGAAAAAGCTGCCTTGAAAAACCCTTTAAATGTTATGGAAACCCATTTAAAATTTTAATAATTTTTACAAACCCATTAAAATTCAACACACCTTTAATTTGGTCCTTCAGGTTTGAGTTTTCAATACCTAACTTTTTGGACCTTTCCTTTAAGCGTTCATTCTCATGCTCCAGCCTCTCGAGCTGCTTAATTAGTTCACACCATTTTGGGGGATCCCTTGGCGAGACCTTCACATCTCCAGTGTCTTCCCTTGGACTGTTTGAATGTCGACGCTATTACAAAAAAAATATTTTTTCGACTTTTGCTCTCTTGCAAAATAATAATAATAATAAAAAAACAAATGTGCAGAGTGGCTCACCTTTCTGGGAGAAATATAATTTTTGTTTTCAATGATACGAGCATCTTTGTCGGCCTGCATTAAATGGGTTTGACAAATTCTTGCCCCGACTGAACAATCCCTCGAACACTGTAATAAGACGCTGTGGACAAGCAGTAAGTTTGCCAGAGCACTTGTCATTGAAGGAGCGTGTCGGGAAACAGCAGACACTTAGGTGTTTTTGTTTTTCCTCTTCGTAATGCCGCACACAGAGGCTCACAAGTTCTTGAAATCCACAGTTTAAAGACTCTATTTTAGTCAAACAGGAAATTTTCCCCCAACAATCTATATTTTGAGGACTTGCTAAAACATTTTCCTTGCTCCGTAAAACTCTGGGTGCTTTAGCACAAAACATTTTCTTAAAAAAACGTCAACACAACTGCCATGTTTTTGTTGTAGTTTAGCCGGTTTGCTGTCAAGTCACCAGCCTAATTGATATTGACATCGTATTGGCGGCGTCACGACGAAAAAGGCGGGAAATCGTCGCCGCGTTCGCGACACAACTAGATAAGATGGACGAACAAAAACAACAACAAGAAAGATCTTGAACTCAAAAAATGTTTATTCATCCAAGTTATGTTTAAATACATTACTTTGAAAATAACGCTTATAAGAAACAAGCTGTTTACATTGATGAGAAAATCTCATAACACAAAAAAAGGCATAGACAACAGCCCAGATAAACAAGATGATCTGCTTACCGTTCGTAAGACTGCTCGTCGGGAAGGTAAGCCGAAGCGTGAAGATGAAGACGAAATTCGAAGCCAGTGAGACTCCTTCGCATGTATTTAGGTTTCCATCTTTCAAAGGCATTTACAAAAAGTCATTAGAACGAAAAAAAAGTCATATTTGATATTTTCTTTGAAAATTCACAAACTTTCGACAACCGAAGTCCTGACCTTAATCATTTATGAATGACCTTAATAAATGGAAAAAAACACGGACGATTGGGGCAGCTATCATCATATACAGCTGTCGTTACGGTCCGTAAAGCAAAGGCCAAAAAGTTTGGAAAACCAAGTCGAATTACTGAAAGAAACGAACTTACAAACGTCAAAGAATTGAACTTGAAATTCGGCGTGAAGGCACAGTCTCCAGCTCATGTAAACGGTTGCAAACTGGTCCCTAATTACGTGGCAAAATACGATTTGTCGTCCGCCATTTTGAATTTGTAACGGTCAAGATTTTCAGGGCGCATGCGTGCGGTTTTTCCGCTGTGTCACTTCTAATCTTATAATTGCGGGTGATTGGAACACAACTTTAACTGCCATAGATAAGTAGGGTGGCCTGCCCTGGAAAGAGACAAACTATAGAAATTCGTTAATCTATTTCATGAAGGAAGTTAATCTTGTAGACATTTATCGTGTAATTCACCCAAAAAATAGATCTTGTACATACGAATCTAAAGCCTTGAAGCTGAAATCACGACTAGATTTTTTTCTTAGTAAGTGGCAAATTTACTCCTAATATTAAAAAAGTGGAAACACGGGCATCGATTGCACCCGATCATAAAGCGATATTTTTAAGCATAAAGCTAGATGATGAATTCAAACAAGGCCCAGGAATTTGGAAATTTAACAACACCCTTCTTGAAGATGAAAATTACATAAAAATGATAAAAGATTGTTATCCACAAATCGTGCACAAATATGATGAAGTAGATAATAGCGGAGCTCTGCGGGCCGAAGGCCCGCGCGAAGCCCCATACTCATAGAACCTATGCCCGTCCTTTTTTATGGTCATGGCTAGCGGAATGTTTCGCGGGCGCGTGTGTACCCACCCGTGTTGGACAGGGCTAGCTCGCGGGCGCGTATGATGTCGCAAAACATGCGCGTACGACGTCACGCGCGGTTACACGGCCGAATGTTACGTCAGCTGAGAAAACACTGTTTTGCTGTGTTTACTAAGCGGAGAAAACCGTTTAAATAAAAGTCGTTATTTCCCTGAAGTTTTCGCGGTTTGCTACTCAAGACAGTGATACTAATAAAGGGATACTCAGAAGCCGCTTTAGTGGAAAAGAAGAGCTTTCAGGGATAAAATCTTGCTTCGAGGAACTTCATACGTAGGAGATGTTTGTTTTTATTACGGATTTCAGAACCAAAGCGGAGATTTAAAGAATTTCCAAGCAAGCGAGGGACTTAAAGGTAAAACAGATTACATTTTTCGATGGGAATTTATGTTGATATCAATCTGTGATTGACTTTTTCTTTGTGTTATTGTTAGTTTTGGAGAATTGTTTTTAAAACGTGCTTAAATTCAGTTATATCGATTTCTTGAATTTCATACTCTGCGCTATAAATGGCACGCGTTTTGCTTTTATTTAAACATAAATTAATGGACATTTGAATAAAATTTTTAGATAGAAGATTGTGTTGTCCATTTTTATGTGTTCATTCATTACATAGATTGAAAAGCGATTTTATGTAAACAAAACAAGACTTGGATTTTATAGTTCTATCTTCACGCCTTATGCAAATATGTTTGTGTATTTTTGCAATTTTGATTTCCAAATCAGTTTCTCGGGCAATTTTTGAAAAGCAACAAGTGTATTTTATTCGGAAAGTAGTCGTACTAGTTATTCGAGACGGAGTAAAAGTTGTTTTTGTGAACTTTTGTACGGTCGAAATGTACTGTGCAGACGGTTGCGTAATACTGTTTTTAAGAATTGCTGAAATTGAAAAATAGCCCGGTCGTCAATATATTTTAATTCTTGTGCTTCTGACCTTTCACCTTAGTTAAGTTTCACCTTAGTTAAGCTTGTTCACAGAGCGACGCTGTTAAGCTCAGCCTATCTATATATATTAAACAATTACTTTGGGAATTAATTAAAATGGAAATCAGATCGGAAACGATGTGCTATTCCAAAAGGAAAATAAACAATTAAAAACGCGTGAGTTCACTATCCAACGCAAAATAGAGGAGCTAGATTCCCAAATTTGTAATGACGTCTGTCTCGGCCAATGCTTATTATCGGAATATGAAAACTTAAAGTGCACCTAACCCCAAAATTGTTTTTTTGCTTAATCAACTCTATGTATGTTGAAAAACTGAATTGTTAAATATTTCTTGTTTTTAACGTCGTGTTAGTGAGTTATTGAGATTTGAATTTACAAAATGCTAATTTGATGATGTCATTTTAGGAATTATTTATTATACAACTACTTGTTTTTACCTCCAAGGAATATTTTTTACGAATCAATTGACTGTCCATAGTTTATATTTAGTATTTCTCAAATTGATTTTCCTTAAGTCGTATACTGCGTATTGTAAATTGACATAGAAATAATGGCAAAATCCTAAAATGACGTCATCACATTAGCATTTTGTAACTTCAAATCGCTATAACTCACTAACGCTATGTTAAAAACAAGAAATATTTTACTATTCAACTTTTCAACATACATAGAGTTGATTAAGCGAAAAAAAAATTGGGGTTAGGTGCACTTTAAAGAAAGAGTTAAATGAAATAAAAGGCAGGGGTGCAATCTTTAGATCTAAAGTCAAATGGATCGAAAAAGGAGAAAAACCAACAAGATGTTTCTTCAACTTAGAGAAAAAGAATTTTGAAAAGAAAATAATCACACAGCTGAAAATTGGAGATGACGAGATTGTGTCTGACTTCAAATAAATAAACAAAGAAATTGAATTTTTTTACAGACTTTTACAAATCAAATTTTGATGCTCAAAACCAAACTGACGCTCAAGAAAAGTTTAAAGAATTTGTAGAAAATTTAGAAATTACTGAAGTCTCTGAACAAGAAAAAGAAGAGTTGGAATGTAAACTAAGTTTAGATGAACTTAAAAATGCTCTTAAAGGTTTTCAGAATAACAAAACTCCCGGTGAGGACGGATTTACAAAAGAATTCCATGAAACATTTTTCGATCTCTTAGGCAACGCTCTGCTGGATTCTCTAAATGCAGCTTACGGCTACGGACAGCTATCTGTATCACAAAGACGAGGAATTATCTCCTTAATACCAAAGGATGAAAATTACCTAATCGTACTAACAAATTGGCGAACTCTGCTTAACGAACATTATAAGATCCTTAGTAGGGCAATTGCCACGAGAATCGAACCGACATCTAAACTGATCCACGCAGATCAAACAGGTTTTATTAAGGAAAGGTTCATCGGGCAAAATGTACGATTACTAACCGATCTAATGGAATACACAAATATTAAAAAATTCCTGGAATTTTGCTATTTGTCGACTTCGAAAAAGCCTTTGACACTTTAGAATGGACATTTTTTAGAAGGTCCTAAAATCATTTAACTTCGGCCCGGTAATTAGAAATTGGATTTTATTTCCTTGTAGTGATGTAGAAAGTGGGGTAATAAATGGTGGCTTCATGACAAATTTCTTTAAAATTTCAAGAGGCGTACGACAGGGGTGTCCTTTAAGCCCTCTCCTATTTGTATTAGCTGTGGAGATTTCAGCTGAAAAAATAAGACAATCTTCAAGTTGCAGAGGAATAGAGCTCCTGCGATCTGTAGAAGCCAAAATAAGCTAATTTGCAGACGACACCACCTTGATATGTAAAGATGTAAATGCTGTAAAGGAAAACATGAATTTTTTAAGAGATTTTCGTGACATTTCTGGCCTTAAATTAAACAAAAAGAAAACTAAAGCAATGTGGATTGGCTCAGCCAAAGAAAATAAAACTAAACACCTAAATTTTCATTTCTCTCAAGAACCAATTAAAACTTTGGGTGCCAACGTATCTTACAATCAGGATAAAAACAACAATTTAAACTTTTTTTGTCAAAATCCACAAGATGGATGTTGGGCTTAACATGTGGCAAACGCGAGATTTAACTATTTTCAGACGCACGATGTTAGTGAAAGCGCTAGGCATATCCAAATTGGTCTATGTTGCATCCATGCTCTGTGTTCCTGACACAGTTATTAAAACCACCCAAGAAAAAAAATTTAAATTCCTATGGAAGAACAAAATGGACAAAGTAAAACGATCAGTTATTCTCCAACCCCTCTCGTGCGGTGGGCTGAATCTTCCAAATTTTAGAACAGTAGTTAAATCCTTACGTTTATGTTGGTTGGGCAGATTATTAAATAGCTCTAACGAGTCTTGGCGAGCAATCCCGAATGCGCTTTTCAATAAATACGGAGGATTATCTTTTATACTAAAATGCAACTATGACTCTAAATACTTAGACAAAAACCTTCCACTGTTCTACTGTGAAATGTTGGAGTTTTTCAAAGAACTACGTGGTAATAATCCCGATGTATATAAAAGTGAATTTATAATCTGGAACAACAAAAATATAACAATAGAGAATAAGTCGATCTTCTGGAGACAACTTTTTGAAAAAAAAAATATATATATATTTTGTGCAAGACTTGCTAGATGAAAACGGAATGTTTTTATCTCTTGAACAACTCCAGTCTAAATATAAGCTGCATTTAAATTTCATACACTATTTTCAACTTATTGCCGCAATCCCTAACTACTTAAAAAATAAAGCAAAGAATAAAACTACTATAAATAAAGATATTATTGTGTGTATTGTATCAGGCCTTCCTTTGGGAGAGGGGCTAAACGGAGAAAGGAAAAAATGGGGGAGGGGGTAGGGGAGACAAAAGGGAAGAAGGCTTGACCCAAAAGCATTCACGGGCTTGTGTCAAACATCCGAATTCTGGATGTTGCGCTGATTGGACGAAATACAAAAGGCTCTTACGTCACAACACCGGAAATGAATTCTCGCGATTTATATCTTGTGGAAGCCATCTTGAATTTCAAAGTACATGTATTCGATCGTGGAAAATCATTCACTAGCTCGAGCTGTCTTTTACGGAACTTGTTATGGAAAAAACGAATTTAAAGAAGCACTAGAAGGAACTCTCCAATTCTTTCCTGGGATTGTACTGAAAAGTGAACAAGAATTCTGAATTGTGTCTCGAAAGCCTCGTAGTTGAAAGAAAAGATGTGCTTGGTGTTCTGCCTGCTGGCTACGGAAAAAGCTTGATTTATCAGCTCGCTTGAAGAGTTGAATTGTGAAAATGGTGTTATAAAGAGTGACAAGCCTATGCGACTCCCTTGCGAGTGTTTTAGCCATTTTATAGTTCAGCTCGCAAAATGATGCTTCTTGTATTTGTAGCTGGTATATGGAGATTTCGAGGTGACTGAATTAAAAGCTTTCTAAACGTCGCAAAATGATACAGACTTTAGTCTCGAGGTCATTTGTGTTTTTAAGCTGTCTGCTAGTTTTGACTTCTTTGTCGGGGCGTCTGTTCGGTAGCGAAGGCAGTTTGTGTCGGCTTTTATCTGATGCCATCGTGGCATTCATTTTAATAGCTCTGCAGTAAAACCTTTTGACATTGCATGTAGGCTTTGAGCAAGCCTCGATTAGGAGATCGTTTTGAAATTATGCTGTATTCTCGGCGGTGTCTCTACAACTCGGTTTTGTTTGACCTCTTGCTGTGCTCATGTAGCCATTTCCTAGTAGAAGTTTACAAACAATGTAAGCTTCTTCACTCTCTCTGAATCTCTCATTTCGACCGCAAACTTTCAAAGCAAATTGCACAATTCTTCTCAGAAGCCGTTTATACACTTTCGTGAGAGTTTATTTATCTGATTTCTCGCAATTGCATGCAAGGCGCGCTCTTTGACAGTTCGTTGAGATGACATGACAGTGGGGTAACCGGAAGTAATTTTGATTGGCTACTGTTTTCGGAGACGCGTCATGCGAAACGAGTGGGCGGCAGACTCGTCTGAAAGCTTTTGTGTCAGGCTTTCTTCCCCTTTTTCCTTCTCTTTTTTTTCCCTTTTCATTTCCCCCCTCCCCGAACCCCCGAAAGCCTGATACTCAGGTTAATATTATTGATGAATTTGATATATTCCATCTATCCGAAAAAAAATCACTTATATTAACTAAATTACGTTGCAAAGACTATTTTTAGTTTAATTCCAAGAAAACCTTAAAACTGAACCTACTCCCGTCAAGTCCTGGTCCAAACGCCTTCCCAATTTTCCTCAAAATTGGAACAAGGCATTTGAATGCATTTATCAAATGACTAAAGATACTAAACTAAGAGAATTTGCTTTTAAGCTGTTACATCGTATATTATTAGTTTCGAATAAGGAACTTGTGAGATTTAAAATAAAAAATGATAAGTGCTTTCAATGTCAGAACACTGTTCAACAAATTAAACAAAACACAAATAAATTTATCAAATGAACAAATTGTATTTCAAGATTACATACTTCCTCCCTCGTTACACCATTGCTTATGTCGCCAACTTGATCTTCTTGTCCTTCTCATGAATAACTATATATTCTTGCAAAATTACTGAAATACGCCCAATCTGCTCACTATTCTCACTGGGGCCATCTCGTACAAACGCCCCAAATCTCTTCGGGATTCAAGGATAAAAATTCCCGCGCGCTCGTAGTCCCCCGGGTGTTCTGTTTCACACAGGTTTTGTATAAATATAGGTCTTCAATGTCACAGAATTCAGTTGTTATGTCCTGTAGACCGTTGTTGTAGGTGTAGGATCTTAGCTCGTCTCTGATTGATTTTGGGTAGATTTTGTTGTCAGCAATTTTGTGTTTAGCTTTTTCAACAATTCTCGAGTAAGCTACAAAAGTTAAATAGCTTTCTTGTCCTCCGTTTTGCTTCTCAACATTTTCTCTTGTATCTTTGTGTTTAACTGTCTTGTGTCGTTTCAGTCCGCTCTTGCTTTTGCATTTCTTGTGGCACAGTTCGCACACAACGTCTTCGAGTTGAACCTGTTGTAAACAAAAGTTACTTTCAGTCGAGAAATCAGTCATAAAACGATACTTCAAAGTCTAGTTCTAAGCATTGATAATGAAAATAATTAGAAACCAGTTAATAATTACACCGTCAGTGCAGTACGACACATAGTTATAAGGATTTAGTTATAACACAAGTCGCTACAAAAAAAGCAGCACTGATCGAGCTGAAAGAAGATGAAAGCCAAAGCACGCGGCTTTTCGCTAAATGTTGGGTGGCTAAGAAATAATTTATTACTTACTTCATCAGCAGCGTCTCTAAACTGTTCATCGAGCTCTTCTTCTTCTTCCAAAATATCCAAAATAGCGTCAAAATCGTCTCCAAAGAAAAACAAATCGTTCGTGTCCGCCATATTGTTTTGGAGTGAATACTTGGCGTGTGCACGGTCAATGTCACGTGACAATGCTATTCAACCTCAAACGCGAAACAAAAGGCCGGCCCTTTGATGTATGCCGGGTTTCACAACCAGTCCCCTCGATTAACTATGTATAAATAGGCCTGTTTTGGCCTGTTTAATTCCCCTTTCGTTAAACGTTCGCCAGTCGTTAGCTTGGCGTCCCTCCCTCCTCCCCGCAGCGATGACCATTGTTGCCATCCTAGCTAGCTCCCGCTCCTTTTTGCCTCCGGGCTCGCTTCTTCCCATATCTTATCCTTGCCTGGGGCGTTTGGGAGTGAGGGCTCCCAGTGTGAATCTATTACAATTCATAACTAAGTTACAAACACAATGGAGAATTGAGAATCTAATCTGATCTCTCTTCTCAAGTTATCCCTAGACCTTTATATGTCATTTAGTTAGTTTCTGCTCTCTTATTTATTTCTTTTTTTTATGCCATATTGTATAAGTTTTGTTTAATCTGAATAAAGATGTTTGTTGGAAAAAAAAGATCCGTTGACGTCTGGCAAATTTTCACTCGATCGGCTGTTAACGTTAATTAGTCGACTTATAAATTGGGCTGTGATTCTCCATACAAGTGGTTTTCAAGTAGTTTCAAGCCTGCGGCTGAGTGTTAGTGACGTCAAAGGGAAATTTAATATGCATTCCGCACATAGAGGAGATACCGGTATTACAAAGGTAACACAAGGATAAAAAATATCGTTAGCGTGACAACGTCACAGATGATACAGCATTCATTCCCTGTTGCATGTTCTTCTGATCGGAGAGAGTTTTAAAAGACAAATGGTCAATTCGTTCAAATAATAATGAACCACAGTCGATATTTGTCAATGTCGCTTTATCAATTTGATGTCCATTTTGCGTCCAAATAACAAGAGTCAACAATGAACCCGGTCGATATTTGTCGAGATCGCTTTAACAATTCAATTTCCATTTTTTTGTAGCTAATGTTGTTTGACTTGTTAGCTTTCCATTGAATGAAAACCTGTCTTCAGGCCGCGATAGATCTTCACACTGGATGAGGGTTATGTTTACATTCTCATAGCATGATCTAGTGTAGTGCAATGTTGCAGACGTGACCAGATCGGTTTACGTTCACAGTCTAGAAGTTGAATTGGTTTTTAGTGAACCTAAAGCCCGACTTTAATACTCGCCGAGTTCTTGTTTGTAATTCCGCTGACCAGTGCATAAGGCTTGGAAAATTAAAACCGATCCACGGACTATGGAAAACGCTACATCATGGTAAATGTCGTTTTATTATAACTGAAGTGTCGCTACCATTTACATGTAGTAACTATTCAAATAAACCAAATTTTGTTTCGAAGACGATGAATTAAAAACATGCCTTAGCGTGATACAACTGGGTGAGGTAATGTTTTAAATTTCTTTGCTCGTCAATTCATTTGACTTTAAACTATGGAAAATTAAAGCAGATCTGCGGACTTCAAATGGATTTTTCAAGACTTAGGAAAACGCTGCATCACAATAAATGTTGTTCCTGCGAGCAAACTCTCGGGCTCGGGGCATAAACCAAATCTTGTTTCGAAAACGGGGAATTAAAAAACATCTCTTAGGGTGACAGAAATAAGCATTGTTTGAAATAAGAAGCTGAATGCCAAACCCGGTGGATGGAAATAAACTGCATTCAATCCTTGTTATCTATACACAGGTAGTCGCCGTCTGAGATGGAATGTTTTTAACCAGTATCTATGCTCTTGGTGAAGGCGCGTTTGTCAAGTCGTTAGCCTGATCTCTGCAATCGTGTGCGTATTTACCCAAGGGGTACCTATAGTCCTAGTTTAGTCAATCTCCTTCGCTGTGAGAAGCCTGTGGCTCGCACAGTATAAATTACGTGTTTTTTCTGGTTTAAAGGTTAACAGTTTTCTATTTCACTTCTGATTATAGAACTAACATATCTGTTGAGGAAAACGTGGCAAATGGCACTGTCATATTCCAAGTAAAAGCTACTGATGCAGACTATGGCAACAACTCCATCATAACTTACTGTTTGCTGCCAAGTGAGTATGGGGAAAAGTTTTCCATCGATGCTTCATCCGGGAACATTACTGTCATTGGAAACCTGGATCGTGAGAACACGAGTGAAGTGATCCTACGTATCAACGCAACGGATGGAAAGTTTTCAATAACCACCGAGATATTCGTCATCATAACTGATGTCAATGACAATCCACCGGTATTCACCAGCGGGTAAGATACGATCATAGTACTTATAATTTTTAGTAATTTTGAAAGTACTCCTTTTTAACTCGTGAATACTCGAAGTTGAATGAGCTATAGTAGACGGCTGTAAACTTTTTGGTAATTCCGCTGACCAGTGCCTAGGGCTACCAATTTTTGTTTCGAATTAAAAAACATGTCTTAGTGTGATACAAATATGTATTGTTTGGAATGAGAAAAGCTGGATGATGCAATGTTTTAACAAAGCTACGATAGGAGTCAAATAAACCGACCTATGATTGAGAGGAAATTCCCGTACAATTATTTTTCTGTGTTATATACACCTAATTGAAGAAACGTTGACGCGTGAAAAGCATAAACCATGAACGATGAGACCGAATGGGATTCTGGGTAGGAAGCATTGGTAAGCATAGTAATATTCCATTTCTTGATAATCAAGATGTTTTCTTGTTTGAGGCATTTTAGAGCATGATTTATGCATCGTGTGGTAATATAATGTGTATTCTGTCACAAACGAAGATTCATTTATCCAACTTCCCAGTTAACCTTTGGGTCGCATCGTTCATGGTTTATGCTTTTCACCCGACAACGTTTCTTCAATTTGGTGTATATTTGCATCAATAACATAAGCTTTATGTAAAACGTCCTGTCGCTATGATATTTTGGGTGAAGAATCTTCTATTTTGATTTTTAAACGAGACATGTTTCGATCGATCTTCGATCATCGTCAGTTGGAAATGAGCTACAAAGAAGTTACAAAAATTTTATAATGAGGCTATTACAGCAATAACAAAAGCAAATATTTACAAACAATTTCAAAGAATTTGAACTAATTTCCAAAGAAAACAAAGAGGTGTGACAAAAGTGAAAAACGTGAAAAAATGTTACAATACTGGAATAAATTAAACCGAAAGAGTTAAATTAACATGATAAATATAAAGTAGGTTGTTCCTAGTGAATATGTAGGGCTCTTTTATCTTAACTTGATATTTGGTGGTGCAATGATCTAGCATTGAAAAACATTTATTGGAACACAATCTGCGACATTCTTCGGATTGTTGAAGATGCTGGAAAATGTGAGAGACCTAGCCCTAATTAAATGCTCGCGCATGCGTGTCGAGAGGTGTCGGCTAGTTTCACCAACGTAACAAGCACTACAGCTTGCACAAGAAAACTTGTAGACAACGCGTGAGCGGAGCTCAGTAGGGACAGGGTCTTTCACACTCAACATGTTGCGGATTTTGAAATAAGAAAAAACTAACTTAATGTCAACTTAATGTTAAAATAACGTCTTAGCAGTTTACGTATGCTGTTCTGGGCTACATTGGAAAAGGGGCCAACATAAGGTAGTTTGTAGTACTGTTTTGGATTAGGGGGAGGATCCAGAGAGGGGCTATGAAGGAGGGTCTGGGTTCTAGTAATGTACTGATTAATGATCCTCTCTATTACATAAGTGGGAAAAGGATTTTTGTGTAGGAATAACATCAGTTTTTTGATGTCCTAACGAAAATCCATCCATGTATTGTAAATCTTAAAGGTTCTATCAACCAAGGTCCTAATAAGGCCGAGTTTAGACGATAAGGGGGTAAAACTGAAATAGTTGGTTAACAGACCAGTAAAAGTTTTCTTTCAGTAACCGTTGTGATGGGAGATTGAGAACCTTATGTAGAACCTTAGGGGCTATGTCGTCTGTTTTTAAGTATCTTTTGTAAAAGCCAAAAATTATATTTGCGTCAATACAAACCCGAAAATAATGGTCCAGTGTTGTTTTAAACGTCTCTACTATGCGCTAAGTTATAAATGAGTGTCTTTGGCTGCCGATTGCCAAGATGGAAACGGATTTCAAGTCCTACTGCTTGTGTGTTGGGAAACTCACTAAAAACTGTCGTCGAGAATTCTCTTGATATCTTCCTCTTAGTAGCATTTGGTGCATGACGAAGGTATTTAGTTTTAATTTGGCGCAGTTATGACCCCAAAACCTCGAAAATCCCTATAAGATAGTTCCATTAATCGATGTTTCTCATTTTATCGATGCCGATGTTTGTATTGCAATTTTGAATAAATTTGGATGATATTTTATAGCGCTAACTTAATAGACCATATTCGTATTCTCGGTATTGAACTGGAATAAGCTTGCAATGGAGGCTTATGCGGTGGAATATCATTAAAAATATTTGCATGTGAAAAGATTGTCCCGCATAAGCCTCGACTGCAAGCTAGTTCCAGTTCAATACCAAGAACACGAACGTGGCCTATTCCAAGAACATTTCAGCTTGAGTTATGTTTTAGCTCGATCAAATCAGAGATCTTGACTGCCAAGATCGATGGATGAAAGTAAATTTTATTCAGTCCTTGTCATTGTCATACGTACCTTTTCGTCCATAAATGGAATATTCTTCAGTTCTCATGCTCGTGTCAAGCAGATAGTTGTAGTGCTGTCGACTGGTTCTGCTGTAGTGTTTTTTATACACAAAGAAAACCCCATAAATTCCAGAAGCTAACCCTGCGATAGACTGGCATCCCATCCAAGGCGTAGAAGCAATATTCTCCGGTAGTGTGGGTTACCTGTAGCTCGTGTGTTTTTTACTCGTGCTTGTGACAAAATCAGAACAACTTTTACTTTAGCTCAAAAACAGTACGATTGTGGAGTTAAGGATTTTGCAGTTTCTTATTTCATTTTTTATTACAGTACTAACATATCGGTTGAGGAAAACGTGGCAAACGGCACTGTCATATTCCAAGTAAAAGCCACCGATGCAGACTATGGCAACAACTCCATCATAACTTACTCACTGCTGCCAAGTGAGTATAGGGAAAAGTTTTCCATTGATGCTTCATCCGGCAACATTACTGTCATTGGAAACCTGGATCGTGAGAACACGAGTGAAGTGACCCTACGTATTAACGCAACGGATGGAAAGTTTTCAATAACCACCGAGCTATTCGTCATCATAACTGATGTCAATGACAATCCACCAGTATTCACCAGCAGGTAAGATACGATCATAGTACTTATAATTTTTGGTAATTTTCAAAGTACTTCCTTTTAACTTATGAATACTCGAAGTTTAACGAGCTATAGTAGACGGCTGTAAACTTTTTTTGTAATTCCGCTTAAAGCCCTGGAAAATTTAAATCGATCTTAGGAAAATGTGGATTTTAAATATGCGAAGTTTCACTGCCATGTGTAAAAGTTCAAATATACAAACTTTTGTTTCGAATTAAAAAAAGATGTCTTAGCACGACACAAATACGTATTGTTTGGAATGAGAGAAGCTGGATGATGCAATGTTTTAAATTTGTTTAGTCATCAATTCTTTGACTGCTCTGTGAAACAACGAAGAGCTTAGACCGCGACCTCAGGCTTTTAAGGCTTCTCTCACATGACGCATTTGAAGTGCTTATTTTTTCTCAGACTACATTTGCAAAGGTTCAAAATAAACCAATTTGGAAGCGATAACAGTATACCCGCTGTTTGTAATAAAAGTGATCGGTGGATGACTTAATGTGCGAAGATTCTACACTTATCAATTCTTTGCTTTGTGATAGCTTTTGCGTGTCATATATGAGAAAACACTTCAGAGAAACAACAAAAGGCTTTTCCATCCACATGCAGTGAGGACTGTTAAAACACAGATAACAAAGCTACGACAGGAGTCAAATAAACCGACCTTTTATTGAGGGGAAATTCCCGTACAATTATTTTTGTGTAATATCTATATATTGGTAATTCCACTGACCAGTGCATAAGGCTTCGAGCTTTCTAAAACTTTAACTGGATTTTTCAAGACTTAGGAAAATGCTACAACACGGCGAATTTTGTTGTTGAATGTGTCAAATTTCGCTTCCAATTGTAAAGGTTCAAATATACCGGGGTAATTCTATGACTGCTCTGTGAAACAACAAAAAGCTTATACCCGATCATTAGGAACCCATACGCTTGTTTGTAAACTGAATACACTTGTTTGTAAACTGCAAGTGGAATTAAAGTTGCAAGTTAACATTTAGCAGTTTACAAATAAGCGTATTCCGTTTACAAAATAATAAGCGTTTGGGTTCCGTCCCTACGCCTGAATCAAAAAGTCACAACAAATTTGACGCATTACGCCATCTAAATGTCTCGTTAATACAATGTAAATGTATGTCACTTTAAGAAGTTTTCATCGTTTTCGAAAAATTTTTTGTTTTATATGAACTTCAACAACCTGACTCCCGGTCCACCATCCACTCAGGATAAAAAAAGCGTTCATATCACGAGTTGGCTCATAGGAGGGTCTGGATGGCAGAATGTTAGATACAAGTTATAATTTTTGCCATGTGTCAGTTGTCAGTAAATGTTTGGGCCATTTGTCAGTTGTGAGTTAAATGGCTGTTAATAATTATCTGTGAACCTTAAATATTCTTAGTTGACCCTTTTATAGCTAAAAAATACATTTTATTAAATACAAACACTCATTTTTATCTCGTTAATGCGCATGCGCATTAAGCGAGATTTCGGAGTCGAGTACGAAAAGGGACAAAAGTTGTTAACAAAATTTTGTGGACTTTTGTCCGGGGGGGTTTCTTGTCCCTTCTTTATAGAAGCTATATTAGGGCATTGAGGATATGGTTGGTTAAACCGGTTAGGATTTCAAGAAAGGCGTCACATACTGCCACTAAAATTTTTGGGGAGCACCCCCGGACCTATTGTTAATTTCCCAAGGGTATTGGGATGTCAGAACTTGTCATGAACTTGTCATATCTCACATTACATTACCGCAAAGGTATTAAGTCCTTCTTTAAGTTTCGATATCTCACGTTACCTATCAGTTTCAATCATTTGTCGTAAAGCCATTGAAGCTGCTTTAGAAGGGATGCGTTTTCTTGGGAAACGCAGTTTGAGAATTTCACGGTGTATTTTTACGAATGGAGACGTTTTAAGAAAGTTAAATGGGACAGAAAAGTTTGTGTTTTAATATGAGCGATATGGCAGAGCAAAATAGCATGAACTTTGCGTTTTTTGAGGAGCACCCCCGGACCTATTGTTAATTTCCCTAGGGTATTGGGATGTCATGAACTTGTCATAATTATCTCACGCTACGTCACCACAAAGGTATTACAGTTCTTATTTAGTTTCGATATCTCACGTTACCTACGGTATCAATAATCTTTCAAATTTCAAATCATTGCCATTAATAGATTTAGGTACATGGTAGAATGTATTGACGGTGATAATAATTGCGCTTTGATTATGCAATAGTATGCAAGGGACCTCGTGATTTTGCAGACTTCGTCAAACTATTTCTTGTTTGCTGCAATTCTCTCTACAGTTCTATTCGTATACAAGTAAAATTTTGTTGTTGACAAAGCAAGCATTTTAACAACCATTTTATAAGCGATCTGAGCGTTTCAATTCAAGACAGACATTGGAACTTATTATTACGGACTTAATTGAGAAGATATTATTTGAGTGCCAATACGAAGAAAATATCAAGAAGTGGTTAGGATTTTATCGGATACACCGCCACTAAAATTTTTGGGGAGTACTCCCGGACCTATGTTAATTTCCCTAGGGAATTGGCATGTCATAATTTTTTTTTAAGTTTTGATATATAGCGTTACATATCAATCTTTCAAATTTGTTTTTACGTGGATGTGTCCGAGACGGCATTGATCTTCAAAGGTTCAAGAAATTTGTGTTTTTCTTGTCAATCATATGTCGTAAAGCCATTAGTGCTCATTTAGAAGGGTAAAAAAGGTCAAATGTTCTTGGGAAACGCAGTTTGACTGAAAATTTCACGGGTGTATTTTTAAAATGAATGGAGACGTTCTGAGGAAGTTAAATGGCAAGGGAGCAAAAACAATAATTACTAAGTTCAATTTATGAAATGAATGGCTTTGAGTTCTCATAGTATGTTATCATTTGATGAACTACCGATCACGCGAACGAAATCATTGCCATTATTTGATTTAGGTACATGGTGGAATGTATTGACGGTGATAAAAATTGCGCTTTGATTATGCAATAGTATGCAAGGGATCTCGTGATTTTGCTGAACAAACTAATTGTGCAAATGTAGAAGTTATTGTTTGCTGCAATTCTTTCTACAGTTCTATTCGTGTACAAGTAAAAGTTTGTTGTTCTGAATTGAATGACAAAGCAAGCATTTTAACAACCATTTTATAAACGATTTCAGCGTTTCGATTCAAGACATACATTGGCATTATTACGGACTTAACTGAGAAGATATTAGTGCCATTTATACGGGAGAAAATAAGACGCGTCTTATCTAAGACGCGACTTAAATAAGATGCGAAGTGTACCATTTATACGTTTGCGTCCAACATAAGACGCGAAGATCACGTATAAATGGTTCGCGTCTTATTTTGATACGGCGCACTTGTTGTTCACGTCTTATTTAGGACACGAAAGCATTTATACGAGGAAGTTCACGTCTTATTTAAGACGCGGACAAAATAAGAACTTAAAAAATAAGTCGCGTCTAAAATAAGACACGAATGCTTATTTTGTACTGTTTATACGATCGGTTCGCGTCTTATTTAAGTCGCGTCTTAGATAAGACGCGTCTTATTTTCTGTCGTATAAATGGCCCTATTATTTGAGTGCCAATACTACTCAAGTAAAAAGCATTTGATAAACGTTTTTTCACCTTTTTTCCGGATCCACGGTTGTGGCGTGCAGGAAAGACAGAAACATTTCCGGTGAAGATCACAAGAAAAGACAGAAAAGTCAGAAAAATATAGCACTGCGACAGCTTGAGACTCAGTTGAAGTAAAAAGTAGTGAAAATTGCTTTTCAGTGTTTATCTGGCTTTGACAGCTTTCGTAATAAAGTTTCCTTTTTATCATTGTGGAATGTCCGGTTTCCGGAAGATTAGAAAGAACGGGAGAGAGCGAATCTTAAAAATAAAATTAAAGTTGGAAAAATAAATATTTGCTCAATTCTTTCTTTGAGGAATAGAGGAATTCTAAGGATATGCACTTTTTGTCCTGACTTCCTGACTGAATTTAAGTCTTAAAATAGCAATGAATATGCGTGAACGGACTCTGATCGATCAATGACAGACATTGTAGCGACCATAGGTCATGGATCAGTTCTTTTCTTCTTTAAAATCTCCGTAAAATTCTTAGATGTTTATATCTTATATAAAAAGATCTACAAACGCGGATAAGCGTAAACATTTATCCGATGCGTTGTGGCACACATCAAAGATTTAAATTGGATGATCCCACAGGCAGACCAATCGTGATATCCAGTACACAGTAATGAAATATACTAGGTAATAATACGATTTGTCACGGAATTGATAAGCGATAGAAAAATCGAAAATATTACACACTAAAGTCTTCTCACCTTTACTTTATTGTCTCTTGATGTATCCTGGCCGGTTTAAATGCATTTTTATAACTTTTGTCACTCGCCCCACTATCCACTATAAAAGAAGGGAAGGCTGGAGACCTCTGAGCGAACCCTCGCCACGCGAAAGCCAATAATTTCTAAACAATTCAACTCAAGCTCCCCGAATTGCCACCAGTGAGGCCGCAGGTTAAATGTCTACCCGTGCGATTCGTGCTAGCTTCCAAATTCCCTTTCACGGGCTCTAAAAGGGCTCCGTTTTGGAGCGATTCTGGCCATCTTCGCTTCGCCATTGTCCGCGATCCAAACGGCTGTACCACGAAATTCGAATACTAAAGCTTAGCGACCGCGTCACAGAGACAAAATGACATTCACCCGAGGGGAGGGTCGTTACTTTTGCCCTCGCGCAAATTGACACCGTCTGGGGAGCCGGTGCGTGTAATTCGAACGGAAACCACACGCGTGACCTGTCACTTATTTGTCTTTATTTGATAAAGTGCAATTTTTCATCAAGATCAAAAGTAAAGTCTCTTTTTAAAATAAAAATGCTCGAAGGAAAATTATTAAGCTTGTTAAAACCAATTTGCGCCAAAAAATCAAAAATCAAAGGTCACGGATATGTATGTGTATACCGGGAGTCTAGGGTGTACTCTAACTGCACCTCCGATCCAAGAGAGAGGAAGATAGGGGCCTTGGGAACGAGGTTGGTAGTCGTTTCAATAACAAATTGATCATTAAAACAGACCGTTGGCCGTCGGGTGTTGATATGAACGATATGGTCAATAATGTTTAATTTTTATTGGTAAATTGCACAACCTTCTAAAGTCGCTGTCGTAATTTGTCGTATTTTTGAAGCGGAATCGAGCCGCTTCTCGCTGTTCAGAACGTCTCATGTCGGCAATTTTCGGGGCCAGGTCGCTTGTCGTTTTTACCAAGGCTTCTTTAAGCCGAGATGTTTTGAAAACAGCTTCAGCTATAAAAGGAAACGAAATCCTAATCACTAGCTCTATTCCTACAAGAGTCACCATTCTGCCCGAAGGTACACAATTTTTTAGTTGACGGAAAAAGCGACAAGTAAAATATTTTCATTTGCCTTTTTTACAATAGTCTACCTTAGTGAAGTATTTAGATAAAACATTCCTTTTTTACTGAAGTCTTTTTACTGAACTTATTCACATGCACAAAGTTCTAGTTTTGTCTCATACATCCACATATACACTGCACATATAAATTGGCTGTTTAAAAACATTGCTAGTAAATCAATTTTAATCCCAAATGAAAATCGTTGCAATATGTTTTAGTTTTGTTTAAATGTCAATAAATAAAGATAGTAAATATTTTTTAACCTTCGAACATCTTTCCCAAATTTCGATTGATAAGAAAATCGCCATTGTAATGCCATACAAGTCATTGCTACTAAAATACTGTGACTGATACAAAACATAGAAAATTAACTAAGTAAAAGGGCTCTCTAAAGATAGATTGAATCTAAGTAGTTTTGCCACCCCCATCCCTCCTCATAATTTTCCCCCGTAGCAACCAAATTGGCCTCGGCTCATTCGCTTAATATTATCAAGTTGAAGTTTCCCCTCAGCTGTAAAATGAAGACTATTTTGAACAAATACGCTAAATTAACATGAAAATTATTTATATTCATACTCGTGATTATTTTGTTGCTCATGACTTTTATTGATTTGGTGGCTCCTAAAAGAGCCCTTAAGTCCTCTATGACTGCAATGTCTAACTCTACGATTAGACCTACAGTTATTTTCAATCTTTCAACTTCAATAAACCATTTAGCAGCTTTACACATATTACCTATCACGTCTTTACTACATTTACCTATCAAAGGCACCCAACTTTTCCAATTCTTGTTGTTGTTGTTGTTGTTGTTGTTTATTAACCTTACATTCTCTCGCATTAACGAGATGGCTTTAAGAGCCCTTTGATCTTAACCCTATTCAGCCTGGGCTTTTTTTGAGTTTCTGAGCCGGGGGGGGGTAACTTCAAGAACATTAAGGCTATGACAATGAAACCTAGAGGGTACATAGCACGTCCAAAACTGTCTCCTTAACGGTCCGCACAATGGAACGATGACGTCATATGACGTAGTTATTAGGTAATTAGTT
Organism: Cladopsammia gracilis; assembly: GCA_022457155.1. Classification (NCBI taxonomy): domain Eukaryota; kingdom Metazoa; phylum Cnidaria; class Anthozoa; order Scleractinia; family Dendrophylliidae; genus Cladopsammia; species Cladopsammia gracilis. The sequence continues at coordinate 875,147 of JAJGOT010000129.1, read as the reverse complement.
ATACGGCCGCCATATTGGATCCACCATCTTGGATTTCTGAAATTTTTTAAAATCTCTTAAAAAAACCTCCAAATTCACTCAAAATTAATCAAAACCAATAAATAAACGCTAAATGGCGTAAAAATATAAAAGTTATACCAATAAACATTATTTTTCTTCATTCAAAGGTATAAATATGCAAATTTCAAAAAACATGGCTGTCAAAATCTTGTTGCCATGGAAATATCAAGTCACGTGATCAAAAAATTGTCACATGAAAAGTCACAAAGTTTGATGGCGTTTGAATGCATATTAAAGAAGTCATGAATGTTGAAAGTTAGCGCGGGCACTTTGTGCCCCCCCCCCCCCCCCGGCCGAATAGGGTTAAGTTTGACAGTTTGTTTGATTTCTCTAATGTTTTCATCATAACACATTTTGATTTCGTAACAAACAAAGCAAACAACTGCTTCCTTTGCTTAATTTTTATTTTGCTCATTAAATATGTCTACCAATGTACCTTATAAATCGAGTATAAATGTCAGTTGTCAATTAAATTTTAGCTTATTTGTCAGTTGTCTTTAAACCCCATCCAGACCCTCTCATAGAAGCCGTTGATTTTTAGCTCTAGATACTTGATAGTTTTTACACAAGAGACCTCATTTTCTCTTGATGTTACTGACCATAATAAAACGAATGATTGCCAGTTTGATGTCCAGTTTAGTTTACGAAGATGTAAAGTTTAAGTCACAGGCAGCCCAAGCTCGAAATGTTAACAGCCATAAATTCGACTGCAATATATAATTCCATGCTTTGCATAATAGTGAATCGGAAAATTATAACAACATTTCTGGCAATGCGACAAATTTCCTGGTACGTGAAGAACTTACCATTGCGGACAATGGTCTTAAGGCAGCTGCAATAGTTACATAATTTGCCCAAAACGTTCCAAGTATTGATTGTAATCTGAGGTAACCCTTTTTTAAAAAAATAAGACAGACTTCAGAGAGCCAGATTAGGGAAAGCTACTTCCCCTTTCTGTTATTATAAACGTTTAATAACCTCCCTTCCGCTTTTCGTTGAACTTTGTACCCCACCCTAAAAAGAGTTCTTAAACTACTTAACCTCCCCATAATTTTGCCGACCCCGCCCCTCACCCGCCAGGGCCTAATAAATGAAATCCCCCTTTTGCGCTACTCTCATCGTGAACTTAAGCTGCCGGTGGATGGACGTAAACTGCATTCAATTCTTGTTATATACGCACAGGTAGTCGCCGTCTGAGATGGAATGCTCTTAGTAAAGGTACCGGTGCGTTGGTCAAGTCGTTAGCCTGGTCTCTACAATCGTGTGCGTATTTTTCCAAGGGATACCTGAAAAATAAATGGGTAACCCTGTGATGGAATAGCATCCCATCAAGAAGTTGGTATCAATAGTCCTAGTTTAGGCAATCTCCGGCGCTGTGAGAAGCCTGTGGCTCGCACAGTACTGTATATGTGTTTTTCTGCTGTAAATGTTTTACAGTATGCTAATTCACTTTTAATTATAGAACTAACATATCTGTTGAAGAAAACGTGGCAAATGGCACTGTCATATTCCAAGTAAAAGCCACCGATGCAGACTTTGGCAACAACTCCATCATAACTTACTCACTGCTGCCAAGTGAGTCTGCGGGAAAGTTTTCCATTGATGCTTCATCCGGGAATATTACTGTCATTGGAAACTTGGATCGTGAGAACACGAGTGAAGTGACCCTACGTATCGAAGCAACTGATGGAAAGTTTCCAATAACCACGGAGATATTCATAACAGTATTAGACGTGAACGAATTTCCTCCAGTTTTTGATCGACAAAGCTACAAAAAACGCATTTCAGAAACAGTTCTTGTCGGCGAACGTATCATTCAAGTGTTTGCCACAGACAAGGACTCTGGAGAAAACAGCAAATTAATTTATAGCATCGTTAGCGGAAATAACAACAGCACGTTCAGTATCAATGCGGAAAATGGCATTATTGTTCTCCAGAAACCGTTAGATTACAACATAAAAAAGGATTACGAGCTTCGTGTCAAGGCGTCTGATAATGGTAGTCCGAGTATAGAATCGTTTACGAACGTTTCCATAACCGTAGAAAAAGAATGTGAAATAATAGTCACCTTGCAAGAGCCGCCCCATTCAACAACCCAACAACTGTTTCGTGTACCAGCCTCCTCCGATGCAGACTACGGATCAAAAGCTAATATTACGTATTCTATCGTTATCGAAAATAACGTGGAAGTTTGCAGTGATCTTGTTATAGACCATGATGGAAGTGTCTACAGTGAAACAAATCTACATTGGGGTGCTATTTGTAATATTACTGCCAGAGCCATGGATGAAATCGGGACGTATGTTTGCTTTGTGTATCTTCGTGTTGTAGCTAAAACCACGCCCAGAACAGAACAACCAACGGGTAAGTGGTGTCCATGTGACATTTAATCTTAAAACACTTGAGATTCCTCTAGGAAAAATTATCATTATATTACTAAACAGGGGCGGATCCACGAATTTCTGAAAGGGGGGGTTCTACACCTTAATGACTTTCCACGCCATGGGCGTTGACGGCGACCGTCGTAGGTGCGAGCTTCTAGGGGGTCCTGAAAATTACCCTCTGAAACGCCATTTCCAGCATTCCTGAGAATATTGCATGATTAAAAAGGACAGCAGTAACGATAGTTATTTATCGTTTATTTTACATACCTCTTTAATTGAACAATGTAGCCTGAAACGGAGTCTTCCTGGATGAGCTTTTACAAAGCCTCCCATATCTCGTCTACCTCGAATCTCTCAGAGTAATGCATAGCAAATTAACAGCGAGATTTGAGAAGCGCCCTTCAGACATCATCGTTCTAGAGCAGGTCTTGATCCGTTTCATGAGTGAAAAGGACTGCTCAGCTTCCGCACTACTGATTGATTGGTAGGCTGCATACAAAGAAGAGAAGACAATGGATGTTTCGATTCTTAACTTGACAATCAGTCAATTGGTGGAAGTGAAACAACCACGTATAAAAAATTGTATTCTATTATTTTTATGAACCACAAGGGAGAGACATGAAGAATCAAACAATTTTTTAAAAAATGCTGCTGCTCAAAGGGAGGTAACACGCCCCTCCCCCGCCCCTGCTAAAGCTTTACTGGTACGTAAGGGTTATTGACCAGGAGCGAGGGGATATGTGATATATTCCCCTCGTGGCGTACCCGAGGGCGTAGCCCGAGGGAACGCCACGAGGGGAATATATCACATATCCCCGAGGGACTGGTCAATAACATGCTTATTTTCCACCTTGTGAGGTTTTCTAAAACAAAGAAACTATTAATTTTTCGGAGAGTAACATTCCGTTCAATTCAAATGCAAAAAAGCATGATTCCGCAAGGCCGCATTGGGATCACGGCACATTACGAAGCGAGACGGTAAACATGTTTTGCTTTTGTCAAATTTGCATTGAGCACGTTGCTTCGTTATGAGCGAGTAGAAGGAGGGAGAGAGAGAAGAAAATGTATGAACAGTACTCGTGGTCTCGTCATGACCCAACTGCCCGCCTTCATCTTTCGAAGATCAATGGAGTGGTTGCGGTGTGTTTTCCAAGGGAAAGCGGCAGAAACATATTCAGGTTCAAGCGTAAAACGAGGCGTCATACATTATTGAAGACCCGAAACCTGAATCGAGGTACGATGCCATCGAATAATGTTATTAACATTTCGCTTTTTTGACGCGACCGGCAAGTTAATTACGTAGGAATATGATTGATGAAGTTGTCTTTTTTGTAAACAAAAAATATTGACCGATGCTAGAGCGTTTTCCCTATTACGCCCTATTTTGTCTTTCTGTTTGTGTTATTCTATTATGAGGGGAATAAGTCGAGGGGAATATGTCGAGGGGAATATGTTGGGGGAAATATATAATCCTTTGTTTTGCTATTGTTATCAGCTATTGTTTTCAGCCCCGCCTCTCCCCTGTTACAATTAAAGCCGCACCCAGCTTTTCAGACACTGTAATGAACGGGGTTATGTGATATATTCCCCTGAAAAGAACAAAGAAAACCGAGCTAGGTGGAAAATAAGAAAGAAAATGATCTGTTGACAATCAGTGAACTCAAATCAAGTTTTTCTTCAGTTGTGAAAATGTACAATATTCTAACATTGTATCTTTTATATTTACTTGAACAACACCTCCATCTATATAACAGGAAATGACGCTAATGAATCATCCGCGATGATTCTTATGATGATGCAATGGTGATATGAATCATAGTTAAGATGCCACCTCGTCCGTTAAAATCATGTTTCATGATTTACAATCATATGAAAACATTATCGTCACATCCTCCGTTTTATGTAAACAAAGAAAGAATAAAGAAATGGGATGGATAAAAGAAACAATAATAAATATTAGCAGAGATAGTCCTTGAGGAAAGTGGGTGGGTCTATGTATCGCTCTCCCTATGGAACTGAACTTCACTGGACTAAGGTCACTCGAAGGTAGCAGTAACTGTCCTGACTCCTCGTTAGGTATCACAACAGATTACTTTCTTTTATGATTGTTTTTTACGCCTTGTAAATAGTAATTTCCCTCATGAAGGATACTGCCCCATTAGTAGATTACATGTAAGATGTTTTGTGTCGACAATAACTTTTTTTAACATTCTCAGTTGGTTTTTACATTGGCTTTGGCATTGCCTTTGTCATTGCCTTTGGCATTGGCTTTGGCATTGGCATTGGCATTGGCATTGGCTACCGCCGCTACGTGAAAAATAGGTAAGTTATGATGAAACACTACGTTATATAAAACATATCAATGAAATTGAAAACAAAGCCGACACTATTAACCGGAAGAAATGGGAGCCTGCAATCCCCTGTGAACTTGATTCTAGTCCCCTAAGAAATGAAAAAATGTGTGTAAGTTCTTCTCCTTTTTTTTTTTTGTTTTCTTTTTTCCAGACTAAATTTATTTTAAAATAATTGTTCTTGTAAGTAGTTATAGTGTTAAATTTACAGTAAGAAGAATATAAAAATATTGTGAAATAATTTATACAGAAATAAGCTTAGTATTACAAGTAATATATGTCATGAATTGTAATGTATTTGTAATGTAATTATTTTTGTTATATAAGGGACGGACCATTATTTTTCTGGAGGGGGGATGAAAATTTTCCTCTGCAAACAATTTCTTTCAATTTATGCGTCTCTGCAATAATTTTTTTCCAAGAGCACCTTCCTGCTAACATTTTTATTTTATTTTATTTTTTTATAGTGCTATCTTCTCTGGTGCTAAAATTGTTTAAGCTTAAGCTATTTTTCGAAAAAAATCATTAGTGCTATAGCCAATTGTTTTGGCCACACACGCTCCTTGTAATTTATAGTTTGTTGTTACTTTATACATCACTAACCGTTTTAATTCCTACGTAGCTACTGGCGCAAATAAAGGGAATACCACAGGAAATATGCAAAGAGAGTAGCACGCTTTTTCGCGAGTCCACAGTACCGAAGTCCTGATCCTCTTTGACGTTGTTCCGACAGGCCATCATAAAATAATCGCCATAGGTTACTCCAAATAACTTGTTAACAGTCATGACCCATTAGTTCTCATGGTGATATCGTCAGGAACATGACAGACTTTTAAAACTCGCCCATTTCTTCACAGAATGTCAATGTTAAATGGCAAGGTAAGCGGCATTGCTCGAATGAAAACCCGTTGAGATTCTGACCTTAAGCCCTGGCACAACAAAGAGCTTTTTGGCTGCTTTTTGCGAAGGCAAGGTGAAGGAGTTGTCTTTTGTAGCCAAATGGACAGAGACATCTTGAAGCTATTTTCAGCTGTATTTGCTTTCGCTTCACTGAGCAATATTTCAGTTTTGGAACTAATGTTTTTTAATAGTTTATCTGACTTCTCGGCAAACATTTTTTTTTTCCCACATATCGTGTTTGCAAACAATTTATTTTATCCTTTCAGGCCCTGCAAACAATTTTTTTTTTTTCAATATTTCTCATCCCCTCCCATCCAGAAAAATAATAGTCCGTCCCTAACTGTTTTTTTAATAAAACAAAAATAAAAAAATGATGAGAAAATGAAAGCTTCGCATGGACTTATATTTGTTTAAAGAACACACCCAATAACGATGTATTTCTTTCATGTATTTACCTATTAATTATTCAGTTAGTTAGTTCTTAACTTGTGTATCTTCCTGATTTTTTGAAACCATGGTTGATGTTTGTTTTATATTCCGGACTTTAGACGGAGGAAATATGAGACAACGCGTAAATTCTCATTAACAGAACATCAGTACGGAATATAACGAAAAGGGGGGAGGGGGGAGAGCGGAGGAGAAAAAAAAGATCAACAATACCCATGTTTGTTTTATATTCCGGGCTTTCGACAGAGAAAAAATGAAGCAGAACGTACCCATGAACAGAATAGCGCTGATTTACATTAATCAACTATATTTAAAGAGGGTGGCACTTAACAGTCACAAGACAGAAAAACCTGTTATCCTTGGATCTCACATTGAATTGAATTTAGTGCAATATACCTTAACCCCTGTATAAAATTAAAGCTTATATAGCTGTATATCTAAATATACCTTTCATTTTCTAATAGATGAATTGTCGAATTTTTTGCGAAGTGTAAATGTGAGCTACATTGTAAATGTGAGCTACAGTGTAAATGTGAGCGAAGTGTAAATGTGAGCTACAAAGCTACAACTCAAAGTGATTATTATATTTTGCTAGTTTGATTTGTTCTCGGGTTTCTGGACCGGCAGCGTTAGAAAACCCTGTCTGCGTTTTCCCATATTCAACTTCAATGAAAAGTTACAGAACATTCTCGAAATAGGACGAAAAAAACTGAATAATCCGCGGAAATGGCTGTTAACGAAAACTTTTTCAGAAATTGTAAAATCCCCGACATGTTTTTTTTTTTATTATTTTATGTTAACGTAGCTACTGTCCAAATTTGAGTTAAATGGAACAAATTCCCTTTGAGTTGTAGCTCTTTAAAGTGCCCCCATACAAGCCAAAAGTTCACTTAGAGAAAACAGCGCTAAAAAAATATCGCGCGTCGTAGACAAACTTCCGGTCAAAAACGTCATAACGTCATTTCTCCGTTTTTTGGATGAAGGATCATTCTGAAACCTCTATTTTGACTCCCAAAACAAATTTCGAAAAATGATCGATCTGAAGGTACTCTATAATTTCAAGTTGAAGGACTTTTATGCATGTTTATACCTGAACATCCTGGCAGGGATAATATCAGTAATGTCTGGCAGAGGGCTCCAACAGAGGAAGAGATTGCTATATCAACTATTCCTCATATTGAAACTGTGTTTTTTTAGGCTTTCTAGGTACATTACGTACGCACTGGAAACAACAGTTCATTTGAGATCAGTTGGAATCCAGGTCAGTTTTTTCTTGCTTTAATGTGGCACCCATAGGAGGTTGGGCGAGAAAGCGGATATATATTGAATCGTTGCTTCCGGTTTAATTAACTACGTATCACAACTTTGGTTTTGTTTGTTTCACAGAATCGTGGTATTTCTACCGAGGAAGGGGAATCAAATGACAGTGCAACAATGGAAACAAAACTGTGATAATTGTTCAGTCGATTTTTGAGAACATTTCTATTGTAGTTACAATCGACAGGAAGCACCTAAACCATGTTGCAGATCGGACAACATAAAATCAAGTTAAAAAAATATCATGTAATCTTTCAATTTTGTCGAAAAGTCATTGTTTAGGAAACTTTTGTTTTGCTAGTTTTCGCGGTGTAATTTTAGTCCTCTTTTCCCTGAACTTTAAAACAAGGTTGTGTATTAAGAAACTGTGGAGCTGCGTCGGTGGGGAGCGACATTTTGTAAGGATACATTTTTGGGTATTTTCTTATATTCGCTTGATTCGCTTTTCGCTTAAACGTTTATTTATTTTATTTACTCTTTGAACGACTGTATTTGCTTCAGCTTTCGCACCGATATTTAGCCATATTTACCCAAACATATATACACCGTTTTGACAAAATAAAAGGTTGTAGGGTATTCATTCCCGATAAATGTGAGGTGAAAGGTAAAAGGACTGCCACTGCAAAAACCAGATTACAATTCGCAATCAATTTCGGAAAGAACAAGATACCGAATTAACGGCCAGTTCCATTTACTATCATCTTCGCATTTCATAATTATCCGCTATTTACTCATTTTCACAATTTTGCTTATAATTCGCTTAAAGTAGTTAAACGTTTTCCATGCCAGTGTAGAAATGGACAAGAGAAATAACATTATCAATCACAGCCTTAAGGCAATCGTCCTTTGGACGAGTGGAGGATTCCATTGATGCCATCTTTGTTCCAACTGGGTCAACATCTAAAATTCATATGGAATACAACTGTAAACAAACAGCCTAAATTGACCTTTGTGGCCTGAATAGTGATTGTTTCTTTTTTCGGTTTTCTACGTTTGCAATTTTAAGGTTATATACTTATGGTACTGGAATAGTTACATATATATCACAAATTGTGCTAGTGTGCTTAGATAAAATAGCTCTTCGCGGGAACAAGGATTCTGTATTGAAAAATAAGTGGCAAATTGTACGAAATTCAGGTTCCCAACGTAACGCGTAGGGTGCAAACATGAATCGACAAAAAAAGCCACCAAAGAAACAACTAGCAAAGCAAAACCTTCGATAAGAATCCTTGTACCGACGTTTTCTTGTTTTCAATATTATTTAAGAGAGTCACATAACTTAGCCCAGAGAATCTTAACGGGAGTGTTTCACGGTTCGGCGCATGTGCAAGCTATGACTTAACCCATTTCATTTCATTGTTTAGTCCAATCGGAAGCGAGTCGATAACTCTGACGGGAAATTTGCCCGTGAAAATGTCGCGGTCAGTCAGCTGATTGAATGGATGATTACACATACCCATGTGCGCCATAAAAGCCACCATAGCGTAGAATAAATCCTTCGGGTCAAAGGTTTTAAGGCCGGCACACACTAGGGGACATGTTGCGGGGATATGAAGCGGGGATAAGCCCCTTCGTGTGCACAGCATACTGGCGCATGTTGCAGGGACAGTACGCAAGCTGGTGCACACAAAGCGGATTGAGGTATAAAAATCGCAGAAATCACTAAGAGTGCCTGGGAACTAGTTTACGAACAAAGAAAGATGGCGGACTCTATGGTTAGGAAAAAGAAGCTTCTACTACTGTCAATGATATTACTAGATGAAGAAATGTGTAATTATGTTGACCGCAAGTGGCTGAAAAGAAGAGTAGAAAAAGGAGCCTACGACACGTATTTTGTAGCGGGGACAGTTTGCAAGAGCAGTGCACACGATGTGACATCGAAATGGGGGTCATTTTGTCCCCGCGTCATGACGCACGAATTCAAACCAGCTGAATTTCGTGCAAAATGTTGCGGGGACAAAATTGTGTCCCCGCAACATAACTTTTTCGTAAAAACAGGGATGCCACACGAGGAAAACTGTCGCTGCAACATGTCTCCTAGTGTGTGCCGGCCTTTATTCGGTGCTGACTGTGTCGGTGTAATCCGTTGAAATTTTCTGTGAATTTTGGCCATCCTTTATCGGCCTCGATTCGCTGTAAATGGTACGCGTTTTGCTTTTAGACATAAGCTTGTAGAGATTTTAATAAAATTTTTCGAAAGAAGATTGTGTTGTCCATCTTTATGTGTTTGTTTATTTATTACATAGGTTGAAAAGCGATTTTATGTACACAAAACAACTTAGATTTTATAGTTCTAACTTCACTCGCGTCGCCTTATGCAAAAATGTTTGTGTATTTTTTGCAATTTCGATTTCCAAATCAATTTCTCGGGCAATTTTTGATAACAGGTATATTTTATTCTGAAATTAGTCATACTAGTTATTCTAGACCGAGAAAAAGTTGTTTTTGTGAACTTTTGTACGGTCTAAATGTACTGTGCAGACGGTCGCGTAATACTGTTTTTGAGAATTGTTAAAATTGAAAAATAATCTGGTCGTCAATCTTAACAATTCTTGTGCTTCCGACCTTTCACCTCAGTTAAACTTATCATCGGCTTTCTGTTCAGAGAGCTACGCTGTTAGGCTCAGCCTAGCTGGAGTTTCGTTGAACCTGACGCGCGCTTTGATTGGTTGGTTTTTGGTCACGTGGTATAGCCTAAATTCAAATGTAGCTCGCGCTGCAATACAAAACTCATACTTTCCCGGGATGGAAATAAAAAAAAAGAAACAAAATATTTCAATTCAGGAGCGTTTACCAGGGCAAATGAGCCAAGTTGTTGATGAAGAAGAACGTTTTTAATTTAGACTTGTATGTTTGCAGTGCACATTCATTTAAAAAACCTTTGGCGTGTTTTGCTCAGATATTGTCTTCTCAGGTTTGATTGTTGGTATATAACAAAACACTTTTAAGTCACTAAAATGACTGGTCTCTCGGGAACAAGTTAGTTATGTTTTTCCTCGAATATCGATCGGCTCGGGAAAACTAAACTAATTGTTTCCCTCGGGACCAGTCATTAAGTGTATATTATTCCGTGTCAAGCCAAGGTTTACTAAGCCTGCGAATATACAGCCGTCTCTCCGCTCCCGGCCGGACGGGAGCGATGAGAGACCGCTGTATTCGCAAGTTAAGATTTACTCTTTGATTTGTGCGTTAAAAAATGCACCTGTGAGTTGTCCCGGCCAAGATTCTTCTTTCTTCCGTCTTGGTTCAAGCCCAACAACTGAATGTAGTATGGCCGGTAATTATCTTATTCATTTGTTTGTTTCCTTCTTTATTGTTTCAGGAAGTGATTCAGACAACATCTTTGACACTTTTATTTTGACTACGATACAAAAATTGCCAATGCCAATCTCTTTTTTCAACACTTTTTTTCCAATTTTGAATATCTTTACAAATCAGGCTTTTTTACGTTTTTAATATCATCACACTAAGTTCGTTTCCTTTTGTCTTCATTCCAAGTTTCAAGCGGAACTATATGCGTTTTCAATGGCGGATCCAGACTACATCGAAATGGGGGGGGGGGGGGGGGGTGGGGTAGGGTGGGGTAGGGTGGGGCAGAGTGAATAGGGGAGAAGACAGGTGGAGTTAAATTGTAAGCGACTGAAACCAATTTTAAGCCCTTTAGGCTAAGGTGGGGGGGGGGGGGGGGGGGGGGGAGGCGCCCTACCGGTTCCTCCTACCTAGATCCGCCACTAGTTTTGTTACTCAATATTATTATATACCATGCATTATTCACCATAAACGCTGATAGTTTTGCCAAAATCAATTAAAGTGCTTTCGTTATTTTCACAACACGGCCAACAAACATTCATTTGTAGTTAACACTGGTGTTTATATCAAATTCTATTAGGTGTCCATAATAGAGGTAATCCATAATAGCAAGGGTTCTTTTCGTGAAATCTTATTCGTCGGGACTGGATATAAATAACGGTGTCATAGCGCTTTTTGACGCAGAAGACTAGTCTTATTGTTATCCACACAATCAGCTAGGTGCCTAAATAACAAACTAAAACCTTATTGTTCCTTACATTTGCACTGAAATGATTTCAAAACTAACCTGTCATAATCTCTTGTGAACTCGAACAGAACGAAATGCGACTAAGATCATGGTGGCTCGTCCTTATATTCCTGGTAAGTAAATAGTTTGGGAGCATATTCACTGATTTTTAACTTGCTGCCTGTGTGTAAAGGCGCGTTTACACATACGAATTTTGATGCGATTTTTGTCGCGCTCTCCAATGCAACTTTTGTCGCAAGAGTAAACTAGCGGCGATTTCCTGTGCGATTCGGGTGCGACATTTGCTTTGATTTGCTGTGATTTCCCAAAATCGCCGCCAAGTTGCATCAGGTTTCGAACATGTTCGAAACCTCTGCGACATCGCGCGACAAATCGCGCCCAAATCGCATTGAAATCGCCGCCCGTTCACATGCGATTTTTAATAAGATGCAACTTGCGCGCGACAAAAATTGCATCGACAACTGCGACAAAAATTGCACAAAACATTGCCTGTATAAACGGGCTTTAAAAGAGGCCAAGAACAGTAATGATATATCAGACAGCGAGAAAACGGATCCTTTACAAAAATAATTCACGTTTTGAACAAAAGATAATCAAGTACCAGTTTTAACGTATTCCTTACCTCAATTCTGTGTTTTTATTCTACTTTTTTCAGCATTTGTGCATAGTCATGAATTTCGATTATCAAGTTAGTCAGTTGACTTCCACGCGGGAGCCAACTAGATCAGTAAAACAAACTACTCAAAACATTACCAAAACTGAAATAGCCACCGAAGAAAGCGCTTAATGCACTGAAAGCTGTTCAAATATTATTCGCTTATAAATTGGTTTTGCTGTGTAAATGAACGATTAAAAGAAACAGTTGCCTGTTAGACCGGAGGTTAACCAGCCACACGCTAAAATATACAATCCACGTTTTTCAAGATTGCTCCTCCTCCTCTTTGAAGATTTCTATTTGATCGATGTTTGGACTGAGGCGATCTTCGACACGGACATAATTTTAAGTAACTTAAGTGTTATCCAACTGGCCTACGATTATGCCTGCTCAAGTTCAAAACGGAAAACAAAAATCAAACTTCGCTTTGGAAAATAATCAGTTACAATATGTGGATATGTGGCATTTATAATTAGAAAAATAATAAACAAGATACCACGCACATTGTGATAGAATCAAAACCATTAACGATAACTCTGTGGGGATATAGAAAATTGCTCCGTACTTTTAAAACTCTGTCATAACAACAACAACAATTTATTTATTATTTGTACAACAATACAAGAGTTGGATGGTTTGGTTTGCCCTGCAAATAGCTGGAAAGCTAATCGTGTCGGGTCAAAACAAGTACATGAATAACACAAATAACATTCTATACATTGTTAAACAAAAATAGCTAAATTCGCGGTTGAGCTGTTATAAAGTTTTCAACAGGAAAGTTGCCATTTTTAATAGCCTAGAATAAACAAAAGTCATAAAAATTGTGACAATTGTAATTTCCATTCAGTACTTGAAAGGCTACAAAAAAAATTCTGCCTGTCCTCGGCTAAATTCAAGCTGGGAAGCGATGTTCATGTGTTCATATTCAAAGGTGTTGTCATAGTTTCTGAAATTTATCTCGTCTTTCGGCCAAGCCATCTCCGGAAATAAAACCTCTGGTACATTTAGGTTTTTACATGATATTTTTCACTGACCATCGACAGCGTTCAAGCCGTGGTAGTCGTGGTCAATGATGCTCGGTAAATATTTTTAACAGCCTTTAATGTAGTTCCTCCACTATTCTCGAAAATTGGTTTCAGGTTTTCACACATTTGTTAACAAATCAGTATGTTAAGCGCCCATAGAGAAAGTAAATTTTAGAAAGCTGAAAAAGAAACGCCGACCAAAGGCGCTAGAGTGCTGTTTAATCATACAACAATTTGTATAAGAAAAAGGTGATGTTTACTCTTTCGTCCTTTCTTTCTTGCGGTTTATTTCATAAAAGCAAGACATGACTTTTTCTCTGTGTTTCCATAGAGGTATTGTGATGTTCGTGAAAGACTGAGAGAACAGGACAAAATAAGGGTTTTAACGTATTTGTCGAGAAACAGGTTATAATCTCCCTAAACGTTCCTTTTAACAAAAATTAATAATTAACTTAAAGCATGAAATAGTCATCCTTTTCCAGTCCAAAAAAAAACCCTTTGCAAATGTGTTCGAGCATGTTCCAGTGTCGCTATAATATAACATACCCCATAATGACCACGATTGGTGTTTATAATAGACAGAAATACGTAGTAACGAGACTTACGAGAGTTCTTTTCATAAAACCTTATTCGTCAGGACTTGACGCCTTTCCGTAATAACGAAGTGTCCATTATAATATAGCGTGCTGTCCTTATAAAGGGACAGTTATATCGTGCTTCATGATTATGGAGGTTGCCTTCAACTTGCTTTTTGTCTTGAAATACAAAGGAAAAATCTCAAAACTGCGGCTTCTGTTTTGCTCTATAGAATCTTTTCATCCAATAAAATTCCATATTTGGTGGCATTTAGCGATATGACATGAGATAAAGTTAGCAAAATGTCATTTCGGCGGGATATTGTCTCCTTAAGAGAGCACTACGGTTTAGTGCCATTTTTGCTTTGTCATCGATCAGGTTTATACATTTCAATTATTTCAACGTTTCAAGGGATCCAAAATGGCCTCAATTAGTGCACAGGTTGATGTTGTGATATTGTGTGATTTGTTTTGGTGATTTTTCGAAGAATGTGAGAGAAAAAAGAAGGGGAAGGGAATTTGTGAAGATGTAATAAAGTCTCAGTTACGATTAGAGTTTGAAGTTAACAATTAGTAGATGGACACCAGAATAGTCCGCCATCAATATGTGTGTGGGGAGCGGGGGGGGGGGGGGGGGGGGCGGGCGGGGGCTGTTGCGTGGGAAGCAGCGCAGAGTGCGTTTTCATCCTCTAATAACACAGCAGATTACGTTTTAGAGCGAACGAACGGCAAAATAACATTCATGTCTTAAAATGTGTGATTTAGGAAACTCTCCTTCCGATAGTACCGGTCAGTAAATCTATGACTTACTGTAGTTTTTTTTTTTTTTAATTTTCATTTAATTATTATAACTGATTTTTTGATTTACAGGTTGTGAGTTCAAAAGGCAAAGGCATGGACAAATAATAATGTTTCTGACCCCGAAATAGGATAAAAACATTCATGAAGGCTTGCTTACTGAGTGCTATGTTACGCTTCATGGATTTAAACGCTATTTTCTTAATCACTCTCTCTAACAGAGAGCTAGTTCAATTAATGCAGGTTACGCCAACTTCCCTATCCACCCAACTCAGCATCAATCTTTACCCAAAAAACCATCGGTGCTCAGTTTATACAACAAGATTAAGGGTTACAGTTGTCTTTTTTAAGCGCAAAACCACCGAAATACTGGCCAGTTGAGCTCCGTTTCTTTCTATAGGTCCAGTAAATCCAACGTACAAGTAAAATGAAGCCACAGCGCCTCAAATAAAGTTGAAGAGAGAAGTACAAACGGGTATATATCAACTAATCCCATCATGCGAACGAAGCTTGAACACACGAGGGGGTGGAAAGAAGTTAATGTTGTTTAAGGGCCGCGGAGCACTGAAGAATCTAATTGCACGATACTTGCAACTGATATTAAGTATTTAATATACTCTCAGAGTGCGGCGCACCGGCTGTTGGCATGGAGGCTGGCGAAATTCTTGACTCTCAAATAACAGCTTCAACTAATGGGCACACCGCAACTAATGCTCGTTTAAACGCACCCAGTTCTTGGTGCACCTCATGGTCTGATGACACAACTGGATGGATTCAGGTAAGAACGTACAGCTTTTATAATACACAGTGCATTGAAATTGCATTCAAATCATGGTTAAAATTTTATGGCCATGTACAACTATATTGAAGATTTTAATGGAACTATGCTTCTGTATCCGGACTAAGGCTTGAACACGTTAACGGGGAATCGATAAACTAGATGTCTAGTTTTGTTATGTTTTAAGCAAGTTATGAGTGTTTAGGCCTTACTTCTGTCAAGAAATGGAATATGATGTTCAACAAAACCAAATACTACAAATGTGTAATTTTAAGGCATATCCAACTTTACGTAATGGACTAATAGTTCGTGTTTTTATAATATATATAACTGATTTAGATTGATCTTGGTCGACTATACCGAGTATGTGCTGTAGCTACACAAGGAAATCCAGTTGGAAACAAGGATTATTTGAAAGAATTCAAACTGGGGTGGTCCAACGATAATGTCAAATGGGAAACAAGCGCAGAGGTAAAAGGCTTTAGTCTTGAACTACACGTATTTATTTACCAGCTTGTATTTCAAACCAGCAGGTGGCCGCAACACCTAAACCTAATCATACTTTACTACTATAAACAACTTATTTCCCTCATTGGTAAATATCATAATTAGATATTACTACAAAACTTTGATTCTTAAACTCTGGGAATCCTAAATCTACAACCACATCACATTTGGGCTAGAAATGAATTCAATGGAAAAATCAGTCGAAAAACCAATCGGGTTTTAAAAACGTGTTTTGTATTTTGTCAAACGATTTTTTTACTTTTCCAGTTTTAAGTACACGTTTCATTATTTGGGCTAAAGAGTCATTTGAGTCTGTATTTTTGTGTTCCAAATTACCTCATTATTTGTGAAGCAAAGTTTCAGTAATTGGTTTAAGCGTCAGTTTAGTGCTTAACTTTGGGTATAAAGAAAACCACTCGTCCCATAGCAGAATGCAAACATGACACTGCCGTTGTCGGTTTAGCGTGCAATGCATACGAATTGTCCGCCGCGTAAGCTTCACGAAAACTCATTAACGACGTTCAATGTAGAGTATAACTAAGGAAAGTGTTCCCGGTTAGGCGTGGTTTGTTACGGAAAATGGCAGGAAAATTAACGATCACGTGGCGCTTTCTAGGCAAACGCGAACGGTAGAAAGCAGTACGTGGTCATGATTTTTACAGTGTCACTTTAAAAAGCCAAAAAACCTGTTTGCGTCAGTGGAAATCCTAAAATCATGGTCTAGTTTTGGTTAAAACTACTCTTCTAAGTAAGTATCTTTGGCTGCTGATGGTCAGGACGGAGATAACTTGCAACCAATATTTTCATGTTCTCAGGCTTCTATCTTGGAAAATTCGCTAAAAACTTACAATGATTTATTCTCTATTCAAATATTCACTTGTTATCTTCTTGTTGTTGTTCTATAAGCATCTTATGTATGACCTGGTCCAAAGAAACGTCAAAAGCCCCACGATATACTGCTTAATCTCTCTATTTTCCTATATAGGGAGAACCAGGTCATTTTTTGCAACATCGATCGATTAACAAAAATTTGTTTCGTTAAATCAGTAAAGGACGTGCAAAAATATTTTAAAACGACCAAACAAAAGGTTTTTTTTATGTAAAAAGTATAAATTAATAGATATCTTGGACGCGTTGTGCTTGTTGCACTGAAAGACCTGAAATTCTCAAGAGTGTAACATGAAGGAAACAATAAAAAATTATAACATTCCCAGCCTAATGTCTTTGTGTTGTTATCCCAAATTTACAGGTTATTACTACAGGAAATACCAATTGCTGTGACGTTAAAAAAAATTCCATTCCAGCGATTTACGCACGGTATATCCGCCTTTATCCCTTGAAATGGCACGTTTGGGCATGCGCAAGAATGGAGATTTACGGACAACCTTGGCCAGAAGGTCAGTAAAAAATAAATATGCAAGATGTGAATCATTGCGCTCTGTGTTGTGTGTTTATTCTCGTCCTTATCCAATCGGGAATAAGAAAAACAAGGCCAGACCAAGCAGTTAGGGAAAAATAAATATGCAAGATGTAAATCATTGCGCTCTGTGTTACGTGTTTATTCCCGTCCTTATCCAATTGGGAATAACAAAAACAAGGCCAGACCAAGCAGTTAGGGAAAAAGGAAATCGACGCTTAGTGCAGGATACGTCTTTTTGCTTTGTTTCAGATTTTTAAAGCTTTCTTTTCTTCTGGAGGCGTGCCTTAATTTTTTACTAGGACTCGTCTCATATCCTTCATAATGAATTGCTACTTGAAGTGGCGAGAAATAAAATTTCTCTGCGGTCACGTTTATTAAGTGTATGAAATACAAAATATCTGTAGGCCTTTAACTGTCGTAAACGGCAAAGTAAACGAGTTAGGTAGACATTCAACTGAACTGAAAGGTCGGTAAAATAAGCCCTATACGGAAACTTGTTCCTCGTCGATGAAGTGGAGTGATAATTATTCTTCCCATAGGTGTTATGTAATCCGGAAATCGTATGTGACAAGAATGCAACTAAATTAATATGCATTACCATATATATAAGAACACGTGCTTGAGCAGTATGGTTATCTTTTAGTTGTATAATAAAATCGTAATATGTAAGTTCATGTAAGTAGCAGCCAGATCCTTGATGGAGTAATTTATGACAAACAGCGAGACTAACATTTTTGTACAACATTTCATTATGTTAAGTATTTCGTTTTTATCCAGGCCCGAACGCATTATTTATGCCCACTGGCCTTGGTAAGGCATTGGTTGGTCACGTGGTACTGTCAAAGTATGGAACTGACGTCACAGGGTGCATGAAGTTGTGCTTGGTAACCGAGCAGTGCAAGTCCTTCAATTTCAGCCACCTGCTGAAGAAATGTGAAGTGAGCGGTTCCACAGCTAAGGCGCATGATCTTGAAGACCACAAAGGGTTCAATTACTATGAACCTCCTTCATTTCAAGCGATTCACACTTAATAAAAAAAGTATACGTCTTTTCTTGTAATCAATGATCTGAGCACAAAAGAAGCAGATAAAATTCAACAAAGCGTAAACTTTCTTACTTTTATTTGCGTGCGTTTGTTTGGTTTTTTCTTTTGTTCACTAAGTTACTAACCGGCCCGGTGTCTTGCCGTTTCCGATGACCCCCATTTATGAACTATTATAATTATTATTTGTACGGCAAAGCTAGTTAAGGCTAGAAAAGAAGCCTAATTATCCAACAGTAGGAATGGACTATGGTGATGATGATGCTTCTGTTCTAAAAGTCTGATTTTAAGCAAACAAACGGGATCAAATTTCTAGAGAAAGCTAATAATGCTATGCCCTTTCAATATTTTGTTTTTGAATTTTGAATTTTCACATTTAAATAATCACTCCCAATAACTAGAGACTCCTAGAGAAAGCTAATTATGCTATGCCCTTTCAATATTTTGTAGCTAGATTGAAAAATGCGGCGCAAATGGAGAGGAAAAAATTGTAAACGAATATTCGCCTTTATCCAACAGACTAGACTTCTACATGTGGAAGTGACGTAACACAGAGGTGCATTGTTTCGACAGAATGAAAACAAACCATCTAGTTAGCACCAAATCACTGTCGATTAATAAAACTTCTTCAAGTTTGATAGAAACTGCAAAAGTTATGGCTCTGCATAAATGTGATATTTTTTAATTGACTAAAATCAAGCAGGGGAGGGCGGATGGTTAAAACATTTTTGTATTTGGCTCGAGGTAATGGTATACAGACGATGCGCAGCACGGCACCTGCGCCTACAGCCTTCTACCTATCTCAGTCACAAATTTTATCATATGACCAATTTTAAACTGTCTATCGTTGGTATGATTACGACGACTCATTAGCACAAAGTAAAATCCGCCTTCACTTAATTTGGCAATCATTGTTCAAACGTGAGATGCTATGAGGAAGAAAACTGAAATAAATTCAAGTTCTCCTCTTCCTTTCGACCACGCGCTTATGCCTTCGGCGCTCATAAGGCCTAGCTCACTTACTAATCAGCCTATTTTGAATTTTCACATTTAAAAAATCACTCCCAATAACCGCGCGGGGAACAATTAATGTCTTCTCTTAATAGGCGTCGAAATGATGCTACCCGGAAATTAGCCAATTCTTATTATTTTACCACAACTAACAGGCGTATTTTTACAATTACGAAGTTACTGGTTTTCGCTATAAGGATGCGCCAATCTCAGAACCGCGGAGATACATTCCAGGTAAAAAGTTCTTGTTCCCGATTTATGCGGACAAGACTGTTATTACAACAATCTTAACAAAGCCCGCCTTCTTCAAACTCATCTTCGAGTTGTTCTTCATTCTGCCGCTCTGTCTGATCTGTTGCAGTCGATACTGGGTTGGGAATTTGTGCATCAGTTTTGACAAAGTCATTCAGGTTTTGAACAGGCCTTCTCTCTGTCGTCCCCTTGACTCCTGTATCACCTGGAACACGCAGGCTGCGGGACAACTTGGCAATCTGGGGTGAAAAATACTTACAAATAAACCATCTTTGCTCTGTCAGCGAGACGGGGAAGAAAACATGATGGCGTGAGTGACCGTGAGACTAAGAGCGGGTTTCAACTGAGTGTCGTAAAAGCAAAAGAAATCACTTTGGCCAATCACAACAAACAATCTAATGAACCAATCACAACAAACAATCTAATGAACCAATCACAACAAACAATCTAATGAACCAATCACAACAAACAATCTAATGAACCAATCACAGCAAACAATCTAATGAACCAATCACAACAAACAATCTAATGAACCAATCACAACAAACAATCTAATGAACTACAGTAAAAACCCGCAAGTAAGAACCTGAGAATTAAGAACCTGTTAGCCTCAAATTTGTCATTTATACCCCCTATAAACAAGAACCTATTTAGCCTAGAAGATGAAAAACAGGTTCTTATTTTCAAAAATCATCATTTAGTGATGCAGAGCTGGGTAAGAATCCTGTTTGGAAAAATAGGAGCTTGCCATTGCTGTGCAGATAAATCAATTAATGTGATAGGGTGTTGTTGAGGGGGGAGAGGTGGGTGGGGTTGACTGAAAAATAGGCTGATTACCATTTTATCTTGTAGCTGGATTTTATTTGTTGTTACACAGAAATAAGAACCTATTTAAGAACCTAGATAGCCTAAAATTGTGTTAACTACCATTTAAACAAGAACCTGTTTAGGCTAACTCTAAAAAATGTAGGTTCTTACTTGCGGGTTTTTACTGTAATCAGAACTCGAAGCAAATACACAACTGGCGTCAAGCGCAGGAAAAAGGTGAGCAAGTTACAAGTGGTTTTGGTTTAACTTCGTTTTAATTGAGAAAGAAGCGCAATTTTCTTTTCATCATTCACAAAGCAAAGTGAGGCAAAACCAGAGAATTACGCCAATTAGTTTCAAGACTCGACACACAAGAGCCGCTCTAACAGGATATGACTCAAAAAGGGCACAAAACTGGCATGTAGGTAGTCTACCCGATTAGTAGGGTACCCGTGCCCGACTAGATGACTTTGACACTCAAGTTATTATTATATTACATTTGTCTTTGGGGACGTGGTAAATATAGATTATTTCATGGGAAGGAAGTACAAAGCACTTCCAATGCTGAAATTTGTCTGTTTTATACCTACTGAGGTATGACATTAAAAGGTAAAGAAATCCTTCCTCAACAAATACAATCTACTAGATGACCTATTAGAGGCAAGCAATTTTGGGGGCAGTACGCAGCTCTTACAAGGTCTTCTCTGATTTGCTGAGAAAACAATAGAACAAACAACACAACAATGGCTAACAATAGACCCTAGACCTAAAAACAATAGAGCTGCATGATATACAGGTCCAATGAAATTACAGGTTGTAAAGAGCTGCGTGGTATCTGCAATTTTGGAGTATTCTTACTAGCTTAATGCTAGCATTGTACTGCTTTTTGACTAACCTCATTGTCCAAGTAGGTGAAAAGTGCTTGTGATGTGCATGTTTTCATTCCCTCAGCATCGCCCTGATCAAAACAATCCAGAACTTTTTCTGCCGCTACTGCTTCGTCTGAACCACCGAAACCAGGAATTCTGACAAGAGAAACAGAGTGCGTGAATTTAATTTCATTTTTGAATTATTTTTTTGGTAAACATGTGGCAACGAGGCGATGCCCATTCAGCAGGAAGAAAACGTAGGAAGATTGTTCATTGGCTGCTGTACCACCATGGTAACGCGTGAAGGAAGTAAGATATGGCGCATGCGAAGAAGTGCTGCATGAATATAGGTTTCATCTCTGAGGGAAGGAGGGCGGGATACCGAAGTCTGATTAACGCAAAGAGAAAGAACAGAAATCAAAATGGTTTATAAATAATATAGAAAATCCCCTGAGATATCACGAAGGGGAAATGGCGATAAATCAAACAACGCGCGTGGCCATTTGAGCACAAACATACCAATGAACATTGTAATATAGCACATGAAGCAACGCAAAATATTCATATTTTTGGTCTTAACCCTTTAACTTTCAAGAGTGCAAAAATATAAATTCAAGAAAAATTTTAAATTTCATTTTGAAAATATTGAAAAACAAATGGCACCATGCAGAAGTATTGACACAGGATTTTGTTGACAGACTCAAAAGTTAAAAGTACACTATATGTCTGTATAATTGACTCTGGGAGTGACCAGACCGTAGTGTGTAATCATACTCTAGATTCCTGAGCCACTACAGACAGCACTAAGGAGATCATTAGAATGATCAACACTGGAAGCCGGTTTGTACAGCTTGACATGTCTGTGCACAGCTGTCCATCTTAGTTAATTAACATACTCAAAGGAATTCTTGTAACAGCTATCTGCAGCTACATAATCACTTTCGTGGAGATGAACAACTACCATGCTAAGAACAACCTGAAACAAATTAACAAAAGAAGGCGGTGACTCTCGATACAAGTTGAGACTCGAACAAAAAGATTAAGCTTCATTTCAAAATTAACGTCTTTAAAATCTTTTTATCCATAAAAAAATACACAAATAAACAAAAGAACCATCAAATAACGCTGCAACAGCTAAAAATCTAAAGAGGGGAAGACTGAGAATTTCAAATAAAAGAACAATCGGGGAAGAAGTAATGGTATAACAAGCTGTAAATCTGCCTCAAGCCTCGTTTTCAAGGTGAGGCCGGGTGCAAAAGCTAACATTAAAAAATAAGCTTGCAGCAGAACTAGCTTGTAAATGAGAATAAAGAAACTTGGAAATAGTCCATTGGGCTTTTAGGGATGGCTCAAAACTGGGCTTTAAGAAGATGGCTTGTTAATGGTTTATGTACCAGAGAGTAGCTGAAGACCCAACTAAAATTCTGGTCGTTTGATCTAACATATGATGTGCAGCAAGTTTTCAATTTTAAAACTCTACCTTATTCTGTGTACTTTCATCTAGTGTGCAAGAAAGCATACCTTGTACATCATTTGAAAATTTTGTACTTGTTCATAAAGTTTCATCTGTTGCTTGAAAGCACTCAAAGCCTCCTGAAATCTGCAGCATTATAAAAGTATTTTAGTCAAATTGAATATGTAAGAAATGGCTCAATAATAACAATTGACACGGTTAGGAAAATGATTCATTTATAAGACTTTAGCAGGCTGAAACACTGTCCCAATCTATTTGGATCAGTGGTTAAATAACCCACTAACATTTATAGAATACGAATACAGAGAAATACCTTAATTTCTGCAATAAAAGACCCACAATAAAAAAGGACCCTATCTGGACCCCCTCTTTTTCTTCCAGGAAATGGCCAAATGACGATTTTGAATTAATACATGTGTGCGAAGTACGAAAAATGTAAAAATATATATATATATATTAATTGAAATAACAGAAGATAAAGATAACTGGGCGACTGGAAAAGGAACTGAAGAGCACTATAAAAATTACAACATATTTTCCGCCTTTATGATTGTACCATCAACTCTCTACATAACTACCACTGACCAATTTTTACCTGGCTGTTAAAATGGAGGTGAGTGTTTTTCGGGTTTCTTTATTATTTGATGTAAAATCTGGTATTTTTGGATAAATACCATGAAAAGAAAGTCTGCAGGTGCTTGCAAAAGCTATATTTTTTTTTGTTGCACGCTTTTTAACTTGGTTTGACAAAATTGCAACACAATGTGTTCTTGTTACGTTTCACTTTCCGTTTAATGTTATCACAGGATTTAACAAAAAATGAGTGGTTAGAACTTTTTGCTGTCGACGATGACTGTGTGATAACAGCTTTCACTTGCCCACTTGGTAATGACAAATACAAATAATGATGGTCTCCAAAAATACCAGATTCTATATTAAATAATAAAGAAACCTGAAAAACACTCACCTCCATTTTAACAGCCAGGGAAGAATTGGTCAGCGGTAGTTACATTTATGTAAAGAGCTGATGGTGCAATTGTAAAGGCGGGAAATATGTTGTAATTTTTTATAGCGTTCTTCAGTTCCTATTCCAGTCGCCCAGTTGTTTTAATTTATCTTATGTTCATTTCAATTTTAATATCATTTTTTTTACATTTTTTCCTACTTTGTACACGTGTTAATTCAAAACTGTCATTCGGCCATTTCTTGAAAGAAAAAGAGGGTGTCCAGAAGGGGGTCCAGGAAGGGGGTCCAGAAAGGGGCCCAGATGGGGTCCAAAAGGGGGGTCCAGAAGGGGGGATCCATGTTTTGTACCGACCCTAACTCATTACTTAGCTGTAGCAAATGTTTTATAAAAAAATTAATGTCAGAAGATTTTCGCACAAATGTCCTTAAATGAAAAACATGTTTTGTTTTCTGAGTCATTGCTGTGCAAATACATTTTGACAAACTTAGTGTTACAAATAGCCCTGCTCCCAAAGACAAATTAAAATAATTATTATTAACCTAATAACCTTTTTAACTTTAGATAGAGGTTTCCAGCTTTTGACAAAGGTTCAATGGCCTCTCGAATCTTGTCTTCAGCCTGCAAATGGAATAACACAACTTGTTTTAAACAAATAACACACTAAATGTTTTGTTTACCTAATTGTTCTTTTCTTATCTAATTTTTAGCTTGTTTCTTTTTCTGTGCATGAGTCTGACTCTTTTTTAATTCAAGTGTTATTGTTCTGTGGAAGATCAACAAGTAACACTGTCTTTTAAATGAAGGAAACACTTTTTGAAAGCATGGCTTCTCCTTTTTGTGAAATGTTTTATGCAATATGGTGACATATTAATAAGTGCTAAGTAACAATATTAGCAGAAATTCACAAATCTTTTTCTTTGTAAGAAATGGCTACAGGGTTCTTATTTTATGAAAGCAACTTACAACAACAACAACAAGGTACATACAACATTCATTTCACTAGCGGTGATGAATAACTCAGCAGCTTTTGCTGGATCACTTGAATCACACATCCTAACAGCATCAACAAAAGAAAAAGATTGATTAATCTGTAAAATGTATCATAAAGTGCTACTATGATCATAATTCACCTTCCCATTTCTCTTAATTCCTGTGAATTCCTGTGAATTATAAAAATCCCAAAGATAAAAGCTGGACTTACTTGGCACCTCTTATAAGGGCCAGAGCTCCTGTGTCCGGTGAGCCACTTTGCCTGTACATGTCTCTACAGGGGAAAATACAATGAATTATGACTCAGTAGGGATTGCTGCAACACATATGGCTCCTAAATAATACAATGTAGCTTTTCTATACCAATGCTGATCATGCTAACTTGGGACTGAAAACTATATCAAGATTGTGTAGTTCCAGAAAAAATCCATACCCACCCCATGGAAGGCCATTGGAAATTCCTAGGGGGAAGGGGGTCTTAAAAGCCAACATTTTAGAAGCAAAGTATGAAGCTAAACTGGAATTTCCTGGGGGGACGGGGGGTGCTAAACAAAAACCTTCTGTGGGGGGAGTATGGATATTTTCTGGAACTGCACATTGCACATGAGTTCACTTACACTGCTCTTTCCACTAAAGATATAGCCTCTGTCATGTTCTTCATTTCCTTCAGAACTGAGGCAGCCTGCTCTAATGCCCTGTTAATAATTTAATTGATATAAACAATAAATACAAATTTCCATCATGTACCTTCAATGATTACTAATAAATTCCCCCTCTCTAAAACAATTATACCTAATAAAGGCCACTCCCCAATAAAAAGCTATTGGTGATAAAAGCCTCTCTCAATTTATTATACACACCCTGCGTGAAAAAAAATTCCCTTATCAAAAATATGGCAAAAGAGCTCAAAAAATAATTTAATACTTACCACCTTCGAACTGCAGTAAAAATTAAGCCCCAAACAGATAGCATGCAATTTATCAAGTTGTTTTCTTGATGGCTATATATAGTGCTGTCTGCTTTAATTAACATAAGTCATATTGAGGAGCCATCAAGATAAAATTGAAATGAAAAAACTTTGTAAAATAACATTTCATGTAATAGAGGTAAATCTGAAATTTTGCCTTTTTACCTGTGCAAAGAAATTGAATAACACTTCGTTTGATTAGATGTGAGCAAGTATCTCTAATTTTTATTTTAATTAACTTAAATTGTATCTACTGTTGTAATTGGAAGGTGTGATTAAAAAAGTGAAATAAAAATTAATTGTTGGGCAGTGTGTTGTTGTATGCAGTTTACCTAACAAACACCCTCCTGTTAAATAAAAATAATAATCTGATAAATATCCTAGGTGCTTTAGATCATTTATAGCAGTACTAGCATAGTAGAAGTCAGATGAGTCTATCACCAACTACTCTAACTTAATTGTAAATAACTGTCTTCCTTCAGTGATACACAGTATTTAGACTCCCTTTCAATAGACCATTCTTGATGTTCTGATAGTGGGGAGCAAAGGATGGGTTGCATGCAGAAGGAAAAATTATAGCGAGTGCTGACGAAAGGGGGATTGGTGTAAAAGACAATTGGGTGAGGGAATGCCTATAAACATGCCTCCACAATGCTGTGCCAGCCATAATGCATTTCTTGTCCATGTCAATGACACTTGTATGTTGACAGAAGTATCAAAATGAACCAATCAGAGGGTAATACCAGGAGCTGGTATACCCAAATGACTTTTTGTTAAGATTGTTTACAGGTGTTCACACACCCCCTCTCCCCTGTGTTACTTTGTTTTCCCCACTCATTTGCACACTGGTTTATAGATACTCCCCAGCTATAAACCAGCTCCTACATGTATAAACAGCTGTCTTTACTTTTCCCAAGGGTGCTTTAGCTTGGTTACAAGACAGGGATGTAGATAATAGCCGGGAGCCGGGGAAATTACCAGGCTGTGAACTTCATTTTTCCGGCTGTTAAAGCCTAGTGCAGCTTTAAAAGGACTACATTTTTCTATTTTTTACCCGTCTGTCAGTTCTATATTCCCGCCAGTTAAAAACTGAATCTACATCCCTGACAAGAGAATCAACAGTTCCCTACAGTCAAATGCTGTAACTATCTACTTACTTTGCTGCATGGAACAGTCTAACATGTTAACAAGTTTTGTCAAGGAAAAAGGCATAATTTGCCAAGTGAATACTCCAAATAAACTACAATCAAACCCTGCTTTATGGAAGCAGCAGTTTCTTCTCTCTGGACAGGATTAAAGCCCAAGCATTTTCTCCAAAATCACCCTGCTTATAATAATATTATGAATATCACGACAATATAGACAAACTTTATGGTTTCAATTTGCACCTCCCAGGTAAGGAGGGAGGATTTAGTTCAAAACTACTGGTATTCCTGAGTTCAAAAATATTATTCTATCATAAGGATACGCATGAGCATTGTAGTGTGCATCTGCGGCCTTCTTGAAAGCATCACTGGCCTTGTCATAACACTTGGCAGCTTTAAAACATGTGCCTACAAATACAAAACAGGTTCACTCCAGAAATATCATTACACCTTATGGGCTAAGTTTACATTAAGAGCACCTTCAATTCACTGTAAACATCACATATATGTGTTCACTTTATTTCTTCACTTGCTGAGTTCCATAACTGTGTCAAAGAACACGTGTAAGGTGCTCCTTGATACCCAAAACCATTTATCAACTCAGAGCAAAACAAAACCATGCAATCCTGACTGAATTAGCTTAAACACATTTTCTTAACTTTGCCCAGCTTGATACGGACAGCTTGTTAATATGAATTCACAATTTTCTGGTCCCGATGGCGTCCGTATCAACAGGTAGTACCATTACAGTATTCACATTTCACAGTGATAAAAAGAAAAGGAAAACTCTAATCTTGATCGGCATGTTATGAAAGTAAACCATATTCAGTTTGTCAAAGTTGGGACTTCAAAGAAAATATCTCAATCCCTGACAGGGTCTGAACCCAAGAGCTTCTCCACACCAATCACCAGTGCAATAACCTGAGTATCACTTAAGCTACAGGGAGACTCCCGATAAACTGGGTCATTTTACTTGGTTCCAAGCATTAGGAAACTACACAACTGTCAATTGTTATGGTACTTACAATAGACATGTTCTGTACATACCAGCTTTCATATATTTATCTGCAGCACTATCCCAATCAGGCTTCCATTTTAACCAACTAGTCTTCATACTAAAAGTGCAAAATGTCAATCCTGATTATTAGGCAGGTAATAATTGTTATCAATGTATGAATTTGATGACTATAATTAAACACTTAATGACTGGTCCCAGTTTAAGCGATTTGTTATATAGTAACACAAAAAACACAACACAAAACAGTTTAAAAAATGCACCCAGCATTAGATGTAAACATCAATTGCATCATAATCATGCCACCTTTTATCACAGTCTGGCCATGTGTGCTAAGGGGCAACAATGCAATGTTACCCTCTGACGTCAAAATTGTTGCCCGCTTTTGGAAATGTTGCCTGCTTAGGGAAACAGTTTGTTCAATGTCATGTGACCATGAATTAACCAATCAATGCGTGCATTGTATTGAGAGAAACTCCAGCTAAATAGTCAGAAATTCGAGGAGAATTTTAGACTGTCAGGTATCTAGTATTTTGAAAACTGTGCCCGTCAGTCAAGATTCTATAGTATGCCCAAGTTTGGAGAATTTGTCCATTACAAAACGAAAACATCATTTAGAATCGCTTGGCATTTCTGAACAAAGATTGAATACTCTTCAGAGGTTTCAGAGATAATTTTTGTGCAGATATTCCCGTGAGAGTTGACTCGGCGAGTCAGCACAAATTTTTTCTAAGTGTCACAACCATCAAGATTTTATAGTGTGCCCAAGCTCGACAATTTCTTTAACTTTGAAGCCAAGATAACGTTTGAAATCGCTCAAGATTTTTAAACAAAGATCGACTATTGTAAGAAGAATTAAACGAGATATTTTGAAGAAATTCGATAAAAGTTTCAGACTCCCGGGTATCTAGTATTTTGAAAACACTTCCCGGCTGGAGCAGGGTCAATAGCTGTCCAAACAATGTCTGTGATTGGCGAACAATATAATTGATATATCACTTGAACAATGCCCCTATCCCTAATTCCTATCCCAGCGCGACAAATCTACTGTTTTCTTAGCGAATCAGACATCGTTTGGACAAGTGCAGGACTACCCCCCAGCTGACGGGTATCTAGACACTACGATCAAACTACAATAGGCGACAATATTGTTGACACATTGTCATTTTGAACCCCATTTTGTTCGGGACGAGAGGCATTTCAGCCCCACCCCC
The DNA here is from genome assembly GCA_022457155.1 of Cladopsammia gracilis. Lineage (NCBI taxonomy): Eukaryota > Metazoa > Cnidaria > Anthozoa > Scleractinia > Dendrophylliidae > Cladopsammia > Cladopsammia gracilis. The sequence goes on along the minus strand of JAJGOT010000129.1, from coordinate 846,120 downwards.
CTAATTCCCCACCCCCACCCCCCCAGACAATGTTGTGTATCGTTTCGTCAGGTCTGTCGCTACAATCATACAACATTGGATGGGGGGACGGGGGTTAATGCGGCAGAGTGTAGTAAAAGGAAAGATACAGTGATAAATATGTCCATAACTGTTTTTGTTATAGAGTGTGTCAACTATTTTTGTCGCCTATTGTCCGATATACAAAAATTGTTATTTAGACATTCATGGTAAGGCAAGGGCGCTGTCTCTTGCTTAAATGATTATTTTGGGGACTTTCTGCTATATCACACAACAAACTTTCATAGATGACCAAATTTGACGATTATTTGTAGAAATGAAATTCGCTGTGTTATAAGTAAAACACGCAAATGCGTCAAGAGCCTCACTAATGTCAAAGCGAGAAACAGATACGTAACTATATGGTACATGCGTAGCAGATGTGTTGCTTAGTTGCCAGTTGCATGTAACTGAATTTATTAGCATTTTTCAAACAAGATAAAAGATAACATGGACTTGCGAATTCCTTCTCTTTTTTGCAAGTGGCAAGAACACCATTGTGTTTATTACCGAACGGCTTGCTTAACGGAAAGGAAACTGAAATGATGACGGTTCTTTTGAAGATCTTTCGGTTTCATGTTGAACTTTCGCAATAACAGCAAAATAAATGTCTTCTTGTGCAAAATTTCCTTAAACAAGAAAGCAGTAAAGAAGATGTCTCGAATAACCACGATTTACCACAATTTACCATGCTTTACCACGCTTTACCATGTTGAAATAAAAAACTGCTTTAGTAATGTTCTATTGTTTACCATGGTAAATCGTGGTTAATTGTGGTAAAGCGTGGAATTTCAAAAGATAGACACATATTTCCCCTTTTAAAGGCTGATTTCATAACAGAATGAAAGATTGAACATATTTCATGTTCTAAATTTGGGTTTGATACATGAATTTTGCGAGAAATGAATAAGAATTTGTTGTAAATGCCACATCAAGTGACAGTTATTTGATATGTCACGCGCGCGTGTCACGTTGTGTTACAGCGTTGTACTCAGTCTGCAAGAAACTTTGGTAAATTTTTAAGGCGGCCTCTTCCATTGTTCGCTTTACGGTAAAATTCCCCTCTTCTTTCCTTAAAGAGAAAATCTGTCGAAGGAATGGCCGCTCTACATGGGGACTCAACTTTCTTGGCCGGCCTGGTCGCTCATTCTTGTGGTGGACTTTGTTACATTTGCCCTTTTTCAGACTTTTTAAAATCTGATTTTCTGAAGACCTTCAAACGTATCATTCGTCGATCATTTACTTCAGTCTTAACCCTTTATATTTTCGTGCAATGCACCCAAAGGCACGAGTTTCTTCGTCAATTTTACCAGCGAAGACCATTTTGCCTCGCTTTATTCACGTGCTTAAGACTATTATAACATCACCATAAAATTCGATAAACGGCTGCAATTAGAATGTAATTAATCAGCTATTAACGCCGTTCGCATGAATCAAAACATCGGACAGTGCAGATTAATATTTGTAATAACCGATTAATTTCCTCGCACTTTTGGGAAGAAATAGCACATTTCTTACTTCAGACAATAGGCAACAATATTGTTGACACATTGTCATTTTGAACCCCATTTTGTTTGGGACGAGAGGCATTTCAGCCCCACCCCCCTAATTCCCCACCCCCACCCCCCAGACAATGTTGTGTATCGTTTCGACAGGTCTGTCGCTACAATCCTACAACATTGGATGGGGGGACGGGGGTTAATGCAGCAGAGTGTAGTAAAAGGAAAGATACAGTGATAAATATGTCACGAAAACTGTTTTTGTTATAGAGTGTGTCAACTATTTTTGTCGCCTATTGTAGTATTGAAACTAGTACTATGGCCAAAATCAAACTATGGCACATAAATAGAACACGACCTTTATTTTATTTGCGCATTCACATCCCGTAACGTACTAAAATAAATAATAATAAATAATAATCACTTTACTTAAGTGTCAAGGTATTTAGCGCGCGAGCACTAATTGGGGACACTAAATAAAGAAACAAACATTCAAATAGAACATAACATTTTAAAAATCCCAACTGGCAGGAGGCAAACCAGTTGGCTATTTTACAAGCGTGGTCGAGAAATCAAGCTTAAAATTATCGTCACAGACAAGGATTGATCAAACCATTACAATACATAAAATAACATACAGTAACAACTTGCTTAAATTACAGGAAAATATGCTTTTTATGTCTTTCTTATAGTAACCAGTCAGTGATTTGCAACTCAACTTAACTCGAGTCAGTGATTTGCAGATTTCAAAAGAATTATACCTTAACCTTTAAAACATTGTTAAAGCGATGAAATACTTACAATTTTTCTGCTTCTTTTATGAGCTGTTGCCCCTCTTGTAATTTCCTTTCATGCAAGGCGGCCATTTTGTAGCACCGCTGTGCAACACAAAGTCTGGCCACAAAGCCTATCACAGGCTACCCAGGTTCGTGGACGTACCAAGTGACCCAGTAGAGCATTCCCGTTTCACCCCACAGAAAAACGTACATTGCTCTCACAGATTTGAGAAAAAAAAAGAACTAGACTAAAGAATGATATCTTACTGCTAGTGTCGAGGGTTTGTCATCACTCTCGACCAAATTCAACATGCGTGATCTCTGATCGAGAACCTCCAGACGGGGGAATTGGGAAGGCGTCGTTGGTGTAATCGTCTGAATGTTTCTTTTAATAAATAACAATATAAATAACAATTTTGAATTATACAGTGCCCGCGTTATGTCTTCCATTTATAGGGCCTATTTTGTCTGTTATGTTTTGGGTTTTTTTTCACCGGTTCATAAAAGGGTACATTTGTACTATTAAATATTGAAATTCAGTGGTGCGTGACATTTGAAGGAAGCTTGCAAAAATATATACAAGCTTTTATGACCTTTTACAGTGCGAACCTTGCGACTTTTACTTTAAAAAAGAAAATATGCTAATCTAAGAACATAAAACACCATAAAAAACTGTGTTTATATTTTCGTCCCGCGCGAAATTATTTAACCTGGTAACTATGGCACCGTTGCAATTTCGTGGCTGGACCAATTGCTATTCATTTCCTTTGTCCTCGGAGGACGCGAACCTTCGATGCTTGTATTCCAGGTGCATTCTACACTCTTTATATCCTGAAGCGCGTTAACGAGGTGTCATCTCGTGTTTTTGCAATATTTCAGCAGCAAATTGTCATTTAAAATGTCCGACGATCAGCTAAACACTGTATTTAAATCGTTCTGTGCCTTTGGCGCAGGAAGCAAGGATGCACAGCCTCAGATGGACAACGCGAAATTTGGCAAACTTTTTCGTGATCTTAAACTGTATGACAAAAAATTCACCAGCACTGACACGGACATTATCTTCAACAGACCTGAAGTCAAGAGGTAAGCAATTCATTTTGATACAATGCCCCCGCAGTGGGTTGTTTGAAATGGCGGATCGGCTACTACTGTACCACTTAATGTTGTAAACTGAATTCCATACCCGGATTCCATATAAGCTTATTTGTTTCATGTTTTCAGCAAAACAGAACGAAAGATCACTTTCGATCAATTCAAAAAAGCCCTCGCGCTGTGTGCAGAGAAAAAGTACGGGAGCAAAGATGATGTTGGAAAGCTGATGGAAAAAAATTGTGCTGGGAAAGGCCCCGGTACAAGTGGAGCAACGGTAAGATGTTTATTACTTGACTCGTCTCCTACCGAGAAGCAGTCTGTTGTCATACAAGTGTTTGTCACGCGAACGGGTGATTTTTGGTATGTCACAAGACCGTATAAATTAATTACTACAGTATAAAGGTACCGCTCAAACTCATCACTTATGTCGCGGACAAGAAATTGATACAATTTCCCCCCTTGGTGAGTTTAGAAGATATCTGAAGAATACCGACAACAATCCATTGCTAAAATATTAATAATAGAATATTCTCGCTCCACAACATTCAAATTCCTGCAGGTAACCGTATATGCCCATTAAAATCAAGCGCTGTTATAAGAAAGAAGAGAATTTCTTTTATTTTTTATGGAATATTATTTTCAAAGGATTATTATGATCGGTAATACTGAACCTGAAACTGAAAAAGAAAGAAGTTCCACAATTTAGTTGACACCCAGGATAAACTAATTTATGTTCTACTATTGTATGTTTACTTTTCTTTGTCAATAATTAAAATGTAAAACATAGGGGGTCTACATTTCTACTGTAAACACTTTGTCTAGCTAACTGGGTGTGCAGTGCAGTGGTGTAGTTTTAGCCCACATACACAGGCCACTATGTTGGTGGTTAGAGGCCTGGGCACTGCTGTTGTGTTGTTTCCTTCAACAGAAAGCTTTGCTTCACATTGTCTCTCCAGTCAAGTGTATAATTAAATGAGAACCAGTGACGGATGAAGAGCAGCAATACTCTTAATTAGTTGTTTCATATTACAGAAACCAGCTTTATGGACCCAGGTGGGGTACTCAGCTATTACGACAGGGAGGTGTGAATGAGACCAAATTGTTAACCCCCCCCCCCCCAAACAAAGTTCTCACCAAAATCTTTCATCCCAAAAAAGCCACCACAAAATTTCTAACCCCCAAAAAGTCTTTGCAACTGGGCATATCGGCCTGCTGTTGTTGCACAGAGGGGCAGAAGACAACTGAGCTGCTTGTTGGGAGACTTCCTCCTGATATAAAATAATGAACAGTCCCTAAGGGCAGAAGATAAATGAGAATTTTGCATTTATGTCACTCTGCAATATAAACACCTCCACTATTTAAGTTAGTAAAATCCACAGGACATCACACTGACTGTTAAAAGTAATACATGATACACAAATATATGTTGTTTATTCAAATGCAATGTAAAGTAACACATATGTTGTCTGCTCATTCATCCATCTGCAACATTTTTTTATTATTTTCATTTTATTTGTTCTTTGGAAATTTAGCTCCAGATTCTTGTCAGGTTTTGGCACATGACATTCAGACTAAATAATTTGTATTGGAAGTACTGGAAGTCATGAACTTACCAATGAATGTTTTTATACTGTTTCTGATTAATTTAGGGTGAATAATGGTTATTGTGGTTTTCTATAAATTATTGAGTGTCATATAACCCCAAACCAAAGAAAAATCACTCTGCTGAACTAACATGAAAATTACTCAAAGCAAATACATCGCACCACCATAATTCTGACTGGTTGGGAAAGTGACATATCTGAGATTTTTTAACCACTGACAAAGCAATAATTATTAATAGTGCAAAACCCAAGGAGATGCAAAAATAATTTTGACACTAGCTACATGTAGAACTGCTCTAAGACACAAGACAGTCTGTCTGTGGTAGAACAGGTGAAAATTCTGGACTCTTCTACTCCCACAAGTGCCAAATGTAAAAAAACAATACCAGATGATAATTTATTTTGAGAAATCTTGAAAAGAAAACAGCACCAGAAATTAAAAATGAACTTCTGGATACATGTAGCTTTCATTTGAATGATCACAGTAATTATTTGGGATTTCTTTTAGACTCAAGATTTGACTGTGGTTTAGTGAATTGTCCAATAAAGGAATTGTAATTAAAAGCTGTCTCTGTTAATTTACAAGAACTTAAACAATTCATTTAAATATTTTCCTGAACAAAGAGTAACACTGGTTGTTATGATGCCAAAATTGAAGTGTAGTTTAATTAATTTTCCCTGGTTTGGCTTATTCAAAAGTGTAAATACTTATGTCATTAATTTTTAATCTCTTAATATTGACAGAAAGCAGTCAAGGCTGGTGGAGTTGATCGACTGACTGACACCTCAAAATACACTGGATCTCACAAGGAGCGGTTTGATGATAGTGGCAAAGGAAAGGGCATAGAGGGTCGTGTGGACCGTGATGATCAAGCAGCAGAGGGCTATGTAGGAGGTTACAAGGGAAAGGATACTTATGATAAGTCACATTAGTTGAGCCTTATAAGTGCTCTCTGAGTGTGTTTTTATCAAAATATGTATTAACTTGTAAAGTGAAGGTTTATAACTGTTACAAAAAGAAGTTTCATGGAAAAGTGAGGGTATAAAATTCAATTCATTATTGAGTAGTTCTGTACTGATTTTGTTATGTGCTAAACAAAATTAATGTAAAGTTTGAAGTAGCTTGTACACTGTGTCAATAAAGCTGAGAAACTGTAAGAGCTTTCTTGGTTTATTATTTTATGGTTATGAAACACTACTTAAACAGTAATTGCAGTCAAAACCAATCAAGCATTCCTGCCTAAAGTGAATTAATAAATTCATTATTACAAATTTGATTTCATAACTCAGTTCAATAATGCACTCTTCAGATGTGGAGTGCAACATTCAAAAGAAGCCGCAATCAAAAACTCGGATTTTGATTGGACTTTTTGTGTGTGGTTTCACATGCTGGCGGGCATGAGAATTTAACAGGTGTTCTGGCAGCTTCCTACATCACCAACAGTCCTCAAATGTTTTTTCTTTTCGTTTCGTTTTGTCGATCTCTTTTTTCAAACTCCAGAATACCAAAAGCCTTTTTTTGTTTTTAAATTCTGAAGGAAATAAAAAAAGCTAGAATTGATGGTTTTCACGTTACGTCATGGCGGCCATATTGGTGTACAACTACAAAAGAATTTTAATGAACTTCTTTTGTTATGTACACCAACATGGCCGCCATGGCCTTTGTCATTTGAGTCCCACAGGACTGAAGGTCACGTGAGTGAAAACCATCTATTGAAGAGAAACTAGTGTGAAAATTTGCAAATATTGAAATGACTGTTGAGATATGGATTATGCAAATGTAAGAAACCTGTCGAATTCTCACATGTCAAGTGTGTGAAGCAATGCATTAATCCAATCAAAACTTGAATTTTGCATTGATTTGCAATGCAGATTATTGAAACAAGTAATGAAATGAAATTTGCAATAATGGATTTATTAATTCATGGTAGGCAGGTCGAATGCTTGACTGGTTTTGACTGTAAACTGGTTAATAAATAAATTTTCAAACCAAAGAATAACTTGAACCATGACACATACAAACATAGGATTCTTTTAATTTCTACAGTACACCATATGCTGGACTGCAGCAACGTGTATTTGACTTTTAATAAGTTTACTGAGGAGAGTACATAAACTACTTACTGGAAAGAGCTGCATTCTTCTCAGAGACACCTAGCCCTCTTAACTAGTGAGGCCTGAGTAGCTCTGGGAATAATTTGTACCAGTAACTGCTGGGGCATGTGTGGAGGCTGTTAGCTACTTTTTATGAACATAATTATAGTTTGCATCTGAATTTGTTTAACAATTTTATACTATGCCTTTCTTTTGTCTTTTGGTAAAAAAAGATGTCTGTACCTTTGCTATGGCAGAGTCACAGCAACTCACAAATATAAATAAAAATATATCAATAGCATCAATAATATATTAATTCTGAGATACAAGTCTAATAAAAGTTATGCAACTACAAATCTTTTTACAGAGAGAATAAAATGCCTGCAAAAATGAAATAACATGCATGACTTACATTACACATTATACATCCAATTAACCCTTTAAGGCCCGGTTCAAACGTCGAACTTCACATGTGCCGAACCTAATGCAAATGAGAAAAATCTATTGTTCTTGCTCATTTGCATTAGGTTCGGCACATGTGAAGTTCGACGTTTGAACCGGGCCTTAATCACAATTAAGAGTGCCAGACATAAAAATTCAAGAAAAATCCCAATTGAAACTTAATTTTGTCAAATATTGAAAAAAAATGATACCATGCAAAAGTACTGCTGAAGAGGTTTCATTTGTATGGTCACACCATAGGATTCCGTCCACAGACTCAAAAGCTAGAACAAATGGTACCATGCAAAAGTACTGCTGAAGAGGTTTCATTTGAATGGTCACACCATAGGACTTCAACAACAGACTCAAAAGTTAGAACAAATGATACCATGCAAAAGTACTGCTGAAGAGGTTTCATTTGAATGGTCACACCATAGGATTTCATCCACAGACTCAAAAGTTAGAACTACATTACATGTCTCTAAAATTAATTGACTCTTGGAGTGAAAGGGTTATTGTGTAAGTGTATGTAAGGCTAGACTTAGATGAAAGCCAAGGTACATGCAAGGTCAACTTGGAATGAATTTCCACCTGGAATGAAACCTCTTGTGGGATAAAACAAAAATGTGTTTAAACCAAAGACAAAAATATCATGGCAATCAGTCTACATGTATTGCATCTTGTACAAGCGTGGTTATCTGAGTGTATATTTCATATTTTGAAACTAATGATAGTGAAAAAACATTTACATTCATTTTCAGCAAATCACTTTTAGTTAAAAAAAAATGTCAAGTACCAAAAACAAGTACCAAATGATAGATTAGATAATTTTACAGGCAATGAATGTTGCTAATAATGTGTGTATAACATTGTGGTTCAAAGTATTCTTTTATTACCCATGTAAAATGGCCACAGGGATCCCGCCAAGATCCTGGCGGGAGACGGGATCCGCCGGGAATTGGATTTACCGGCGAGAATCCCACCAGGATCTTGCCAAGAAAAAATTCCCGCCAGGATGTAGGAGGGAATCCCGGCGAGAATTCCATTGATGCTTTCGTTTCCCGGTGGGAATCACGTCTCTCGGCGGGATCCCGCTGGGAAATCCATTTCCCGGCGAGAATCCCGCTGGGGATCTTGCCAAGAAAAATTCCTGCCAAGATATACTTTCATTTTCCGGCGGGAATCCTGTCTACTGCCGGGATCCCGGCGAGAATCCTGGCAAGAAAAGATCTTGCCGGGATTCCTCTGGGAAACCTGACATAAGAAAAAAATCCTGTTTGAGATTAATAATGGCACCGAATAAAATGTATTGAATCAGTTTGATTTTGTTTTCCTTTGTCTCAGTTTATGGTAATGAATTTGAAACAAAAGAAAATAAAAATAGAACTAGTTTCAAAATTTTCAAGCCAAAGAAACATTTGAACCACACCATGTACATGTATGAATCATTACGGTAACCCAGTTGCAATTTCTTATTTGATCAAATTCTTTGAAGAATGAGAAATGTTTTAACACTTGTGAAGAATAAATATAGGTTGTACATTTGAATCACACTTTAAATTACTATAAAATAATGGTTTAGACTTTATTGAAAAGTTACATATTTAATTATTTTCACCATACAAATGCCACCACTGACAACACTCTACCCTGTCAATGTGCACTACTTTGTATTATTAGGGAGCCAGTCTATTGTCTTTTTAAGATTGTCATAACTCCAGTGCATCTGATGTACTTCATGTTGATGACGCTGTCGTGTTTCATCAAGCTCCCGTAGCAAATGGTCGTTTGTGGAAACTAAGGATCTGGATAAAAGGAACAAAGAAAACTTGCATGCGTTTTTTTGCGCTAGCCCAACAAAAAATGCAACAGTTAATATTATTTTACACTTTACAGTATCATAATGCTCTACACTTCACACAGGAGTATTCCTGAGCACTTTTGCAATGTAAGCCTCAGGTTTATGGAATTCTGGTGAGGGGGAGGGGGGGGGATTAAAAATTTCAACTAGGTAAAATTCGAAAGCTACATCAGATTAACATGTCTCTCTGTGCAGGAAACAAAGCAAGAACTGGCAGAGTCATTGTTTTCAAATTCTATGCAATCTTATCTGTGTAATTGCCTCTTCTCTACTGTAACACCAATAGTTGTACAAAAAAGTGTGCAGGACAACTTGTCAGAGATGAATATGCATCCAATATGCAGGGTTTTTGTTGTTGTTTTGTTTTGGGCTATCAGCAGCTTGCCACTACCAAAAAACTTTTGTTTGGGGCTGCTCAAATTAATGGAGACTTTAACACACTTTCTGAGATGGAACTGTTAAAAGAACAACCTTTTTTTAGTATTAATAGTTATCTGTTACTGTCAAGTTGGCATTTTACCTGTGGCTTTCTTGCAACATGTTTGTTAGCTCTTGCAGTTGTTGCAGATTGATATTTTGTTGTTGAACTTGTTGATTAAGGCTTTTGACTTGCTCTTGGAGTGAAAGATTTCTGTGTTGAAGTTCTCCTGTAAAGAATGGAAAGTGTGAACTTGACATCTTCAATAAACATTATTAATGGTGATGTTATTAGACAGTTAAAACACAAAAGAATAAAGATGGCGATATTTTAATTTATCAAATGTTGAAATCCTCTGGTGCTGCCTGCCCTCACCCCCTGGGGGAAGACATTGATGACTATATAACATTCAATTGAAACAGCAGTACCGTATTTATTCGATTAAACGCCGCCCTCAAATAAACGCCGCACTTGAGAGCAAAAATATTAATAGACAAATAGACGCTGCATCCATGATGCAGCGTTTATTGGAATAATATACTCAAAAGAGAGTACAGTAATAATCTAGTTTCAGCAAGCCTAAAAAAACTATTTTTCTTGATTATAACAAGGTTTATCAGTGCATTCAAAGCTCTGAGGAATATAATTGAGTGAACATTATTCTATGACATGCATCGCAATCATATTAAAACGCAAAGTTAGAACGATAAAGTAAATGACATTTCAGACAAACACTGAAACATGTTTCTGTTTTTAAAAATTCAAACGTTCAGTTGCTATTGTTTGTAAGAAATTGGATTTTAAATAAACGCCGCCCTCCAATAAACACTACACCAGAATCACGAAAAATTTAATAAACGCTGCGGCGTTTAATCGAATAAATACGGATATACAGACGACTATTGATTATATCACTGTATTGTTCTCATTTTTTGCAAGAACAGTACATGTAGCTCAAAAACTTATTCTTTGGACACTTACACAGCAGAGTGAAACAATGTTTTACCTATAAGTTTCTCTTGTTCTGTGGCTCCATAGGAGGCAACCTCTAAGACAGTTATTTTAGAGCGCAACGAGTTATTCTCTTCCTGGAACTCCGCCAGTCTTGATCGCACAGTTGCCTGAATAATATTTAAAACACATTTAATGTACAAGACAATATAAAGTGTTCTGAGAATAGGCTAATTAAGAGGCCTCACATGGTCATTGTCTTTGGAAGTCATGGGGTTGGCTTTGGAAATGAAAAAAATTTCAGGAGACGGCGGGTCAATTTAGGATATCTTTAAACATACAGGGAGGCTAATTCAAATAAACTTTAGAACACATTGTTTGGTCCCCAGTGGTCCATAGAAAACCTTGTGATGCCATGGAGACACACAAAGGCAGATTAAAAACTCCTACTGGTACAATTTAGGATTAACTGTACTCCTCTCCTCCCATTGAAAAAATTAATGTCTGAGTAATTTTATTGAGTGTACAATGAGTGAAAGCAAATAACTTTCAAATAGCTAAACATGGATAACAAGTAACAGTGACTCTCTTTATTATTACAAACCAGCTCGTTTGATGCAGCATCAAGTGAATCGTTTATACCCTCTTGACTTTTTAACTTGTTTCGAACTTGCTCCAGTTCACTCTGTTGTTGTGACATTTGGTCACGGATTCTTGATATCTCAGCAGTTCTCTCATTCAGTTCTGTTTGTAGTTTGTTACTGTCACGTGACGGTGTGACATGTAGGCACTCCACAGTTGCAGGTAGGTGTGAAGATAGAAGTTTTTGAGCAAGACCTGCAAATAACACCAATAGAGTACAAAGTATATGTCATGTGTATTTATAATAACAAATGCTGGGTTGTTTGAGATATATCACAGGAAAAAATACCAGGTTCCCATTTTTGGATATTTTAGGGTATTTAAAAAATACCCATATAAATCCCAAATTTGGAAGATTTGATTTGTTGGTGTTCTGTAAATACCCTAAAAAATCCCAAAATGGGAATCAGGTATTTTTTCCTGTGATATAGCAGGCTTTGTGGCAGGGTTGAGTTCACAACTTGACTTGTGCTTCAATTTATAGCCCTTTGATGAGCAGAGATGGTGTACAGCATATTGGGGAGCCTCCTTGCCTTCCATCAATGTGGTGTCAGGTTTGATTCCTGGACTCAGTGTCATATGTGAGGTGCGCTAATTGCTGGTTTGTCTTCTTGCTTTGAGGGTTTCTCCCCTGATTGTCCAGTTTTTCATCTCTTCTCAGAAATCAACATTTGCAAAATGTTCCAATTTGATCTGGAATTTGAGGCCAACAGGTTTGTCATTTACAAGACTTTTAAGTGTCGCCCTCATTAAACAAAGTCAATTTATTTATTTAACCAAATCCCTTTTATCCAGACCTTCAAAATTGTTATTTTCTTCCACATACATCTGTAACATGTAAACAGTGGAAAAAGTGGATAATGTATGGTAAAAAAGGTTTTCTTGAAACTTACCTTGAAATTTGGAATGCCGATGAAGTGATTTAGATCCATTCCAATACCTAGATAATAATAAATAATGACTGCAATTATAGCATTTCAGTCAGAAAGCACTACAACAGGAAGCTGGCTTGTCTTTTGAGAACAGGTTGAAGGAGCATAATAACATTTGAAGAGCATCAGTAACAGCATGCACACTCAGGGCTGTTATAACTTTGAAGAAACAAACTCCACAAAGAAAGTAACCAGTCAAAAACCAATGAAAGTCTTCTATGTTTGTTATCTTAAGGGGATATTCCAACTCCACAACTGTAGCAAGGGAGGAGGATATCCGCAGGAGAAGAATAAGAGAGGCCTTTATTTAAATACAGAGCATGGCCCCCACCATCAACAAGATCATGGGCCAGCAATTTACCAATCTATATTTATATTTACTTATAACATATACATATACATATACATATACATATAATTAATATATAATTAAGCAGAAATGTAGCACATAATTTCTACCAATAAACCTTACTTGTCTACTAAGTCCAGAAGTTTGTTTAAAAGCCCCCCTTGATCTACAATATCATGTCCTGATTCAGCAGTCACCTAAGAAGAACAGGACACAGTTAATTGATGTATTAATTAATGGTTGTCATAGAGAATTGTAAAATAAATTATTGTCTGGAGAAAGAAACCAATTAAAAGATAAATCATTATGATTTTAAAATACACTTGCTTCCCTTGCCAGTGTCTGATATGGGGCAAGATATGCTTCCAAGAAATTTTCTGTTAAATATATGTTAGAGAAGAATTTGGTTTTATCGACTGAGTCGATAAGGTAAATTAGTATCACCCAACTAGTGGACTAATGCAAATCCTGCATTTTGATTGGCTACGCTACTAGGGGTCTAATAGTAATAGTCATCGAGTAGCGAAATTCGCCGGTTTTATTTTTCGTTTTATTCCCAAATGAATATTTCTTCAACTTGCAATTGCTTTTTTTTATTATTGCCTTTTTCTGTCCGACTAGTTGGGTGATACTAAAACAATTAGACCCTTCGCCCTCAAGGGCCACGGGTCAATAGCCCATTCGGCTTCGCCTCATGGGCTATTGACCCGTAGCCCTTTCGGGCTACGGGTCTAATTGTTAATTAGCCACTGTTAAAAGAGCGCTAGCCCCTCATCGAATCGAAGGGCTAGCACTCGAAACGTCAGCTTTCTCAAATCTTTTAACGGTGGCTAATTTACCTTATCGACTCAGTAGATAAAACCAAATTCTTGTGCTTCACCCCCCCACCGACGCAGCACCAGTTTCTCTAGAAACTAACCCCATTCATTTGTTTAATATATTATGTTATACTGTTTGTGCTGCACAACAGTTGAGAGTAACAATTTACATGTATTGTCTTTGTTAATGAGCACTTTGCTTTTCATTATTCACTCACTTTTTCGTTGCGATTGCAGATATTGAATTCAAAACACTTGACTTATTAATATGAATGGATATTTAACCTGCAATTAAGCTATTGCGAACTACATGACCAACCTAGCTCACAGGATTAGATGTATAAAACAATTTACCATCTTTCTTTTAATTATAAATCAACTTAACTTAACTTTAGTTAATATATAAGAATATGTAAGAATATATCACTCACTTACCGTGTTTGTGTATAGGTCTCTTGATGGTGTTTCCCTTACACCATTTTCTTCTCCTTTAACTATCTTGTCAGCAAGAGGCCCTTGTGATTGCCTGGGAGAAGACTGTCTTTTTCTAGAAGGTGAAAGTTCATATGACCTTGCAGACAATGGTATACTTGTGTCCTGCTCTCTATCTTGCATCCCAAGTACATCATCTTTCGATTTGACAGTGCTAATTTTGTGTGGCCAAACACTATCACTGGGTGTTGGTGAGTTGCGTTGTTGTACTGGTGATGTATTATAACTTGTCATCCTGGGATTGGGTGTGAAGTGCCCTCTTGTGGATAATGTTGAGTACGCATTTGTTTCATCTGTATATTTCAGGTTGGGGTCAGCAGATAATCTACTATTATCATCAGCAAAGTGCACATAAGCTCTGTCCTTTTGTGGTCTAACCTCAGCACCTTGTGACGTTGGATTTCTAGACTCTGTCTTGTGTCTAGTGGGTGGAAACATGTTGTGAAGCTCTGAAAGTAAGGACATTTAAATAAACAGAATTCTGAGTCAAATTTAAAAGACAAACCATATTTATGGTTGTGCAAATTCCACCTATAATTAGAAGATTTATTCTTAACAATCCCTGCATACATGTACATCATACATGTATTAATCAGCTTGTCCAAACTAATAACATGGAAACTATTTGAAATGTAATGGTATACTCCTGATGCCTTGGTTTCCTGGGATGGATATTTTTGAAATACAGTGAACTGTATATTGTATGTAAGTGAACTGTTAAGTTCTAGCGAATCAATAAAGGAAGGTAGCTGCATGCATACCATCTCGGGTGTAGTTGTCTACATCAGGCACTCTTGCTGCTGAACCAGAAATTCCTCGTGGTTGAGTCAAGTCTCCACCAGTGCGCGAGATTAGATCAAGTACTGCTACATCATCATCTTCCAGAACTAGGTAAATAAAAAAACATTAATGTACAAGGCTGTTGTGTGCATAATTTAGTTTTGATGGACAAAGTAATGGACACAAAGCCAGAGGAATTACCAACTGAATATTGTCTGTATGATACACCCACTGAACACAGCAGTTGACTTGCTTTTGATCATGAGAGGTCACTGCAGGTCACTTCGGAAGGTTCATCAGTATGAGCTTGTTAATACCATTTTTTTTTGTCAGATAAGGACAATCACACATTTTTAGTTTCGAAATATAATATTTATTAATAGCAGTAAGTGTGAAAAAATACCTGCCAGTCTCAATATAATGAAAATAAATTATGAGCAACACATTCATAAGCTTTTTGCATTCTCTCAGTGTCTTTTTCAAGTGACTGATTATGGATTCCCATCATGTGATACATAATGTTTAACTTATTAATACCTATTCACAGGATAAGTTTAAACTAAAATTTTCTCTTGAGTTAAAATGATACTGAGCCACAAGTTCATTATTATTACTGATACCTGTTGGGCGAGGGGCAAGATTACGGATCATGTCAGATCTGGGCAAAGGAACCCTGAAGCAAAAAGAAAGTACATGAAATAAGCCAACAGTTCATTGTATCCATGACATGTAGCCTACTCTACAGGAAACATTGTACATAACAAGAAGCAAAAGAGAAGGTGGGGCTTAGAGGCAAAGTGCAAGCAATTTCTCCTCACATTATTTCTTTTTAATTCCATCCTTATCCTCATTCATTCTTTTTTATCAGTCTTCTCATCTTTAATTGTACCAATAGCCCAGCCCTAGCTAGTGGCTGGTGATGTGTACAGAGCTTAACAGACAATTAATAAATTAATTTTCACTTTTTCATGCAATGTCAAAACACATTGTCACATGTATAAGCCCGGGCTTATACAAGTCAAGTACAACTTTGTAAGGGGTTTTAGATGTGCTTATAAGTGGCATACAAAAGCCATTTTGCAATGAGCTGATACAAAATAAGCTGAGAACACTGTACACCATTATCAAAATAGGTTTTCCACTTACTGGTCTTGAAGGTGTTTCAATACAGTTTTCTGGAGACTATACCTACATTTTTCAATTGGCATTTAAGCCAGATCAACTTGTAATGAAACTGTGAGATAATATTTTTTACATCAGTAAGCATGCATGGGGAACTTTTGAAAACATTTCATGAAGCCGTGGAAGTGGAAATACATAGCCTTGTAATATTCGGATAGACATGAAGGAAGACATGCGTTCACTCTCGGAAGTAATTTACTGTTTCAGTAATATAATTCTTAGGTGATCAATGTTACATTATTGGGTCACGTGTATATCAGTGGTGTAATCACTACACTCCTCCTTCTTTAGATCAGTTCATCAGAGTTTATATCTCAATCCAGTTCTGGGTTAATCATTTTAAAATACATTTTTTTCAATTCATAACGATGATGTGAGCCTGCTATCCAAAACTGTATTTTCGCTAGTTTTTGGCCACTTAGCTACCATTACTTTTGAGCATTCTTGCTAGTACATAGAGTTAATATGTGCTCTTTGAAAAGTTGGAGGCAATGTTTACCTTTCCGATTCCACTTTGGAGTTTGAAGAATAGTGTCGATCAAAATCTGATGCCTAGAGAAAATATCCAGAGGACCGCAAATAAGTATTAATGCCAATGGATGTGAAATTATTAAACTATAGCTGACATCTCTTTTTTATGACATGACAGAAAGTACAAATTTATAGACAATACCTGATCAGAAGAAAAGTGCATTATGGCTGCTCTTCTTTCACTGTCCCGCACAGATCTGTCATCTGAAACCAAGTTCAAGGTATTAATGTCTTTTATTTAAAAATTAATGCATGGGGATAGTGGATAATTACATTGTAGGCTTGATTTCCATGTGTTCAAGTGAGTGTGGGTTTTGTGTGTGATGGAATGCAGACCTGGATAACATGCAGGAAATTAAGCTATGATGGTTGTATACCCATGAGTTTGAGTAAGTTTGAAGCTAAAGGACTGTCTGACTTATAATATATGTTTTAATCCTCTCCTTGTAAGTATTCTGTAGCTTAAACTTGCTCCCTCAACAAATGCTGATAAATAAATCTACTAAAACACTCTTAATACATGAATTTCTCCTTTATGCAATGTTTTTGAAGACTTTCTACCATTTGGTGCTTGGTAAAGTCTGTCCATAAGCATGATAATTTTATTATTAAGGATATGCTGCAGTTCAAATTTTTCTTTGGTTTGAAAATTTACAAAACCAGTTTGATTTTTGTTTTCCTTGGCCTCAGATTATGGCTGTCCATGAATTTTCCAGATAAAGGAAAAAAGGAAAACAAAGATGCATGTAGGTATTTGCACAATAGTTATTAGAATTAAGATACGGAACATACCAAGTCGCCGTAAATTGGGAAGCATGTGGACAATAAAGAGACGGTAATCAGGCTCATTCTTGGTGACCGGATTTAACCTAAGATCTAAGTCCTGTAGAATGAATGGGTGCCCAAAATCAGCCAGGGCAAATGTGACATCAAATTTACCTGCACAGAATTATTTCTGACACTGAAACAGTAACTTTTGATTGTACTTACAGTTGAATCTACCATAAGCAAGCAAGCAAGCTATATCAAGCAAGCAGAAGTTATCTTTAGTTATTACATGAAATTTTCACAACCTCAAAGTTTTGTTTTGGAAGAGACATATTTCAAGACACTTAGTTTTTTATGATTTCATTGTTCTAACTTTGAGGAACAATGACTTCTACATGTGCGCTTCATTTGGATAGTGTAACAGCTAGTTCATGCAAAAGTGTTGTGACATTCATGGGATTCAAGTGAAAATTTATTTTGACCCGTTAAGCTTTGAAACGGGTTCAAACTGACATCCTTGCCATAATAACAGTACTGTAAAGTTCAATATTGATCAGAAATTGAAACTTTTGTTTTAATCTAACATGTCACTACCCTGAATCATAAAAACCCATATTTTTTAATTAGAGTATCGTGTTTTAAAATCAAATTTTCGCATGGAAGATAAACTTTGACTTTTTTTGTACTTCACCCAATATATAATATATGACCTAAGTTTTATTTTTCACTGGTTAATTCCAAGCAATGGTGGTTACAACAAAATTTGATTCTTGATTTACCCGAAAGTCTAGACTTTCCTGAACTTCTTTTCAACTTCATTTACTTTAAAGTGATGCCTCATTGGACAGTTGGACAGTTATGGCAGCCTAACACAGCTCAGCTGATGGGAGACTATTAAGTGATTAGATTTTAAAATAAAATGGTGTCACTTGGAACAAAGGACTATAGATACAGTATGCTATTGTTGCTATGGTAACAACCATTGCTTGGTTAAAGGAGAAAAATAAAACTTTGGTCACCTGTCATAAAGGTTGTGACATATGAAGGAAATTAAAGATTGTCTTTAACATCAAATTACTGACCCTAAAGATAAATCTAATTTACAAACCTTAAGATTTGTCAACTTCCTTAGACCATGCAAGTCTTTCAATGAAGAAATATTGTTGTAATATCTGTTTATATCACATTAAGGATAACAGTTGAAGAAAAACATTGCATCAGAACTAACAAACTACATTGTAAATCATAATCATGGCTATTTGGACTGACACTTAAATGACTTTCTGATTTCAAGCCTGGCACTCTTCCTTGCATGAACACGAGATCTGAATGTATGTTTAAAGGTTATAATTCAAATTCCTGTTCAGTCATCAAAAGGATACAGGTTAAGAGACTCTAATGTTTGCTGTCCCTCCAGACCCTAAAATATCATAATAAGCTATAGCACTGATACATGTATGTATAATGTTTTGGTTCAAATTTTTCTTTGGTTAAAATTTAAAATTAAACCAGTTTAATTCAATAATGATTTCTATTATTAATACAAACACTTCATCTCCAAAATGGGTCCTAAATTTCCACACTTAAAGAAATCATGGTTTATGTGAGGTGCTACAGCTGTAGTATTAATGACTGCGACCATATGGAAACTCTTCGAATTAAACCTTTAGATGAAACAGGAAATATTGTTATAACAACCTTGTGAATGCGGAGCAGTTGTTAGGTAATGATTAGGAAGGTCATTACTTATAACTCAGAATGTAATGACTGGGGAGGTATAATGATCAGGAAGGTTGTAGTCGGTTATGTTAACAGGATGCTCTGATTAACACTTGACTGAACTATAATAACTATTGTTTGATCTCAAAAGTGGTCAATCAGAACAGGTTCCACAAGACAAAACTTACTTCTTTTCATGCACAAGCTACAACTACATGTACTCCATGGGCTAAAATGCAGCACTAGCAGTTCTTTTACAAAATGAGGCGCGTACCTGCCTTTAAGCAAATAAGCACGGGCTTACAGGCCTTTCAGACGGTATAATAACTTTTTTAAAACTGTTGTATTAGAACGAGTCACAATGCTCGGGTGCTCGACTAAGCTGTGATCCAACTGTAGACTTAGTGTAGATGTTGTAGGTCAATTTGTTCCTAGGTCAAAATGCATTTCAAACTAGTTTGATTTGTGCTTTTCTTTGTCTTGGGATTATGGTAATGAATCTGGAACAAAAGAAAATCAAATCAAACTAGTTTCAAATGCATTTTGACCTACAATCTCACACAGAACTCGTTGAGACAGTAGTGTTTCCGCGTGCAAGACAACCGTTAGTCTAATATCCTGTCAAAAATCACATTTATCGAAGCCCTCCTCTCCCTCCTCCATTCAATGTTGCTTTAGAAGGATTGCTCAGAGACCAGGGACACTTTTTGAGTATGTACAATATTGTTTGGTGGGGGGTAGGGGGAGGTAGATATGATAATTCCTTTTAAATGCTAAGAAATGCTCACAATTTGCCTAAGTGTCTCAACAGTTCTGTCCGAGATTGTAGGAACAAATTGACCTACAACATAGACTTGTTGAAAGAGGTATTTGCAAGAGCATTACTCAATCACAACTCGCTTTACGGCCGGAGGCCGGACGTAACGTCCCGTCATTTGACATGTAAGGTCTGGTACTTTCACACGAAATAATTATTTTCTTAAGTGTAAATAAATCGGATGGTTTTGTATTTGTTTATCAAAGATAGAGTTGAGCATTATGTTGCTCACTTAACACTATGATTCCATTGGAATCTACTGAAAACGGACACCTGCAGACTGATGATTATTATAATTGCCAATTCAAATACTTAATTTTTTTGTTAGCATTTTTATGCGTGAAAAGACCTTCCCGGTTAACCACTTCCAGTCCAGGGAATGCATGAAATGGCGATTCAGACTGTCCAATTTCAAAAATTTCCCAGGGGAGGGAGGGGGCTCTCCTAAAAGTTTGTGCCTTTGTCACTCGCAATCATCAAGGCTTACAATCAGAAAAGGCCTAGGAACACCCCTGAAAAGTATACCTTATCAAGTGAAACAAGTCAAAGAAGTCCAATGTTGTTCATTGGATATATTTAGGTTACCGGTACTTCCTGTAAAACATGATTGTATATAAATCCCAACTTCGTAATGTAAAGAGAGTCATAATACGTTGTATATGTTATTTTTCTAACTTCGTATATCTAAAATGGGAAATATACTAACCTCAGTGGATATTAGAGCATTACGTGATAGATCCAATGACTTAAGTCGAGAAAATCCAGAGAGAGAGGAACCCAGTGAAGAAATCTTCTCATGATATGTACCAGGCAAAGAAATGGATTTCACATCATCTTGATACAGTGTTAAGGTAAAAAAAAATTAAAAGCACAATCAAAAACAGAAACTAATTACTCAACCCAATCACAACTGATGCAGACAATCTAGTGAACCTATCAGAATTCTAATTTCCTGTTTCCTTTGACTTTGCATTGTTATATGTACACTTTCTCAACTAATCATGTGCAAAACAAAATAATAATTTTAACTCTTTCACTCACAAGAATGCCAAAACACAAAATAAAATAAAAATCCCAAATTTCGTTTTCAGTTTAGTTTTTTTTCTGCATATTGTGTAAACTTAATTCAACCACTACATGTAAGTACAGCTGCAACATCACGGACACCTAATACTTTATTTTTAGGGAAAACCTAGAAAGATTATGTTAGTCAAAAGTTGTCGTTCAAAAATTTAGTTGCAGTTGGAGATAGAGACATTTTACAAATTTGTAGTAAGCTTAATTTCAGTGTAAATTGAAGTTGTTATACAGAATAATACACCTTGGACGTAATAAAAGGTTAACTTGTCCATCTCTTATAATTATAATAAAAGGCAACAGCGAAAGAAAAGATAAGTTACTTCTTGAAAGGACAAGATTGGACGATAATAATACAGAACAGCTTACAACTATTTCAATAATGCAAACAAAAACACACAACTCCGTTGGAATGTATGACAAAAACATTGCTTCAAAAGCTACCAAAGGAAATGATGAACATAGAAGAGAAAGGAAATAAAGAAGAAAAGAGAATAAAGGCATTCAGTGAAGGAATCTTACCCAAATTGTCGTGTTTTAGCTTAACTCGTTCCCGAATCCATTGCTCTGTGATTCTGAGCGCCATTTTTTGAAACAATTGTAATAGTAGGTTCCAGACTCCAGCCAAGTTTATACCTCTTTGTGCGCAAGTGCGCGCTACCATGCATTTTCCGCGGGGAGCAAGGAAATCGGATACATCTGCGCGCAGACTATTCTTGGCTTGCACTTACGCCATATCCTGTCATATCAAAATTCAGAAGCATTAAAAAAACAGATTTCGATTCCAAAATGTTTATGGAATTGTAGACAGTTTAAAACTACACATCTGGGCCAAATTTTGAACTGCCAGAGCATTTCGATCAAGAGTTATAGGCGAACGAGTATCAGACATTTTTAGTGAAAATGTATGGAGCGGCCATCTTGGGGTACCACTTTGGTACCCCAAGATGGCCGCTCCATACATTTTCACTAAAAATGTCTAATCAACCTGATGGAGGGCCAAGCCCGAAACGTCGTTGCTAGAAATTTACTTGACACTTTCTTAAAACATTTTATTTTATTTTTCAAATATGTTTATTTCTATTTCAAATTCTTACCACTTTGGTACCCCAACATGGCGGCCAAAACTTCAAAGTTATAATCACGCACAAAATCTCAACACAAAAGATTGGATTCACTATAAGTTACATTAAATCGGCTTATAAACATCTATAACGCAAAAATAACTTTCAACTGGTTCGATTTTGTTTATTTTCACGGCTTAACTGAAATAGCGTGACGAATTGCGTGACACATTTAAAACCTTTACAAATCGGAAGCAAAACATCGTTAAAACCTGAAACTTTTTGTGAAGGATTGTAACACTGGTATCTACATGCCATGTTAGAAACAGCTTTGCAGGATGCAAAGTTTAGTTTTTTGAATTTTTATGACGTCATGTGCAAGCCAAGAATATCGTATACCACGGTAATTATATTTATTTTCTTAATTGATTTAGTTTTTTTGACTTAAAAATGTCAAATTTTAAGAAAGTTCGAATTCTGCGAGCCTATACAACATGTATTTTCCGCTGTTATGCATAGTTTGTACAGTTCATTAGCTGGTTATGTTTTCCTATTGTGTGATACGCCGCTAGGCGTGTCTCCAGGGGTTCTGTGATTGGATAGTTTTAGTATTTAAGGCTCATCAGAGTTTATCGATTCCTCTCGCTCACGCTTGCAACTCTGACTTGTTACTCTACATAAGGGATTATGACTGTGCCAGGAGAAGGTTCTCGTCCCCTCCAGTGGACTTTGATTTGTCAAGTCTTAATACCTCCTCGCAACAAGAGGCGCCGAATAGCCAGTTGGTTAATCAAGTGTTCCACCTATTCGCGGGATACCTTTCGTCCCAGCTAGATGAGAGGCAGGCAGTTAGAGGAGACCGCGAGAATCAGCAAAGAGGCCTCAGACGTAAAGTTTAAAGGTAACAGAAAGCAGTTCGAGCTCAATTCTCGTTTGGATAACATCTAGACCCAAATAGCGGGCAGGGAGGATAATCCTTCCGAGGTGCGCAAGCTGGTCACAGAAGGAAGACAGTTAATTAAGAAACGTAAGAAGCTCATCAAGATCGCGGATAAAACCAAGGACGGTTGGCTTGTATTTCAGAATATGACTCAGACGAGCTCGTGTCCGATTCAGAAGATGAGGAGAAACTGCGTAAGGCTAAGGTCGCCAGAGAGAAAAAGAAAGAAGGCGAAAAGCAACAGCGGTAATGCCGCTAAAAAGTTTATGACCGCCAGTGATTCACAGCTTTTTCGCGGTGAGATCTCTTATTGTGTTACTTTGCGATGTATCGCGTTGGTTGGATTGCCTGAGCAACCAACCATCAAGTTGTTGTGGTTTTGTACTTGTTGTACATGTAGTATTGAAGGTAAAAATAATTTACGTTCGTTTGAGCGTAGCGAATTAGAACGTAAATGTATTTTCCGCTGTTATGCATAGTTTGTACAGTTCATTAGCTAGTTATGTTTGCCTATTGTGTGATACGCCGCTAGGCGTGTCTCCAGGCTTTCTGTGATTGGACAGTTTTAGTATTTAAGGCTCATCAGAGTTTATCGATTCCTCTCGCTCACGGTTTCCACTCTGACGTGTTACTCCACATCCCAACCGCCCACCCGTTTAATAGTTTTCTGTTCTTGTAGCTTTTTATGGTGGCTGATGTTTTTTTTTTTGGATTTTAGATTGAATTTGCTGCTTATAACCACGTCCACCAGGTCGTTCAGTTTTTCAATCTTTCTTTGCTTAGCTTGTATGCTGGGTTATCTTATGTTTTTTCTTTTGTTCTTTTAGGCCGTTCAGAATAGACCAGAATATGCTGCCGTTGCTACCGGTGCAATCGTACAGGACACTGAATCAAGGAATGCCGGGTCGCGTTGCCTCGCACCGGTAACAGAAACAGCTTCTGTTGTTAAAGCAGCTCCACATCTTCTAGAACCGGACCAGGAGGTCTTGCGGACGGAAACTCAAAGTGTTAGCGGTAATAGCGCTCTGCTTACACATTTCTTTGAGGTAAAAAAGACTTATAAATTTGAAGATTCAAGCGTGGCAGTTCCTTTAGAAGTCAAGGGTAGTCTGAGGTGACATGGTTAGTTCTTGATCTTCGCCGATGTCAATAAATTTCTAATCAGCAAGCAAGAAGAAGACTGGAGGATTGCCTCATCTTATTTCCATGAGGGAGGTTATATGATCTCGTTTGACCTAAAGAGCGGTTACCACCATATAGATGTTCACTCTGACCACCAAAAATTTCTGGGTTTCGCGTGGAAATTCCAGGGCGATTTTTTTTCTCGATATTTTGAGTTTACGGTCCTACCATTTGGTTTGTCCTCAGCCTCCTTTATTTTCACTAAGTGTCTTAAACCGCTTGAGAAATATTGGAGACTTAATGCGGTCAGTATTGCCTTGTTTCTAAATGTCGATTGGTTAATCGATCTTGATCGTAGCTCCTGTGAAGTTCTATTTTCAATGTTCGGTCTGATTTAAGGAATTCGGTGTTTGTTACTAATGACGTAAGATCTCTGTGGTGTCCGAGCCAAATTATTGAATGGTTGACGCCATCGACGGCACAATTTGTAGGAAAAATTTCCGTGTAACCCCCTACATTAGTTATGCATACGGTTCTAAAAACTGAAACAAAAGCCAAAACAATAAAATGCCTATAAGAAAAACAATAGCGCAGACATGTATAAATAACTCAGCCGGTTCGTTCCCAAATTCCCCAAAATGACTAGCCAACTGGGGTTATAGCGCATTCCATCAGCGGTAACTTTTCTAGCGTACATGCATTAGTTTATAGTAGTTCTAACCGCATTTGTTAGACGAGCATTGCGTTTTTTTAGATAATATTGAATTAGTTTTTATATATAATTAACTGTATTCTGTATTTATATATAATTTATTCTTCGGAGAAACTAGCACAGCAGAGCTATTTAAAAATCCGAAGTGAAATAAAGTGTATGTAACTGCTTGTGCTATACTCCTATAGTCAATAAACGTCAGTTGTTGGATTGCCTGAGCAACGAACCATCAAGTTGTTGTGGTTATGTACTTGTTGTAGTATTTAAGAGGAAAATAATTTACGTTAGTTTGAGCGTAGCGAATTAGAACGTATTAAAAGGCTCTTTTGCAGTGTGCGAGCACGAAGGTCGAGCAACTGACGAGCACGGAGCGTCGGAGCTCTCTCCTCCGGAGAGGCTCCTGAGGGGTTTTCGGTGTGGGGAGAATCCGCCTGCGCTCGCTTCGCTCAGTGGATTCTCCCTTCTCACCATACCAAAGCCTCTGCGGAGGAGAGAGGCGTCGGAGCGCGAATCAGCCGAATCACGTGCAAACTGAAGTAGAGTCGGTGGTTCTGTTACACAAATTCTGTCGGAATTCAACACAATTGACCAAATTTTAAAGTATGAGGGGTGGCGCTTCCTCTGTGCCTGGGAAATCTTGTACAGTTAAAGCACCGAAACTCGTTCATTTCTTTATTTTTTCGCAACTGCCATAATATATGCGGAGTAGTTTTGGCGCGCTTTTCATAATGTATGCAAGCCTGATGGCGCACACGAGCGCCTCGCTTTGATGAAAATGTATCTTGTTGATGTTGTCACGCGGTTCGTTCTGTTCAGTTCTTGGGAAGTTGTCCTTGGCAAAGTTATCCGCAAAACGGCGATAGAAAACATTTCATGAATCACGAGCTGGATAAACTTTTGGACATATTACGACCGAACAAAACACAAGTAGAGTGGTCCGCTTAAAAGTCCGACGTTTTTTGACTCCCGGATGGGAGGACGACAACAAAGGCTCGTTCGTTTGATATTTGTTGGGAAACACCTCCATAATTTTGAGACAGCTGTTTGGATATCCGCTTAAAGAAAGCATGCAGCAGGAAGGAACAGTTATTTGGTGAAGTTGGCAGCAAAAAAGGGGTGAGATAGCGTCGTCCCATGAACTTGCAGTCTGTCGTCAAAGGACAATTCGATAAAATCAGATGAAATGGAACTCGTACATTCTCAGGATTTCAGGTTTGTTATTTTGTAGGGTTTGTCTCGGTGTAAAAACCTGTGACTTTTTTCGTTGTCTTCTACCTTTGTTGTCTTGCACTCTATTGTTTCAGTACCTTTTGTTTTCGTTGTTTTACGTCACTCGTGAGTTTGGCAGGTTTTTACACCGAGGATGAGCCTTTTGTAGCACTCTTTAATAAGTTTTTCTTTAGCAAGAATTCATCCATCACTGTGATGGGAGAAGTGGAGATAAGTTAAATGAATTCCTAGAACCACAGCAACCACACATGTACGTGGCACCAAGATTTGGAAAACACATTTGGGCATTCAACCTCTTTAATTTCTTTGAGCTATTTTTTGGCTTAGAGGTGTTGTATTGTATTGTGCTGGTTGACTTGGGTTCCAATGAAGAGAAGGGAACGTTATTGAGTTCATCGGTTGACTGAGTCTACTCTGAGTCCGAGTCATGTCTGAGTCAAGTGACGGAGTCACTGGTCAACAGTTTATTTATGACAAAAAGTACTGGAAACTATCAACGTGAATACGTGTTCGCCCTTTTGGAGGCAGAAACGCCAAAACATGCTAAAAACTGGATTAGGAAAGGCATCAACTGTCCTAGAATGTGAGGCTTACCAGCTGACATTCAGTAGATGTATGCTTCGTTTGAAAAATGCAGTAGCTTGAATTTTCTGAACACTTTTAACGGGCAGATTAACGCTTTGTTGTAAACGGCTAACGGTTTACAAAAATATTAAAGCGAATTATCTAACGCTTAAACTTTCTAAAAACAAGCAGACAGTCAAATTGTATCCGTTGGTAAGGTCGTTTAAAAAAGAGACCAAGACATTTTATGTAGTTCTAAATAGCATTTTATTACTTACCAAGACTTCCACATTCAGAAAGCGCAGGAAACGGCTACATGTATATACTGAAACAAGCGTGGTGTTTACAGTGCCAAATTGACAAAGCTCGCCAAGTTCACTCCAGTTACAAACTTACTGCCCAATAATTTGACTATTCAATCAGCATTACATTTAATAACTTGAAGGAACATTTCGTGAATTCAATTTTCTTCTGACAGTCTTGCCAGAACTTGAAAAACAACATTCATTCACCATGAATTCCATGCCTTCATCGATTGAATTTGTGCCCAGGCCTTCCGTGCATGTTATTGTCATAGCATTTGCAGCCACCTTCTAAGAATTCTTTTACCTTCTCCATCATTTGTGTTTCTCTTTCGCATCGTTCAATATCTAATTCTGCTTTTTCCGCCATTGTCGTTGTCGAGATTCTTGTGAAATGAAATAACAACAAGCGGTCGTTGCTATAACGACATATCGCATGGCTAGCCCTGGGGACGAGTGTTTTGCTGCGATCAATCGAAAACATGTGAGCATTTGCGCAATATTTATATAATTTCCAGATTTGATAAATAATTCTCCAATGCTCAGACGAAAAATGTGCTTGTTTACCAAAATGTGGATTAAAGGCACGAAAAGGAATCATAAAATGTGACTCAAAATGTAGCTATGTGTGTCTCGTGAATGATCTTCATTCTTGTCAAACTTCTCGAGTACACACGCCACTCACACGAACGAGAAGTTTCACCGAACATCCGAAAAACAAGGTATGTTTGTAATTATTATTGATCAGAAATAAACCATATCGGAATGCTAAAAACATCTCAGGTGCTGTCTACTTGTTTGCTTGCTCATTAAATGGTTAAATGTTTGGATTAAATGACTTTTCGAACGCTTTTGTAAACGCCTTTGAAGGGATATTTGAACGCTTTTTACTAACACTTTTAACGGCATGCGAAAACATTTCAAACGACTTTTCTAACACTTTAAACGGCTTGGCTGAAAATTCTAACGGAATTAAAGCGTTCGTTAGCCATTTGTTTACCGTTTTAGCCGTTTAAAACTGTAAACAAAATGGTTAATGAACGCTTTAAACTGTTAAATGGAAAAGTGTTAATGTTCTTTTTCCCGTGGAAGGTTACATTTTAGCATAAAATAATATTTAATGTTAAAAAGCAACATCAAATGTGAGCCCACAATCACCTCTGTGGCCTCATCTCACATGTTGTTCCTGATTTGGCTCAAGTCAATCAGACAGGTTAGATTATGTGATCTTTCTCAATCATCCCAATCTCAGAAGGCTGCAAGTTTCCCCGCAGCAAGATTTCAAAATAGAAGTCTCGGGCCTAAGTAACTAAGCCCTCTGTCTTGTACTGGCTCAAAATAGCCCACCAATTCCTGAGTCGCACAAGCAGTTTATCTTCACACCTTCGCTCATTTCGCATGAATGTTGAGCGCCCACCATCCAACTCGCAGGCTTGAACATGCGGCGCTGCTTCATCAGCTGACTCAGCCGAAAAAAGGATTTGCACAACTCATGCAGAAAAAACAATGGAAACCATCCACAAGGATCCAATGCCAGCTCCTGCCAAAATGATCGCTATTACAGACATTGATAGCAGGTAATATATATTAGCTTAATGCAGAGCTAGTGCTGGAGCTGTGCTGTACCATTTAACATCACCCTTTAATGAAGATACTTCGTTTACAGCCCATTGTGGAGATTGACAGTCAAAGCAGCAGGTTAAATATTCAAAGTGATCCAAGTAATATTTTTTTATTCCAGCTTTTTTTGTAACTTTTAAGGTACTGTTTTGAGTTGGCCTTGTATAACTCCTGGTGCAACTCTATTATTTTGCATGCTAGCCGCTGAGCACCCCAATATGGGATCAGTTTTACCATTGGCAGTTATAGGAACACAAGTTCAATTCTGTCTGCAATGTGCGAGTTATAGTGATGGGAGCTGAGGACCGGAACTGTCTTAAAACGTCTGGTGCCCGAAAACTTTTTGAGTTCCTTTTTCTGTCCAATAATACCTCAGAATGTATTTAGCTGTTGAGGTTATTAAAATAAATGTTCTAAACATTGGGTTGTGATTTTCCTTTGTCTTTGACATCCAACCATTTAGAGGAGGGAACTGCCCTCCTTCCTTCCCCCTTTATTACACCACCCCACCCCCCTCTTCCAATGGATCCACTATATAATTATCCAAATGACGTGACAACTTTAAAGACACACCTTGCTTCTGTTACTGGGAAGTAAACATTAATACATAATCCAAAAGTACACCAATGGGCCAATGGGTGCTGTTATTATTGTATTTCAAAATATTAAAAGGCAAAAGGTCAGCGAGAGTTTGTGACCTCAATCGTCTTTGAAAGTTACAGTATTTGGACTCCATAAAAGCGTTAACAGGTGGTGTTTATTTTCAGAATTTGAAATGAGGATTTTATTATGCTACTAACTGGTCATGTGATCCAACTAACATTGCCCCCATTAAGGTAATGGGATGTGAAACAGTAACAAAATCATAAACAGAAAGGGAATTTACTTTTTCTCACTAAGAGGGACAAATGTTCCATTGGGGGGTGATTTCATTGATAGACTTGAGGTCTTTTTCTGGTCAAGTGACCCAATAAACATTGCTCCACTAAAGTACAGTAACACACAGCAACAAAATCAGGGTTATTTCCATCAACAGGGAAGATTAACAATGTAACATCAATGGAGACTACTACCAAAGTAGATGTAGTTCAAGGACATACAAACAACCTATTGTCCTGTCATATAAGATATGTAAAAAAGGGACAGTTTTTCTTACATAAGTGTACAGGGATATAAAGCAACTTAACCTTAATGTATTTATGAAACTTCTTTTTTAAAACTGAGAACTGTAACATGAAACAGTGCTTTGCCTCTTCAGTCAAATGAAAAGGGAAAGTCTTGGAAGGAAATTACTTTCCACTAATCTGGCGTGTGATCTACAGTGAGTCTACAGCAATTACTTGCAGATGTTTCTTGGTTGAACTATCACATGTCGGGGTTCCACTCACACACTCCCACTGCAAACAATAATGGAAGGTTCTTGGGACCATGAAGCTCTGGCCTTCTTTATTCTTGTGGGGCGGTGTCCAATGGGCATCGCATGTTATCTTCAGGTCACCTTTGTAAATTTCACCATGACAAGTTGGACACCTTGGCATTGTATTCAGTAAATGCTTTGTGACCCATTTACAAGCAGTAGTGGGAGCACCTGTTACTTCCTGGGGATTCTCCTTAATGGGGGAATCTTCAGAAGATGACACCTGTATCTGTTTATCATAATTAATTGCATGATGTTTAAAATGTATCCACGAAACACTCATACCACAAACAACAATCAAGATGTACAGGGGCACACAGCTTAAAAAAGAAGTATATGCTGATGTGCAATGTTTACCTGGGTAAATGGTGAAGAATTTAAAACCATTGCTAAATTAAATTCACTCTACAAGGGGTTAAAATTTTCCTCTAAAATACAAACATTTATCTCTTAACCCCTATAGTATCTCAGATAAACTGAGGCCTCTAACCAAAAATATGAAGACATTAGATGCAGTTCACTTTCCATTAATCTTTTGAACAAATTTCTACCCTGAAGAAAGACATTTCTTTCCAAAACAAAAAGACTTGCATGCAACCTAAGATAACTTAGATTGGGACAGGTAGTCATACAATCTTTTAATCCACCTCAATCTATACAGATAAACCCTTTATAATCATTGGAACTTTAGAAACTCAGAAGGAAAGCAGAGTGCAGATCACACTTTGTTTCTAGACTACAAACAATGCTCTGCACACAAAAACATTGTGTTCATAATGGTAAATGTTGTAATGTCTTACCTGAAAAACTGGGGAAACAATTCCTCATCACTACTGTCACTGCAAACATAGAAAGTTTGATTAATAGAAACTTCATTTAAAGACGTCACAGAAAGTAGGATAAACTAATAAACCTGTGAGTGAACCTCATATTAATACATAAGAACAATATAAAAAAAAGATATAATTGGTGGGCTCAGTGTTACAGATAAGAGAGGGGTCTCGGGTCAAAAACCCAACAAGGCTGGCTTCCTGACTTGACAAATGAAATGGCTAACTTGAGAAGATTTAGAGAGACCCACAAGCTGTTGACCCCTTAAAGTTATTAATTGACTCCCTGCCTTTGAAAGTTAACTGGAACACTGTGGGTTGATATGCTGGAATCCAGAGGACTTTTAAAAATAGCACAAAGATGACAACATTTCGGTAACATTTTTTCAACTTATTACTAATTATTTCAAAATGTGCAACAAAGCAAACATCAGCTCTTTAACACTTGCCAAATTGTTGATTTAGTCTGAAAATTCAGTCGCCAAATGTTATTTCTCGCCAGGGCGACCAACATGGTCGCAGCTTTGAGCATCATAACCTACATGTACTCTGATGTAGGGATAAGCTTTCATCATTTATTTGCCTGTTGATGGCCAAATCTATCGTTGACTCTGGAGTCTGTGGAAAGTTAAGAACAAACTGTTAACATAACTTACATGTAGCTGGTCACAACAGGCAAAATACAGAATACTATATTTGATATATTTTATCTTTCACTAATTTATTTCTTACCTCAAAAGTGAGGTCTCAGTGTCCTTTTTATCTGTGCAGAAATGAAAACTAAAGACTCTCGATAGTGTTGACAACACATAAAGGGATAGTTTTAAAGTTTGGCGCATGTGCACAGATTTATAATAAATTGCTTTATTCACTTTCTTACCAATTTCATTCGTTAAAAAACCACTTACATGTACTTCAATAATCACATACTATAATTAGTCCAAACAAAGCGAAGGATGACTAAAATTCGTGGAAAATTTCAACGGATTACACCCACAAAGTCAACACTGAATAAAGCCTTTGACCTGAAGAATTTATTCTATTCTCTGGTGGCTTTCATGGTGCATATGGGTATGTATGATAAGCCATTCAATCAGCTGACTGACCGAGAAATTTTCACGGGCAAATTTCCCACCTGAGTTATCCACTCGCTTCTGATTGGTCTAAACAATGAAATTAAATGGGTTACGTCATAGCTTGCACATGCGCTGAACTGTGAAACCTTCCCTATAAAACATGCAAAGAAAAGTACCACGGGTGTATGTAAACTAATTACAATGTACATAATTTAAAGATCAATGATGATGAAATAATATTTTAATAAATTGCACTCGTCACTCACCATCTTTGAAGACCTAGAGGATTCTGAAAGGTATACTGCTGACCAGTGACTCGGATTTGACTTGGGCTCAGATGTCACTTGGGAAATGGGTTTATATTTCTTGGCGGCTGTCTTTGTGGTAAGCTACTCCCTTCCTGCCACATGGAAGGATGCGGTTTGCCTGCTCCCAATGTGACCGGTCAGTTCAAAGTCTAGATTCATATTAATAGGATTAATATTCACCTAAACCCAGAAACAGACTCTGCAACACAGTTGGGTTCAGGCAGTTTATTAAATAATAATCCTACACTTACAGATACACAGATAAACCTACTGTTAAAGGCATGGTGAGGTAGATTAGTATGGTGTCGGAACGCCAATCACCCAGAGCTTTAATTAATTCAATAGGGACACCCGATTGGTAGGCAAAGGACGCTCCCCACCTACAAAAGGAATGCCCCGCGTAGAGCTTGGGATCAAGGCCCAAAGTTGATAAATGGTAACGCAATTTAGTGACAAAGGCGCTATAGGTAAACGCATGGAGAGCATGGGAGCTATCCACCCAATTGAACGCTTGAAGGTCCCCGGATGAGAAAGGGGCTGTAAAACGAAAAGCATTGCAGAGAGCTGATGTTGGGCAAAGGGATGAGCTCGAGGGAAGTGGAAGGGGGATCTCGACGACCCTTTCGCGGAATTGAATGGTCTTGCTTCATCGGATGGTTATTAGTGTCCCCCAAGGGTAGATCTTGAAATCACCCTTGGTTAATTGTTTTTGAGGTTTAAACAGATGAGGCGCCATAGGAAGTAGATGTGACTTACAAAACATACCATAGAAGGCTACCAGACAAATAGCCCAGAATGAAGCATCTAGACTGGTGGTAAGGTCAAGTTTCGAATGCAGCTGTCGAAAAATTGCGGGCGTAATGGGTTTTTAAGTGAGTCCTTTTGATCTATTAACTCCTGTTAATAGGGACTTAAGCAGCCAATTATTAAGTGAGGGGTTGGGTAGGCCCAGTTCTTTGTGCAAAATGCCATTGATATTAAGATAGCTTCGGACAGACGAGGCTTTTAACGTTCGGGCGAGAAAGGCGGCGTACTACAATAAATGTTCGGCTTGAACTGGAACAGGGTTATATCCCATGTATAGACAGAAACATAAGTAGGTGTCGCAATGAGTTTTGTAAGTGGTTTTGGCTGACTGCGAAAAGTTGCGCGCGATATTTATGAATCTCCTGGCGGAGCTGTGCAGCCAACTGGGGATCCCTTGCACCTGGAAAAAACAAAACAGCAACTGAAGTGACATGTGGTCATTTAGAGCAATGTGATCAACAGATATGTGCGGCAGACGTTTTTGCAAAATATCATAAAAGGCATGAAGATGCCGAGGCTCATGTAGTCGTGAGACCGTGTTGGCGATGGTATTGCGGGTGCCTTCAATGTATGAGGCCCTAATATGGAAATTGAAGGCGGCAGATAGCCAAAACAGGTTTCGCAGCTCGTCCATGATAAGTTCACTGGACGTTGTCCCTTTGTTGATAATTTGTACAGCTGCTTGGTTGTCGCTATGGATGATGATGATGCGATGATTTACCCATTGAGGAGCCCAACGCTTCGCTGCTAACACGATTGCTAACATCTCTTTATGATTTATATGTAGAGGGAACCAGGAGGGGTTGTCTAATGAAAAATTAAAATAGAATGAGTTCCCCCTGAAATAACCCCCCCCCCCCCCCCGCGCCGCAAGGGAACTGGAATCAGTCATAACATAGACTGTTGGTTGTTGATCAAGAAAAAGCCACGTACCGTTGAAGACGTGGAGGAATTTATCCCACCAGCAAATGTTGGGATGAAAAGAAACTGATAACTTATGTTTTGCTGTGCCTGACATAGAATTAATCAGGTCAAGAATCTGCCGAAGGTACGGTTGATGTTGGCTCGTTTGCGGGTGAATTAGTGGGTTTAGAATCCCGTCCAGTGGCATTTTGAAGTCCTCTAGAGGAAAACTGCGTAGCTGGACCATGTGCCTCTATCGCGTTACTGGCACAAGCATCATGTTGAGCTGCGAGGCTTGCCCTTTTCTTCTCTATTTCTTTCAAAAGAGATGCCTTCCTTTTCTGTTTGGCCAGTTGCTCTTCTTCGAAGTGCAGTTGGGACAGTTCAGTTTCAAGTGCATCAATCATCGGTCGGCTGGTCGGCGGTGTTAAGAGTGTCCTTTCTTGGGGAACTTTTGCTTTGCCCTTCACAAACTTGCTAGGTATTCCCCAGTCATGCTGGCTGAGGGGTTCACTGCGTCCCGCGCACTTTGCGATACGTCTTGTCTTTTCGCCAGAATTTGTGGATTTCATTTTAAAGCAAATTTAAGAAAATAGCTTGAAAATAGCTTGAAAACAGTAAATGAATAAAAGCACTGCGTTGCTGTAGCTGAGTATAATATAATGTGAACAAAATCTAATTTATGTGGCTTATATTCCTTGGCGGCTGTCTTTGTGGTAAGCTATGCCCTTTTCGCCACATGGAAGGATGTGGTTTGCCTGCTCCCAATGTGACCGGTCAGTTCAAAGTCTAGATTCATATTAATAGAATTAATATTCACGTAAACTTTTTGTTCTGCAAATTTCATGTATTAATAATTTTATTGTTAACTTTAGATACCAAGCAATTGGGTTTACTAATCGAATTTGAGGGATATAGCTTATCTAGAAATCAAGCTGTTCCCTTTTTTTAGTTAATACATTTGTCAGTAAAATTTTATGTGGACATTGAAGGGGTTTTACAGACAAATATATGGAAATCTTTTAAATTGTGAAAGCTAGCATTCTAGCACAGTTACACACTTCAAATTGGATCGTTAAACTCTTTGACCTTGTATTTTAAGTTTACAATTCATAGATTTTTAAGAATTGAAGTTGTGCGGAATTTATTTGACATGGAATTCTGTATTTCGCACATGTTTTGCACCCTTGACAACATGCAGCATTTACTTTGAAAAGGTCAACTATTTGTTGTCTTCCTTGTGCTATTTATTTGACCATTTATCTTGGTCGTCATGTTGATGATGGCACTGAATATGGTCACGATGAAATGAGTAATAGCAAGGTTCTAAAATCTACAAAAAAAACCCAACTTACCATACCTTCAACTTCACAGTGTTCAATGACTTCTCCTTCCATGGAAGTTGAGCCCGAAATATCTCCGTTCAAAAATCTTTCTCTCCTCACAAAAGAGAGTTACACAACTAATAATGTCCTGTACGTTGGGATCATCGCTGTTTGTGTTAACCGACATCATTATGCGTCCTATACAAGTGCGCATTTCTAAAAACTACTGTTAGATTCAGATTTTATCGCTCTCTTGACCTCCGGCCTATTCCACGTGAAGTGATCCATAAATGTCACTTCTATGTCACACTTCTGGTCAACAAATAACAAAGGTCACAAAGAGTCCCTTGTGAAAATGGATCTAAAGCATCTTGTTATCGCAATAGGGGTCACAATGGCTGGCCGTGTGATAGGTCTGATAGGGCTGTTTCCGACATTTACGAACATGAGAGCTTGATTTGATGGATTTTCATTGTACATTTGTGTCACAAATCACTGGGAGGTCATGCTGATTGCCATTGATCTCTGGTATTATAGTTTTAGCTTGATGTAGCTTTGTATATGTTGTAGTGCAATTTTGAGCTTTGGTGCAATTATACCTGCACTGGTGCA
Organism: Cladopsammia gracilis; assembly: GCA_022457155.1. Lineage (NCBI taxonomy): Eukaryota > Metazoa > Cnidaria > Anthozoa > Scleractinia > Dendrophylliidae > Cladopsammia > Cladopsammia gracilis. The sequence continues at coordinate 810,388 of JAJGOT010000129.1, read as the reverse complement.
AATTTTTTTTGAACTAGTGCAAAATAATTGACCTCTATATCCTTGCTGAATTCTTTGACACAGAATTGCTTGTTTTTACTCTTCTGAAGGCTTCCCGAGCAAACAAGAATGCAAAAATGTGTTTATGGTAATTTTGCTAATTTTAATCCATGGGCTATTGTCAACACTTCATTTTTAAAATCTGCTTGTTCCCCAGAGCTTCGTGAGCTTCCTCGCATCTGAAATCATCCTTGTCACGTATCCTATATGACCGGCTCATACTCTTATTTTTTTCTTTGCATCTGCCATTTCCTTCCCTTGATAAAGCTGGTTCAGACCATGGCTCCTATTTCTCTTTTCTTCCCAGGTCTCGGCACCAAAATGCTAGAGTGAATTAAATCGCAACAGAAATCCACAATGCAAATTCTAAGTAAAATCCTTTTAATGAATGAAATCCCTGGTACACTGAGGTGAATACACGTCGGAGATGTGTTCCAATCCGAGAATGATCTGAAAAACCTTGAACACTTGACTTACACTTCGTTAAAAGCATTCCCTTAATTTCTGTTATCGAAATGAGTGTCTATCAAAACTATTTTGAGCTACATTCCTTACAGAAATGTTCTTGAGATTAATCTAACTTGAGAGCTCAAGTTCAATGAGATCCTTTTCTAACAATGGATGTAGCAGTTAAATGGTTCTTGGCTCTTAGATTTTGTGTTATTAATAATTGATATTTGTAAATAATTTAGATTTGTTAACCCTTTGAATACACCCCTAGCAACTGGCGGTGATATTGGATTTTTTCATGAAAATTTATTTTTCGCAACTTAAGAACACAAAAACTTTATATCTTCTTTTTTGTTGTAATTCCTGCCCTAAACAAGTTAATACAGTAAATATGTAAGTGATCCGGCAAGGCAGTCACAACTATCATGGAGGCCTTTCAGACTGTCTTTTTCCAATTTTTTTTAGGAGGCAGTGTGGTTGAGTGGTTAGGGCGCTGGACTTCAAATCAGGATGTCCTGAGTTCAAGTCCTGCTCTGACTACTAGGTGGAGTTGTTTCATGGTAGACCCAAATTCAACTCCTCAGCCATGCTTGTAAGTAGCCAACTGATCTGCCTCTTGGGATTTTTAACCTGTTATGTTCAATAAATTTATTAGCAATAATTTTTATTTGTTTCCTTATTTGAGTGGCGTGCCTGTAAATTAGCTGCAGCAAATTTGCAACTGGAAAGCTAAGTGCTCATCTGCTATAAACAATGTTTACGTTACATAATACTTCACAACAAAACATTGACTTGTGGTAATCAACTTCCTTAATATAATCTAAAAAAATAAGTATTCCATGTAACAATTATTATGCCAATGCTCTGAGATTTCAATAAAGATAGTTTCTTGATGTGATGGCTTATGTTACAGTTTGTTATGACAGGTGGCCATCTTGAATTTGTAATGATGGGAATAATACTAGGGGTTCCTTATTGGAAGTGAAGTGCTGCCCCATGTAGAAAGATGGTGTTGGTGAGACATGGAAGGTATCACATAGTGTTGGAGATCATTAGGAAAAAAGAGTAAATTTTGATGCATAAATAGCAATTTAGAGTTGGAAAACAATAGTTACACTTGTAAAAATGTTATGAAATTGACCCCAGGTTCAATTCTTTTGAATTTTTCATTGAAGCTTGTTTTCATCTTGATGCATGAGTGTTTACAACGCCAAACTTACTCATTCTTTGAAGGGATTAGTTTCTAATAATTACAAAGACAGAGTATAATGGAAACAATGAATGCCAAAAGGTTTTAATAAATTTTTAACAAGCATTATGAGGATGTACCTTAATCATGTTATTGGTATGTATATGTACAGCAATGTATATGTACAATATATAAACTATTGTAATGATTAAGGTTATAGTCTATCTCGAATGAAGGCTTCAAAAGTGCATCAACTGCTCTTTAAACTCACGGTATATGTCTTCTGGATCGCCTGTAGGACTGTCTGCAAGACCAAGTACGTCCAAAGCACACACGCTCATAGTCGGCAGCAGAGTTTACAGCAAGGTACACTGGAGATAAATCGGTCTCTGCACCTGGTGACACGAGTGTCCACCCAAAGTGTGTAAACTCAGCTACGGGATCTCCACGGCGACCAACTCGTAATCGCTCCCTGGTACGTATACTTGCAAAATCGTTTGCTCCCAGGATGAGATGGACAGGCAGCACTCTTTTGTCGTCATCATCGTCAACGTACACCCCTCTCAGATGAGGATACTCGGCCAGGACTTCCTTATACTTGGGGTTTTCCAATGAGAGCAAATCCCGTTTGTCGACTTTGATCACATTCACATCTAATGAGAACTCATCTGTCATGGAATGCATTGACACTTTGTACTCTTGCATAACTCTCGTAGCCATGCCCACAAGCATTGCAATTTGACGAACTCCGTAAGCTTCGGGTTCAGCTTTGGTTAAATTCACAAAAGTCGATGATGCATATGAATGGCTTGCACCGCTGTCCAGAAGGGCCCGAAATTTGTATCCTGCTACCTTGACGATTACTACGGGGTGTATGATGGCAGAATTTCCCACTTGCAAAGTGGTCATCCCTGGCTTGCGTGTTTGTTGACAATCACAGTTTGATGTGTGATGTTTTTTGGCACAATGACGACAAGAAATTTTGCTGTTATACTCGGCTGCTCGGTGTTTTGGTCCGGTGCAGTTGAAACAGAGTTTTTTTGTCGCCAAGATGTGTTTTCTTTCATCAAATGATGTCACGCGATGACACTCGAAACCCCTGTGCGTGGGGTCCTCGCAGTACATGCACGCACATGTTTGTTGTGTTGCATAACTCCTCCGAGCTATCTGATCATGTTTCGATTGTGGTGTTTGATCTCGATGATCTTCACTTGATTCCACTGAATTTTGACGTGTCCGGGAGCCTAATGCGTCACAAAGTTTGACAAAATCCCAGTTTTGCCAATCGTCGTCATTTCAGACCAAATCTCTGCGAATCCCAGTTAACTTGTCAATCGTCAATGCCACATTTCCTCTGAAATCTCCCAGCTTTCCCATTGTTTCCAGTGATTGTACATTGTACCGCAGTTGTTCGTAAAACTGATGGATTTTTTGGGGATTTGTTCCGTCAATCCTGGGCAGCTCAAGAATATTTTGCACATACACTTTCACAATTTCACTTTCCTTTCCATAATGATCCATTAAGAGACTTTTCGCTCAATTGTACCCCTCCGCGGTTAATGGGAGCCCGTCGATTGTTTTCCGCACCTTGAGATCCACAAATACCTTGAGATAGAAAACTTTGTTATCGCGACCATCCCAGTTTTGTCAATAGCCTTGGGGAATTGCCCCCCAAAACAATTCCAGTCGAGGTATGTTCCATCAAACTTTGTAATGGTGAGCTTGGGAAGTTTAGTGCATTACTTTTACCTTGTGTTTGTTTGGCATCTTGATTCCCTGTGTGAATGGAACCTTGTTGATCTTTCTCTTCAAGCTCTTTGTGGTACCTAAATTTTCTCTCTATCAATTCTTTCTCGAATTCAAGTTGCTCTTGTCTTGCTTTCTCCATTTGTTCAGCCTCGGTTAGAAATGCAGCCAGTTTATCGACATCTTCATCGACCATTGCAATTTTTTTCTCTATCTCTTCACTCCATGAGGTGATTGCAATCGCATCTTCGCCGTCTGTAATTTTCATTTCTTCTAGTTTTTGCTTCGCTTCATCTGTCAAGTTTCCAATAGCTTGTAATGTCTGTATGTGCTGTTTGATGCGGTTGCTGTTTTTACTTGTGAGGATTGGTTCCGTCCTGTCCCGTGTCATCTGTAGCTGAGTAAGTTTCGTTTGTAGGTCCCGTTTTACAGCTTCCATGATGTGTTTTCCTAAGCTGAAGGTTTTGGATCCTTTCCTCTTGTTCGAGATTTAGTCGCTCACTTTTCCCGTCGGAGGTGCCAGGTGTCTGAAATTTGCCTCCGTGTTGTAACTTCCAACAAAAATCACAGTCAAATCCCTTTATTTTCGCAATGCTCTAAGATCTACACTTGTCCTGATGTTGTTTTGTTGAAAAAAGCTAGTCTTGAAGTAAAAAGTGCTCTAATATCTATTGCACAACAAGATCAAATGTCCATTATGGAACTCTACATTGTAAACATGTCCAAGTGACAGGAAAGCTAATTAAATGTCAATCACGGTCAAATAAAGTCAATTAATTAATTACAGTTTCCGAAACAGTTTATTTGAGAAATGAGAGGGTTTGAGGTATCTTTAGTAAAGGGTACAATATTTCTGTTGTATTTTATTGTGTTACCTGACAAGGATGATCCAAATCTTCATTGAAGTTATTTAAATAAATAGGACAACCTGATTTTGGAGCATTACTTCTTCAGATAGATTGTAGGAAAAAGGGTATTCAATAACTGTTAACAAAACGTGATAAAAATTATTTTTAGTTCAAATAACCATGTAACATTCGACCTATAAGTAACAATAAAGAGTACTTTTATACTGTAACTTGTGTGGAATACATTATTGACAATAACAAGAATTGTGTCAACTTGAATGGTGTACTTATTGGTTGATTTGATTTGACTCATTGCAGAAGTCTACTACTTGTAATAAATTTTTATTTAGATAAAAGAACGTGAACTTTCTTAAACAATTTTTTCAACACTGCAACGTGCACTTTGATTTTAACACTGTTATTGCACAACTCTGGCATTTTTGTAGATTTTTACCTAGGTAACTTAATAACAACCTTTCAGTAGAACAAACATGATATGATGCAATATTTCATTCAAATAATTTATCATAAACTTCTAGTCACTTTTCTTAATTGTGGATTGAAGTTCATGCCCTTATTTGTGTTACTTTGTTGTTGGTATAGTCATAAGTAACTACTAAGGAGTCAAATGACAAGAGGACTTCTAACTCTTCCGCACTAAGCAAGTTCATTGTTACTGGTGATTGGTTTAACTGATTGTAGATTTCTACAACTTGTAACAAATTCTGATGAAACAGTGTGAAGTTTAGCTTGAATGTTTCTTTCTTAAACACAACTTTGTTTTGCGGACTGTAAATTTTGGCATTCGACTATATTTTTAGCTGAATTGATGACTACTTTTTTAGAACATGTAGGACAAACGTGATCTGACGCAATGTTTGAAATGGCAAAAACTTCCAGTTCTGTTTTTATTGTTGATGGAAGTTCCCTTGGTGGTTTTAAGTCCAGGAATGGTTCACATGGTTCAATGGAACAACCTGCTTGCGTTGTCCCTAGGGAGACTTTGCCATTTTCAGATTTAAGGCACAAGTTACTAAACTTGTACGTCTGCCCATCTATGATGTTATCTGCAAAAGTTCCCCATGATACAAGCTTAACTGATCCTGTTGGATCAGTAATCTGACAATCCCTGACATTGACTTTCTCACCAGTAGCTCTTTTGTTGATTTCTTTAATGGAGCCCAAGTTGTTTGCCATTGCTGTAAGTGTTAACAGCTGACCAGCTTTGAGGTCTTTGAGTGAACCAATGGTGGTAGTTGTTGTGGTAGGTGTCACATCTAATCGGTCAAATGGGACTTCTTTTTACTCTTTCAGCTTTGTCTTTTTTCTGATGATTATGTCAAACTCATCTCCTTTTCTTTTGTTGCTTGTTTGGAAGTTGGTTATGTTTATCAGAGATTAACTTTCTGCTATCTTGGTAAACTGGTTGACTGTAGTTTGTGGTGGATCAAAACAAACCCCTCTAACAAGGCCTTGTATGTTGTAGTTGTATAATTATCACTGTGAAACCATTTGATATTCCTGTCATTTTGTATTATGGGTGATACATTGTGAAGGAAAGCAGTCACTCCTTTAATGCAGTCCTCTTCTTTTATGGAGCACTCTATAAAGAGGGTCTGGATGGGGGGGGGGGGGGGTACAAATGTCAGTTGTCAGTTAATTGACTGTTTATAATTAATTAAGTAATTTAAGTATTTCTTTTTATCCAAAATTTAGCTAAAAAGGCACAAAGTGTAAATTGTATCACTAATTCGAAAATTGCTGCACTAATAACTTTTTTCAAATTTGGAGTTGAAATCATTACAAGTGGCTTTCTATCATTACTCTCCTGCTTGCCTGAGCATAACATTCCTCTCTAACCCTTAGACCCTTAGCTCATCAAAATTCACCTTCAAAATATTTGAAGTATATAGTGAGAAAGACAAACAAATATCGGAAAAGTTCTCTCTGTTCTTTGTTCGTTTGATTTGGGTTTTGTTTGTCAGTGGCTCAATTGTGATTCGCTCTGATAAAGTGATCAGGGAATATTAGATCATATTGCACTTGCGCAAACAGGCGCGTTGGGAAGAGAGTAACGAGCAAAATATGTTTTCTCCTGTGAAACATGAAACATATCTACTATAAGCGTACCTTACAAACCAAGGCGGAAATGGGCACGTATTGGCCACCCAGATCTTGAAACGGTAACAGATGCAATATCTTCGTCCTCCCTATCAGAAATGTCATCTCCTGATTCCGTTTCATATTCATCTGGCGTAGCTCGTGCTTCAGCAACTGTCACTGCAACTAGACAGTCATCCACAAATGTGACTTGTGGCGCATCTCCACCTTCCGATGCAGCATGAACGAATAGGTCTTCTTCTTTTTCTTCATCTATGGTAAAAACTACCGGTTCCTCAGTACTAAGATCGCCGGTCCCCTAGTCCCTCCATCAAGTCTACTCTATTGCAATCTTGTTCCTTCGTGTATAGGCTGCAGGTGGTAAAGCCCCTGCTTTGTCCTTCGTAGTTTCTCCTTGGACTGCCCTTTGCCTCACAGGATGATATTTCTCTACCAATTCTTTCATAGCAGTTTCAGTCTCGGGACTGATTTCTTCTGACAGCAGCGGTTGCATAAAGTTGATATTGGCAAACTCCATGCTGGTCTGCGGGACGGGGTAGTACGACTTATCGTGGGTAAAATACTTGGTCCCCCCTTTTTGTTATTCTCTTCAAAGACTCCTTTGTAATAGTTCCAAAATTATCCTCGAGCGTGGAGCTCGACAGTGGCCGCGAAGCAGGCGCAAAAAAGAATATATTTGTCTTTCCCAAGGGCCACCCCCTTGCGTTTGCGCGCTTTCAAATCCCCCCGGTTTCTATTTTGCTTGTGATCTCGACGAACTCTAGACAAGCAGGAAATAAGCCCAGTGACTTGCTCAGCATACAATCATCAATGAATTAGTATTTCATTTGAAAAGGGTGAAGTGTTTTGTTTCTATAATAATCTGTTTTTTAGCTGATTTACTGCGTGTTTTAATGCCTGAATTTACATGATCAACCGACACCACTAAAATCTGACGTGTAACGATCGTTCCAGGAAAGGTGTTGAGAAGCAAGCACACGTGGTGGTTCGCACTGCTGCCGCAAAGCTACAAAATGTAGTTATACTAGGCTACTGTAATTATAACAAATAATTTCAAGAACAGTAAATATCACAGTACATTATGTGAAAACAACAACGAAAATATTCTGAACTAATATTCTGGACTAACTGGCATGCTCATATTTATACCAATACATGTAACAAATACACAAGCACTAAGAATACATACTATTCATTTCGCTTCCTGAGTCATCCAGCATACTTGGAAGCTCCAGCTTCCACTGGTCGTCCGTTGTGATGGCGAAGTTGTCACTTTTCCCGACCGGTTTCGGTGCCATCCGGTAAAGCTTTATATCGAAATCTCCAAGGCCGTGTTTAATTGTTAGTTCCTTCAGGCCAAGGAATTGAATAAGGTGCTTTTTGAGAGCATGTACCGGCTTCTATGTCTTTCGAATGCCGTATCTGAATTAACGCGGTAAAAGCTTACAATCGCTTTTAATAATAACGCCAGCATTAGCAGCCATCATGTAAGCTGGCACATGCTCGGGACTGGTTAGCGCGAGTTTGTAAATTTGAGATCATAGGTGACGTCATAGGTGGACTCTAGGTGAAATGACCATGATGTACATGGGTCACACAGTAAATTATTAACGAAATATGACACTCAAGCGTCCTGCTGCTAAGATGTTAATATAAAACGTGCATTTGTTTGACAAAAAGAGTAAAACATTTATTTACAGTGGGTTTGAAGGATATTTAGGACAAAAAGATCTTTTGTCAGTTGTCAGTAAAACCCTCTGCAAATGTCAGTTGTCAGTTAAATTTTAGGCTATTTGTCAGTTAGAATTTTGGCCCCATCCAGACCCTCTATAAAGCAATAACAAAAGGTGAAGTCAACAAACAGAAAATAGGAAAATATGTGAAAAATGATAAGCTCTGTGATTGTCAGCATTCTTGTTTGTTTGGTACAGTACTACCATCTGTTCAATATCAATGGCAAACTAACAATCAAATTACATTAACTTTTTTTCTTTTAGGCGGCCAACTTTCACATCAGACTCTAATGCTTTCAAGTACCTGGAAATTGCACTTGATGGGGTAGATCTGACAAACTGCTGATTGTGTCTGGGATGTTACTCAATGAAATTGCCAAGTCCAAAACCATTGAATGCAGACGTTGCACTCCATTATTTTTTAAATGGAGGGGCTCAACAACTTCTTTATCACAAAGATTACTAACTAAAGGGTCAAATTATTGTCTTGACTTCTTGTTTGCAATGAACTGAGTAACCCTACTTCTGTGTGGACTTTGCAAGGTTAGGAGGAATCTTATCTTTGAACCTTGAAACCTGCTTAGCCATGTTCAGTCTTTGTTGGTATGGCCAAGGTTTCCATTTGCAATCTGGGGTTGTTCCAAATTTGCCATGTAACGTGGTGCAATCTGCCTTTGATACATTGGCAAAGCTTGAAAATTAATTGGCGGCATTGTTAAGTTCCCCATTCATGAAACAGAAATTTCATGTCAGAAGAAACCAGTTCAAATGAAAAAGTTACTTGCACTCCTGAGACAGTGTAGGTTTTCTTTTCAATTTCTTCAATTTGGGAGGCAAATTGCTTGGTAAATAGCCTTACAGCAGGATGATCTTCCTTACAATTGGCACCAAACAACAGGAAATTGTCATTTGGGCTTGCAACTCTTGCACCCACATTAAGGAAGCTAATCGACCAAGACATTGATTCATCCCATTTTCCAAAGGGGGCACTGTCACCACCAACTACTACTGTAAAAGCTCCCTTTTCACCAAACCAAATCAGTTTTTCACTGTCTTTTTTTATGGGATCTGTTTCAAGATAGAATTTGCTTAGGGTGAGAAGCATTGTTTCTTATTCTCTGTACACACCAGCAACTCTCTGTTCCGGGGGTAAGGTAGCACACTAGGTGTCTCTCACAGAAATGAGTTCTTCAATGTCAATTTGTGCAATGTTGTGCATTAACTCTTTGTAAGCAAGTGGTCTTGGAATAGGGATGCCAAAACCAAATGTGATCCGCTGCTTTGACGGATTTCCTTTCTTAGTAGTCTTTCCAGTGTGCTTCATAACAAGTGCAGACCTCCCTTGCTCGTACTTCACTTTTCTAATAACCCCTCCCACATAGAGCAATGAAAGTGAGCAGACAAAATTTTCATCACTTTTTTCATAATCTTGTGCCTCCAACTTTATTTTCACCAGTGCTGCTTTTTTCATTTTTTGGATGAGCAGAAACATTTGGAAACATCATTTATTTTGCTATACTTTAGGACAGTAGAGATCATACCTTCTAGAGCAGAAGCTCTGTTCTCTACAGTGCCTCCTTTGATCTGTGTAGCAGCTATTAAGGTTTCTAACTGCCTCCTCTGGGCACTTCGTTGAGGTAACTTCAGTTTACCATCAGAAAGTTTCGAGGGGTCCTTTTTACGTCTGGTGGAGGTATTTTTTGAAATTTCAAATGCATTTGAAGGTGGTTGAACTGGTGTTATTTCAAGCTGATTCATGCATTCTTGTACTTTCTCACTCTTCTCCTGGAGATGCTTAATTTTCTTTTTCAACGCACACAGCTCCTTACTTTTTGATAAATATTCATCACGGAGGTTAGCTTTTTGTCTTGACAATTCACCGAGTGGAAATCAACTTTTCTATGAACATTTAGGAGATCTCCGCGAATAGGCTGTATAGTTTTTGACCTAGAATGCAATGCAAAGATTTTTGCTATTCTTGGTACAAAAATTCAAACTCTTGCACTCCAAATTTTAACTATTGTTTCACAAAAACAAAAGATAAATACCTTTTCTAGGGAACTATGGTTTTACTTCTCCAAAAATGGGCGCCAAGGAACTCAAATAAATCATTTTGCAAACTCCATTTTTAACCAGAATTTTACTCGGATTAAGCTGGTTTCGAGGTGCTCCGTCAGAAACGCTGTATTCTTTAAAAGCGGTGTTTTGCGGCAAACAAGATATCAAAAGAAAGCTTTTTCTTCGAGGATTTCAGATCTGGCGGCCAAAACTAGGGCCAGTCCCCCCTCAAAAGGGGTCAAAGCCTGGCGTATTTTCGCTCATCACGCGAGGGAAAATTAAACGGCCGTGCTAGATTTTAAACAAGAGGACTGGTGAGAGCTGGACATTCATGTGGCCCAATTTCGAGCAACAATTTCCAAGTGTGCAGACTCACAATACCAAATGCATTAACTACATTTGTGGAATCTACTTGGAATCTCTTTTCAAGATTTAATAAGATGTCAACAAATTTAAGTTTTATTGATTCAAACTGATGGACATCACAGGCAGTCACTTTAATAGTGTTCTCCCTCCATTTAATTTCTGAAACATCTTTTTGGGATGGCAATATCTCAGACAAGAATTTGCCATTGTTACTTTTAAGGGCCATTATTTGAGAAGCAGTGGATACCACCATTGCCTGAACTGAAGCAAGCTCTACATGTTCCTTTTGCAAAGCAAGGCTCCTTCAAGCTCTTTTTTAATCGATGGGCTTCATCATCACTATTGGGTCGGGATTCCATGTAGACCACAAGAGACTGCCAAGTGCAGTACAGTGTCTCCAGTGCACCATAGAATGAGAACCACCAGATATCAAACACCTTGATTTATAGCTCAGGATCTTGAAAGATCTTCTGTAGTGAGGGCGAGCACCTCTTCCCCTTCCTTGGCCCCCATTAGTTACCACATTATCCTCTTCACTTGCACTATTTTCACTTGAGCTGCCGCATTGTTCGATACTCTAGCATCCTTCAGTGCTTCCATTGTCATCTTCTAATCCAGAGCTGTTTGCCCTGTACTCTGAACAACTTGGTCAATTTTAGGTTTATTTTCCTCACTTCAATCGCTCAAATCAGTCTTTATCTGCAAAAATTTCTTCTCTGGCTTCGTCACCATCATACGTTGCTGACGCACCACATTGAAGTTGCCTTGAAAAACCAACAAAGCCTCTTGGGAGTTATGTAGTGTCCACAGTGCAAATTTTGTGGTCAGCAGTTATCATTATTCCTACTCAGACCCTTTCAAACAACCATGGACATAAACCACAAACAACCAGAAAAAAAGAAAACAATGCTTGGTAGAGGACGTATATATATATGTTCTTGGTAGTCGAGACTACATATACATTTCCTTGGCATTCAAAGATTAAGATTATCTTTCAATTTATGTAAATAAGCGTTTGATTTTACTTATTTTATTACGTCTAAGTACATACTTAATACAAACATAATTGTGCCAAATTAACAGTTTCCTTGCAAAATGCCACAAAAAGGGGTCACAGATGTGTTACAGACATCATGCTACGGACATTACATTTTAGGAAATGATTATTACAAACAGCATTCTCATACATCAAACTGTCAGTTAAGGTAGTTTATGTATACATTTATTTTTTTTAGAAAGTTGAACATCAGTAATGTCATAAAATTGTTAAAATTATGCCGTTTAAAAAGTATCTTGCTGCAAATACTTTTTTACTTTTACTGTCAGGAATGTGTCTGAATAAACCTCTAAATCTATTACTGTCAGGAACGTTTCTCTGAATAACAATCTAACTCTTATGGTCAAAAAAGAGTTCGGAATACTAATGTAAACTAATCAAAGAATGACAATACCATAAGTAAGTTATAATATCAGTGATGAGTTAAATTCTCTGAATGTACAGCTCTTAAATCAGCAAGTGCGCATAAGATAACTCGCAATGTTTTAAAGGCATTTCGTTTTCTGAGATATTGAAATGCTGTAACTTCTTTATTTCTGAAAGATTTGGCACTTCAAATGGTCCATTGCCTTTCAGTGCTGCGGGGCCATAGAAAATTCTGCTTTTGTAGACAGTATCCACATAATTTCTCAGAGGCCAGTCATATCTTTCCACTCCAGTTTGATGCAGAAATTTGACATCAGCTGTGTTGTCATCCACTCTGACAGCTCTCCCAATTAAAACTTATTCTCATACTCAACCGCGTAATATTCTTCGCACAGTATAGCCTCTGTTGCTAGTACCTTTGGGGACAAAATGGATTTTGTGTGCAATTCAATTATCATGCACTTTCGAAACATCAAAGAGCCCATGTGATCTCTGTTGATCATACATGGACTTCAAGAGAAAAGTGATCTGGCATAAAGGAAGGTGTGTAAGCCACAGTCAGAGATGTTTGACTGTTGTGGAAGGTCATCTTTTCTCTTGGAGTAAAAGGACCACTCACTCAGGTCAACACTACAAGGAATGAAGCCATCTTAAAGAGAGCCTTTTGAACAGTCGAGTTGAGAAAATCCCCAGCTATGCTATCAAGAGACAGGATTTGCTTTTGCTTGGGCCTTACTGCTAGACCAAACCAATGTTCACTCTGCTGTGAGTTGCAAGGAATGAATACAATGTATTGAGACCATAAAGGATCCTTTTCATTCCAGATTTCGTTTGGAGGCACAATGCCAACAGCCCTCTCAAACCTTTCCCACAAAATGGTTTTGATTCTAAAATCCTCTTCTGAGTGTGCAGTTCCCATAAGAGCAAGGTGCTCATCGATGACAAAGTTATTAAGCCAGTTTTCCTCTTCCACTGAGCTTTCACCCAACAAGGCTTTGATGTCAGAGTCCTGGATAACGATGTGACCATTAAAAGGAACAACACTGTTTGCAATGGCATCTGCCTTGTACTGTAGGTGGTAAGGCAACGTGAATGGCTTTGAGATGTAAAAAAGAAGTTGAATATCTTTTGGCAGGCAACGTTGTACTGGTACAGCTATACCCGAGGGAGAGATGTCTATCATTTTCTTCATTGTCATCAGCTTCACTTTCTTTATCTGTGCCATTGTCATAGCCATCATAGGTCTTGTTATCATTGGTATCATCATCTCCAGTGAGACTTTCTGTCATGTGGTCCGTTTCATCGTCAAAGTCTTCATCAATGTCACTTCTTTCAAGTTCACTTTGCTCACTGCTTGTAACACAATGATAATAATAATAATAATAATAATAATAATAATAACAGCATTTATTTAAACACGATAAAAAATGCAGCAAAAGCTGATGTGGTCGTGTACAAACAATAAAACTAAAATTTCCTAACTAATTACAATTAATAAGACAATATAAGAATTCTACGTATTTATAACAATAAAATTTCAAAGCACATCATTATAATATATGTGGCTTAAAAATACACTTGAGTGACTTTTTAAAAGCATCAACATCTTGAATTGATCTCATCTGATTTTCCAGAGCATTCCACCGAATGATTGACTTATATGAGCATGATTTCTTGACCATATCAGTCTTAGGTCTGGGTAACTTAAAAGTCATTTTCCTCCTAAAGTCGTAACTACTTACATACTTTTCAAAAAGACAGTTCATAGGACATGGTAAAAGGTGATAATAAGCCTGATACGCAAAAATTAATAATCGTTTCTCATACATAGTCTCTAAGGTATTCCATTTTACTGTGGCAAAAGCTTCTTTGCTTGGCGTACACCAATCCAAGTTAAATATTATTTTTGCCGCTCTGACATGTATAGATTCTAAGCTTGAGAAAAGCACTTGACCACAAGAGCCCCAGACTAAGATACCATACGTGACGGAGGGCAAAACAACCCTAAAATAGAAATCAATCCTCGTCATCTGATTCAGAATCTTTGCTCTGCTCCGAAGAAACTAACACAACATAATCTGACTGAAATGAATGAATATGGAATCTAACCTGTCCATTCTTTTGAGGCTTAATACAATGATACTTTGAAATACCAGGGACAGTTCTATATCCCGACCCATGCTCACTGTAAAAGATAGGGCTAAACCCGCCGTGCAAGGGAACAGCGTACGAATAACATGACCAGAAAACCAATACAGGCCCAATCCTACACCCAAACCTAACGACCCTATCCCATTCCTACGAGTCAGTGTTGTTGATTATGAACTCAATTGTGCGGGTTGCGCTTCTCAGGAGACTGTCATATTGATCCTGAAGTGGCTGTTGTGTACCAAGTGAAGGCGGGTTCAAATCCGGTGAGTTGATTCAGTTCTTCGTATTGTGCCGAGGTACTTTGTGTAACCTGAGCCATTTTTGCTGCTACCGAGGCTGGTTGTAGCGATTTATGTAGTTGCAGATAGTACTTGGCCATGCTATGAGAACGCCAGCCGACGTGATCAACAATGTCATCCAAGGTGCTCCCAGTAAGGGCCATGGTAATTGCTCCCCCACACCGGAAGCTGTAAAGTGTTTTGTTGGAGAGTCCGGCTGCCGTCAAGTATGTTTTCAGTCTCACCTCTGCTGCGTCTGTTAAAAAGACATCGAGAAGGACGGTTCGACTGCTTGTGGCTCTAAAAAGTGGGCCATTAGACACAGAGATCTTGATAGCTTGACAACTAGTGCAAAAACTTTGGAGTCCCCTGAACGGAGGGTTTTCCCATAAGCGTGGTTGAAAAGAAGTCCTTTGTCATTAGGGAAACGAAGGATTTCAGCAGCCTTGATATGGCTTAGGTCTGACGGATGGTCGCCTTAGAAAAAGTGCAGTTTGAAGTATGCCAGATAACGTGCGTAGATGTAGAGGTGAATTGGATCAGTGGACGCCGATCGCAGCTTACTATCGATTACCTGACAGAGGATTGTAAGGTCACATATAAAAATGGGTTAGGCTTGTTTCGGGACAGCGCGTGCTTTTAACTGTTCTTCAGTCACTCCTTTTAGGTATTGTTTTACCACCGAGTGTGCTGCAGGGTTGGGTGCTAACTCGCCCATTGTAGAAAGTCTAGTAGCCTATAGGTGGTCACGTAGAATGGCTCTTAGTTGTCCTATGTAAGAGTCCAGTCTTAAAGGCCAAGTGCCAGGGGCAACCACACGATGATGACATGTCTCTCTGTGGACTTGGGTCTTCGAGTCCTTATCTTTCCAGATCAAGAAGTACGCTATGTCCCTGGGGGACACAGTGTCCAGTGACTTGGATGGAATCAAGTGGTAGAGAAAAGACATCAATTCTCTTTCCAGGGCACTTTTCTTTTTTTGGTATTTTGACGAAGCGAGAGTTGTCTCAATTTCTTGCCAATGCGATTCTAAGGGGGTGGTGTCAATGTCTGATTTACTATCATGACTCGTATCGTTTTGCCTAGGTGTTCCACACATCTGACAGAAGCAGTATTGGAGGTCATTTGGGGCGAAACATTTTTTGCATTCTACTTGGAGAACAGGTTTCCAGATTGTGTATCGCTGTAGTTCCCTCCGAGGATAAAGCAAAAAACAAGAAGAGTCTCAATTTGAACAAATCCCCTTGATTTGGAAGGCCCACAGGTCCCATGGAAGTGGCACGTTTTTCGAAAAGCTGTGTGTTTTGGAGGGCCAGACAAGAGCTGTAGTGTCCCCTTTCTTTGCGAGTAGGTGTCGCTCGCTTGCCGAGTGACAAAATAGGCCACCAATAAGATCTTGGGAGGATATTGGGGACGATCAACGTTGCTTTTGCCCCGGTTGCCCTGATATGCTGTAGTGCAGGGCCAATGAGGTATGTCGGGGGAAACAGATAGCATGCGCGGCCAAATAAGAAACTGCCTTCGAGAAAACACGCGTGAGTTGCGGGCGATATTGAATTTGACGGGCTGTAAACGCATTTACGGCCCTGTTTCTGATTGGTTCACGGTTCATCATCCGATGAATATTAACCAATCAGGTTATGTTTATTGACGTGGGAAAACCATTCAGGTGCGAACAACTTGCGTAGTGAACGTTCGCCGTTTGGAGATTTTACAGTTTTAAAATGGAAGAACTCCCAAATTTTCAGCTTTTTTCTAGTCAAAACTCGGACTTAGACAACGAGCAGTTGGATGAAATTGAGCAAAAAGCTCAAGCGAAAAACACGAAGAGAGCAACTGAGTGGGGAGTAAAAAAGTTCGAGAAATGGTGTGAGAAAAGAAAAATTACAGTGGATCTCAAAACAGTAAGCTTAAGTGCAACGGACTTGAGTGAAATTCTGCGAAAGTTCTTCGCTATAGTGAAAACGGAGAAAGGCCAAGCATTAACTCCAAGTGCATTGACTGGAATTAGAGCGGCCATTCATCGCCATCTAACCTGTGCTCCACTCAGCCGAAGCATAAACATTTTGCAAGACAGCGAATTCATGTCTGCCAACAAAACGTTTGAAGCGAAAGCCAAGGTATTTACGAAAGAAAACAATGCGAAACCAAAACACAAATCATCCATTCAATCAAGAGACATAAACTGTCTTTTTGCTAATCATTGTTATCAATCTTTTTAAAACTAGATTATATTTGACTTTTACTGTAAACAGAAAGGAATTTTATTTGGCTCTTGTTTAGCTGATCGTATTGTAGCAACAACTTTCCATACCATAGTTTCATGCTACATCTCTGTAAACATTTTTTTCTTATTAAATGAATTTGTACGATTTGGCCTTGTGTATTGATAATAATGATAATCACATGACTTTTGTCGGGCATATAGTTTATTTGTGTCCCTCGTAGCATCATTTGCACCCTCGCTCCGCTCGGGTGCAAATGATGCTACGAGGGCCACAAATAAACTATATGCCCTCCAAAAGTCATGTGATTGTCCTATTCTCTTTTCCCCCCTGCGGAGCACAACTGGGGTTTTGTGCAAAAAAGTTAATTCCTGAGGAGCGTGGAGTTGGAAATGGTGTGTAGTGTCTTGGAACACTGGGTGTTTGAGTCTAGGGCCATGAGGTCAATGGTGTGGGATCCTCCAATAGTTTGAATGCGTTCCCACATTTGTTGTGAGACCATTACATTGGTATCTGGCCACGCCCGTGAGGGCTGATCCGCAGGGTTAAGAGCGCTTGGTACCCACTGTAATGACTGCGATGTTTTGACGCATGGTGACGTCAAAAATGCCCTTGAGGGCTTTGTTTATGCCCTGGTTCCTACACCCTTATCAACAACAACAACAACAACAACAACAACATTTATTTAAACACGATAAAAATTACAGCGGAGCTGATGTGGTTGTGTATTAAAAAGTTAAACAGTTTACAAATGGATAAAAAGCTTAAAAACTAATTAAAATTTAAAATCTAACCTATTTTAAAAGAGTTTTTAAATAAATTTTTGTTTGAGATTGCACGCGTATGATTGTCAAGAGAATTCCATAGAGATGCAGTTTTGTAACAAGTGGACTTGCGAAGAACTTCAGTGTTTGGTTTTGGTAACGAAAAAGTAAATTTCCTACGCAAGTTATAGCTACACTCATATTTCATAAATAGCTTCATAATAGGAGCGGGTAAAAAGTTATAAAAACAGTCATGTGCTAACTTAAGTAATCTATATTCGTATAAATCTTGAACAGTGGGCCACTTGCCTTGGGCTAAGACCTGATCACTGGGTGTATACCAATCCAGGCTATAGATGATCTTTGTGGCATGTACATGTATCTTCTCTAGCTCATCAAAGAGCGATTTGCCGCAGGAACCCCATGCAACCAACCCATAGGTAACTGATGGTAAAATTACTTTGAAATAAAAATCTGCACTCGCTGTAATTGGTAAAAAATACAAAGACCCAAGAAGATTCAATTTTTCGAAGCCAGGCGTGGTACAGTACTTGGTTATCGATTAGGACGTCTACTCGCGTGTTTATAAGATGTGATGAGAAGGCTTGTAGCGCGCATAGGAGGGCATGGGCTTCTTCCGTTGCAATTTCTTTGTCGCCCAAGTCCTGTCCAAAATAATCGCCTATTGACTCCATCCTGTGTGAGTGAGACAACATAGATCCCCAGCGGAACTGTGAAGCATCAGAGGCGAGGGTTTGTATCACTTTATGTTCCTCAGTACGCCACGGGACACACCCGATCCATGTGTGTATGAAACACCAGTGAAGTATCTCTTCTCGTAAATCTCCTTCGAGAGGGCTGGGCGTTCCTAGTGTTTGGCAACGCGAAATTGCATGTGTGATCACACGAGTATATAACTGCGCAGCAGGAACCATAAGAGTCAGGGATATGCATTTTCCCTGAAAACGCTGCAATTCGTTTAGCGTAATGAACTTATTTGAAAGCATGTCTTCCCGGAGTGCGATGAACTTTTTCTTTTTATCTTCCGAAATGGACAAGGTTTGGCAGGTGGTATTGAGAAGATGTCCAAGAAACACGACGCTGTGTAGGGACCGGAACACATTTGTCAAGGTGTAAAAAATATCCTAACTGGGTAAGAATGGTGGCAGCTACAAAGAAGGCGGCTTCTGCAGCTTCAACATTGGAGGAGCGCTTTGCAATCGATCCCCAGAGTTCACCCAGGTGTCGGTCGTCTATGTACTGGGAACATGGTAATCCGATTTCTCTCATTGCATTTGTAGCCACCGACCCAAAGTTTGGTAGATATAAGGGCTTTCCTTCCTTTCCTTTCCTTCGCATGGACGCTAACAAGGCCTCGCCTACACAAATACTCGCCAGTTTTCTGTGTTGATAGCACAGACACTAACAAGGCCTTGCCTTACACAAATACGCGCCAGTTTTCTGTGTTGGTGCACACACACTAACAAGGCCTATCCTGACACATTTGCCAGTTTTCTGTGTTGGTCGCACAAACACCAACAAGGCCTAGCCTGACACAAATACTCGCCAGTTTTCTGTGTTGATCGCACAGACACTAACAAAGCCTCGCCTGACACAAATACTCGCCAGTTTTTTGTGTTGGTCGCACAAACACTAACAAGGCCTAGGCTGACACAAATACTCGTCAGTTTTCTGTTTTGAGCGTAGAGACAGTAACAAGGCCTCGCCTGACACAAATACTCGCCAGTTTTCTGCATTGGGTCTCCACGATATCGCTTGCAAAAGGAAAATGGCGAGAAAAAGCCAAAAGCAACGTGCCGGCAAGCAGAGAAATATATGACGAGGGTGGAACATGTGGTAACCACAATCTAAAGTGCCCCAACTAATACAAACTAAAAAACAGTCGGTTGCTAGTCTAAAACTATGCAGGACGTAACCAGCAAACTGCGCTAGCGTGTTGTCTAACCGACAGCTAGTCTGATATAGAATATATACATATATAAAATAAAATGGTTCCATACCGGTTCCAAGCGTGTTCTCATTATGTACAATATCTCGTGGGTGAGGTAAAATCAACCTGATAAGTTGCTTTAGTAGGACTCACTGTGTGTCCTTGGCCAGGGCCTTGGGCGGGATTTCTGTTCGCGCCTTCTGCATCTGATTCTGCGGAATCTGTTGCGAGTTGCACGGTACCCACGCCAGTTGAACTAGCACTGTCATTTAACAGTCGGGAGACTTCTGCTCCTGGAGCTAGTGGAGTCTGCGGATCCGTCATGTTTGCTCAAAATGAAGAAAAAGGCGGTGTTTCTTGTTCGAGCTCTCCAAACGTGGTCTGTCTTCACCGGGGTGTTAAGGAAAAGATGATATCCTAAGATGTTATAATATCTTTCCCAGTGCGCATGAGTCAGGACAGCGACTGCTTCTTGAAAGCAAGTACTAAGGTCAAGCAAATCAGCTGACTTGTTTATCTCATCTGAACTGATGAAGGTGACGTTAACAGATTTACATAGCTTAGCTGCTACATCAGCAAAAGACAGAGCATTGGCAACAACTGGGTTCCATCTCGAGGACACTATTCTCTACACTACTCTCTTAACCGTACCTCCAATACCATCCACAACTCCTTTCCTGTGTGACGTTGCAAAAAAGTGCCATGTAAGCTCTACATTCAGTCTTATATTTGTTGTTAAATTGAGAGCTAGGCCCCATCTGAGAAGATATGGACGTGCTTTATTTTGGTACCTTTCTCTGAAATTAGCCTTTCAATCACCCTTTCCATAAAGATGGCAACAGCCTTTTTGTTGTGACTTGTCTGTTACAAATGCATGAGAACTAAAGGACTTTTGGCTTTCATCATCACTGGTGGTCCAAACAGCAACTGGGAAGATTGTCACTTGTTCTTGGCTCCAATGAGCAGTCTGAGGCTCATCTTGATGCAAGCATGCATAATTTTCTGAAAAGTCAACTTGTATCACTGCTTCATCTGCTTGAAGATGTTCAAGTTTCATCTCGAAGTATTTTGTTTGTTGCCTTTTGATATAAACATGCCTCAAAAATTGTGGTAGCTTTTCTTGCAACACTGCTAATGCATCTTCCAGTGTTCCTTTGCAGACCTTTTCCATGTTCTTCATTGCTGAACTCTTCTCTTCTCCATTGGTCTTCTGCATGACCCTCTCCCAATGATACCAAGTTACCATCAAACTCTGCTTTTCTGCTGAGATAGACTTCAGCCAACGAGGGCAGTTTTCACACTGTCCAAGCATACAAATCTCAGAATCAGAGCTACACACAAAAAAGTCAACAAATTGACTTAAATAAGAGGGAAAATCAGGAATGCTTTTAGATAAGCAATCACACAACAAGCGCATGTTCTCTTGTAAAAAAAATGTTCTCCTGAGAAGAACACAGACAGGCTTGGTGTGGATATTGTCCCAAAAGCAGGACATTTTGAGGGTGCAAAAAACAAAAGTTACTGAAACCAATCTAAACTGATGAATTTTCCTTCTTGAACATACCATGTCTCTTCTAGAGACCACATGAGGTGCCTTTTCTGAACATGTTCCTTCTCACCTTCTTTTTGTATTGTCACAAAATCTCTTTTCCCAGGTGCTTGTCGTGAGATGAAATCTAAAAGGAAAACGTTTGTGACTAGTTTCACAGTATCAGCAGGAATATGGTTTACTTCCTTCTATGCACATCTTTTTAGCCACTGAAATACCCTCCGAGGCTGCTAATTTCATGACAACAGCTTTTCTCTTTCTTGGGCTGTGTGGAAGCACTGGTTTCACTCTACCAAGAGCTCATCCAAGTGCCTGAGGCGTCTTGTAAGCATTTCCTTCTTTCTCAACTTCACTTGCAGCTTCATCTTGCTTTCTTCTTTCAGCTTCCCTTTTCTTCTTTTACTGGTGCCTCCTTACTCTCCCTGTTCAATTTTCTTTGCCTTGAAGCAGCCACAGGATCATGAACAGCCCTCCATTTTCTCTTTTTCTTGACTTTGTTTCCTCTGTCTATCCTTTAACTTATAAGCTTCATATTTAGCTGGATCATCTTTAACTCGTCTTCTGAAATCTGACACTTTCTTTTATAGTCTTTGTCATGGTTTTTTTAAGTCAAAACATAGCCAAAAATATGTTCAGTACCTGATAGCTAAGAAATCCAAGCACAGTTCAAGGGACAGAAGAAAACAAAGTCAGACCATGCTCAGTGAAACAAAGGTCTATTGAGCATGCTCAGATTTGGGTAATCGACTGTAATATTGCTTTTGATAGTGTGGGGATAGTTAGAAAAGTTGACAGAGTAATTCAGAAGTTAAAGCTGTATGCAATTAACATTTTAATCATTTCCTAATTACCAGTAGTCTTTATAAACCAACAATAATTTTGATAAAGTAGATCAAATGTAGTAGTGTAATGTGCGTAACAAGAATTACCTAATGTCCGTAACAGCAATTTTCACCTCCACCTTAAAACAGGTATAACAAACTCAACAAAAATCTGTGAAGTACCCCTACCATTCTTATTGTTAGAAAATTGCTCTGTTTTGCAGATTCACAGGAATATAAATGTAACAAAGTTAAAATTTGCAATGTCAGTTGAACTATGAATTATTGGTGCAGGTATCACCATTTTCTTCTGATATATTGTTTACTCGATACGAGCTATTAAGCCATTAAAACTCTGAGTTTTTGACGACTTAAGAGTGACATGCAGGTGCTGCGGGCATTCCAGACTGGGATAAAAAGTAATGCAATCAGTTGTAAGGTTAAACCTTGAGTTAAAACTATGCACCCCTGATAGGTGAACCCACTACACCGAAGAAAGGCAAAGGTGTGTGAATGCGGCACAAATCATAGAAAACTCTCAGACCCCCAGCGAACTTTGTAGGATGGGGCGAATGGCTAACAAAACCCGGGGGATAACCGGTTGACGATGAATGCGAGAGGAGCCCTGGTAGCAGAGGATTCCCCGCAAAATCTCTTTTAGGAGTTGCCAGCCCTGTAGGGGACCCCCATATCCTGAAGCAATATGTAGATTGCAGATGGCCGTTAGATATATTTTAATAGTACTATGACGCACAGTACAAGCTAAATAAGAGGCAAAATAAACAATTCTTCCCTCCGAGGCTGGAATAATGTGACCTGCTGGAGTCTATTCATTATGCAGAACTGAATAAAATGCTTCTCCTTAGAGCTATAGGTACGATTCATGTTCCAGGATAAGGCCCAGTTAGCATACATGAGAACTTCATCCTTCAGAGGGTCATGAAGGAAGGTGGGATGGTACAGGGGCTCTTGTCGGCATGGGGAGTGAGCTCTCTGAAGTGTTGGTCTTGAAAGTGGGAGAGGGCATCAGCTATTCCTTGAAATACCCTGGGACATGGCAGGCCCGTACTAAAATGTTATGTTTCATGGAAATTAATACTAAAAACTGTACAAGATGCATGATTCTGGGTGCCTTGGTGTGGCCTGAGTTAATGTTGGCGACAAGAATGCAAGGAATGACAACAAGGAAAAGTTCCTTCCATTCTATGCTTATCCCTGTGCATTTGTCAATGAGAAGATGTGGGGGCCATCGCCCTTGAAACCATTTACCATTGAAGTAACCCCCAAAACCTACTGTGCTGGCCGCATTGGTATAAAGCTCAATATCGGGGGTAGAAGTAACAGTTGGGTCCAAGAAAAAGCAACGCTCATTCCAGTGGGATAGGAAAGCTTTCTACATTTTTATATCCTGGGAAAATTCCTTGTTGAGGCAGACATGATGAAAGCGGTAAGATTGATCATGCATTGTAGAAATGTACTGCCTGCGACTACTACTTTGCATGCAAATTGCAGAGTGCCAATAAGGGATTGGAGATCAACTAAGCGGGCAGAGTGACGACTGGTTAAAGAATCAAGCAACTGTCTTATCCTGGCAAGTTTGTCCTCAGGCAGACATGCTTCCATGCCTTTACTGTCTAGCACAATGCCCATGAACTCTAAAACTTAGGAGGAACCCAGGCTTTTTGGCAGCTACCGTGGGGACCTGAAGAGACATGAACAATTTTAGGAAGGTACTAAAACTTCCCAAGCAATCTAGTTTACTATGTTCAGCAATGAAAAAAAAAAAACATCCAAAATGTGAACAACATGATGCAGGCCATAGTTTTGTTTCAGGATCCATTCCAGCGCCTCAGAAATTTGATTAAAAAGATAGGGGCAAAGGTCAATGCAATATTGTGGCTGCCAAAAAATGCCCAGGAGATTCCAGTCATCGCGGTGAATTGGCACAAGGCAAAATGTAGATTTGAGGTCTGTTTTGGCCGTAAATGCACCACGGCCAAGGCTACGCAGTATGTTGATTGCATCAATGTAGACATACTGAAGTGAATAGGGGTCCTTAGGGATATGATCATTGATACTGCCTCCTTCATGGTATGAGAAATAAATGGTCCGCCACTCCATAGAGTGTTTTTTCAGGACCATGCTGATGGGGTGACACTGAAAATGTGAGAGGGGTGCTAAAGGGAAGGGGCCCGTGACCCGACCCAACTTTATTGTTTTGGACAGGTTGGCCGAAACAACCTCAGGGTGCTGGGAAGCTGAAACCCGGGCTTTTTGAGGGCCAGTGTAACCAATGCAAGCGCTATACTGGAGGGAATTTATAAAATTATTTACAAAATAATGATCAGGGTGGTTAATCAATTTTAAAGCTAAGTTTAGTTCATTTAGTAGAGTGGGTATGTGGGGCCTCTGGCTGTCCTGGCATTGTTCTACCTTATTTTTTGCTGCAGTCGCTAGAGGAAGCTGATTTTGGGCTGCTGGAACTGGGGCAGCTGAACAAGACATGGCTTGTGGAACCACAGCAGTGGCAGTTTTGTGAAAAGTAGCACGAGCGTTGGTTGCAACCGGAGTCTTTGTTGAAGTTGAAGCAAACAAGCCCTGGTCGGCGTGGTATGGGCTAGAGCACACGCAACAGTGCGGCTTAGCAAGACCAGAGAAGGTGACAGTTCAAAGTTCAAGGTCAATGGTGTCCCAGGCTATGCTTAAATCGTAAGCGGCACGGCAACGTATGAGAGCCAGGCTAGACCTTTGAACTTTGTGACTGCCATGCTGATGATTTGCTGGCAGTTAATTAATTCGAGGGACTGCCTAGGGTAGTTTCCCACTATCACCAGCATGTATGCAGTGAAGGCATCTAGCCACTTGTGAAAAGTGTCTGATGGTTTTCTTTCGTTTGATCAGGGTTAACTGAGAGCCTGGGAAAGAGTCTTTGTGACGCAACTGCACTTCGGGGTCTGGGACCGATACAAGAAACCAGGAGCAATAGAGCAAGATAGATGAACTCACCACGGAGTATTTTGTCCTCAAGACTCTTGTTGAAAGGCCAGTTTAAGCCCATAGGAGTAGCCACAGTGGATGGGTGAGGACTGAGCATGTGAGGAGCGGCAAAATCTTGCAGGATGTAGGACCTTGTAGGGATTTTAGGGACGCTTGTACTCATGTCGAAACGGTGTCCTGAATGGCCGATAGCTGTGCGGGTGTAAACAATGTATTGTGGAACTGTTCAGCGGGTTCATCTTCAGAGGCAGCACCCAAAAGGTCTTCTACGGACGACCCAGCCTCAGAGCGGGAATTGAGTTCCATATCTGACTCGCTTAGGGCATTTGTGGATGCCGCGGCATTGTTGCTGGCTTGGTCAGTTGCTCTTTGTTGTTGGCGAGCAGTCCAAATACTGTGAGTCTTTGAGGAAGGCTGCTTTTTCACAGTTCTCGGGCGATCATGCTGCACACCTTTGTAACGGCCATGCCCGGCGGCGTGTCCAGAGGTTGCAGTACGTAACCTTTCCACCTGGTGGGCTTTGGAACCATTTATGGGCAGGTTCAAGTCCACAGGCGAAGACAAAGAACTTCTAAGGTTAGCTTCACAATATTCTCTTTGACTGGCTTCGCAGGCTGATGTTTCAGGCTTGCCATGATGTTTAAGAAACAATTTACAAGCTGTTACAACTTCGTGCAATGCTGCCAGGATAATGACCTGGGATTGTGTACTGCTTTTATATCAAGACAATGTTTGAGTGTGACCAATGACTAAATTTTTGTTATTGAGTAAAAATATGCAATGTGGCTAACTACAAGCCATGAATAGAGCTTTTGAAAACGACGACCAATCGAGGTAAAGCAAAGATATATTTCTAGACTAATAGCCACATATCTGATCGATTTCTAGCCATGAATATCATTTATTCCAAACTTATGAATAGAATGCATTCATAATGAATGGAAGCTTTGCTTATTTTTTACTCACTGGGCAATGATTGCATGACCAACAAAACCCCTAGGGCGTCGCATTCCATTAACTGCATTTTACCGATCAGTAAAAGCTTTAAAAACTTTGGTCCCAGTGCCCCTGCAAAGTCAAGCAAAATTTTAATGGTGAATTTCAGTCATGTTTCGTTGCAACTTTTGCCACAACAAACATTAACTCTTTCCTATTTCCCAACAACTCATTGGAAGCTATTAACACTGAAAATTTGAAGTCAATTGGTTATATCTTCCATGAGATATCTTTGCTTAAATGTGAAAAAGCATGTTCTGAGAAAAAATGCATTAAAGTTTAAAATATAAAAGGAAGCTTATCTACATATATTTTATAGCCAGAAAGTGACTGGTATCATTGTAAATGTTAGACATAAATCAAAATAAATCAAACTAAGTATAGAAAGTCTTTTGGGACTTTACATACAAGTAGTTTTAAAAAAGTCACTTCCAAAATTGGTGCACTCAAACGAGTCAGGCCATTTATCTCCATGCACACTGCAATAGGCCTTTTCAAGTTTTTTCCCACCATCTTGTAGGGGTGCAAAAACACTGGGGTGAGTGTGCGGCCAAATAAGAAATACAAATGGCGGACGATCCAATAACTCGATGTTAGTAGTGTTTGATCTCTTTTCATCTTTTACAGTTTGCTGTGAGAACAGGGGGCATAAAAAAGTCAAAGTTATTCATTTTTACTCAACTACGTGTTAATGTGATCACTGAACAGAGCTGGTAATGCCCGGACAAGGCACAGGAGTCCTCGAGTTCGTTGACTTCTTAAGGTGGACTGTAAGTTTGTTAAAAGACTTCCATGCACTCCGAGGGTTAAAACTGACTGGTAAAAAGGCTGAGCTTGTAGCTCAAGCATTCGGTGCACATGAGTTCAAATGTTTGAATAAAGTTCTCAAGAACAAATTTCATCAAACCCTAAATACGAGTACACTTTAAGACTTTCATGGTAGGGAATAGTAACAGATCCGAACTATATACCTGCTGAAGCATGGAATGATGACATCTCTGAGTGGCCGGAAATTGATGATGGAAAACTGTTTGGTTACATTTTATAAGTAAAAGTTGTTGATGTTGAATATATTGGAGTATATAAGGACCAAAAGGCCTATTCTCATTGGATGAGTAGTTTTGTTGGCACAGTTTACTTGGCAAAATGTCCCGTGAACAGTAAATTGAAATTTCTCAAAGGAAAAGTCTTTGGGGTGGATTTTTCAAAAGCAACTGGGTAGTGTTTATTTTTAATTTGATTGTGGCCTGGCCAAATGATGAGAACTGAAAGTTCCTTTGAGCACAGTTTTACCCAGGTAATAAAAATACTGCTAGCTAACCCTAATGAGATTTGGAACCTGAGAGCCAAATCCTCTAACAAAAGGGCCAGTCTCAGTTTCATTAAAGTCTGGAGAATCTCTTCTAACCTTAACTTTCTAGGTGGCCCTGTTCTGCTACCATGCCTGTCAGTATACTGCTGGAAAGGTGTGGGGTCTTTTGGCCTTTCTTTTTGTGTTTGTTTACATCCTCCAATACTGCATGTTTTTTGCTTTTAAAAGATAGTCAAATACACAATTAAAAGCTTCTGTTGAAGGTAGGCCCATATAAAATTTAAAGTCGGCATCTCTTGTTAACTGTTCAAATCACATAGGTATGATGGCAGTGGGATCTTCTTCTGGCTGTTCATCATCCTCTGATTTGTGCGAACTTCCCCTCTCATGAAGTAAATTTCTCTTGCTTTTTAGGGGTGCTCGATTGAAAATGCTCCGAAACTGTCATAAAAATAGATAGGCAATCTGTTTCGGGACGAGTTGGTGTTCGTTTTCCCCAAGGAAAATGATTAGAACACACATAAGTACCCAATGGCTCCAGGCACAGGATTGAAGTTGTCGCTTCTACTCGTTGCACTTGCTTGCAGCAAATTTCGGCAACTTTTCATCTGGACCATTAGTGGAAGACCAATTCAACATGAGACCTTTTTACAAAATTATCTGGATACCGTTTATCATTAGCCAACTGCACAGCGGGCATATTTTGGCATTGTTGACTGCACAATCATTCCTGTCTGCCATTTATATTTCTTATTTGGCTGTGTGCTTGCCCCAATTTTTTTTGCACCCCCTACAAGATGGCAGAAAAACCTGGAAAAGGCCTATTAAAATATACAAAAGCATTGAGCCACACTTTGATTACTGCAGTGTTGTTTAGGATGGCCTGTCTCAACAGCTAAGTGAGAAACTTCAGAAACAACAAAACCGCACTGCTAGCATTATAAAAATAATAAAAATATTTTTGCAGCAATCTCTCATCACATGACGTGGTTTTCAGAGAGGTCCTGACAAATAAGTAAATTATCTTTATCGTGTACAATAAGGCGATTATGGTAAAATACTACAATATAAGTTGAAAAAAGCTATCTACAGGATAACTATTAAGTAATGATCCGCATAAGAAGGAAAGTGCTAATGGCAATGGAATGTCAACTTTTTTCATTGTTACAACTAGTGATCTCATTGGCCTAGACTCAGACCGCTAAAAAGTTAAGGTTCAAGTTGCATTTTGTCTGATTTTTT
Source organism: Cladopsammia gracilis (assembly GCA_022457155.1). Classification (NCBI taxonomy): domain Eukaryota; kingdom Metazoa; phylum Cnidaria; class Anthozoa; order Scleractinia; family Dendrophylliidae; genus Cladopsammia; species Cladopsammia gracilis. The sequence continues at coordinate 782,129 of JAJGOT010000129.1, read as the reverse complement.
AAAGGTTTCAAGTAATTTGAGACCCAATCGCACAACATGCAATTTTTAAAAGAAATCGTATTTGAGGAAGTTCATCAAAGAAGCAAAGAAGCAAAATTATTAGCTGTTGTCTTCTGCTATTCTGACTGGTTAAGCAGAACATTTCCTAAAATTTATTTGACGCAAATGGATCGTCATTTCCAAACTAATCTAACCTTAAGCCAATAAACAACTGTAGAGAGAATTTTCACCACCGTGTTCTTGATTACATGTTAGCTGAAGGTACTAATATTGAAAACTTGTCAGTCTGCTTGCAAATGAGTTTCCAGTGACCTTGAATTTAAAGGCCCATGTTCACCCAATCTGCTTTGCGCGCTTGTGTTTTTGTTTTGAAACGGTTCAATTGTTCAATGTAGCGTTATGATTGGCTGGCATGTCGATTTTTCGATTTTCCGTCTGTGCGAAAATCAGCCCGGGCGCGCAAAGCAGATTGGGTGAACATGGGCCTTTAATGCCAATAATTTTATAAATTTGAACTCATCTTCAGTATGTGTTCTCTTTCAATAAGCTGAAAAAAAATACCCAAAAATTCCTCCTCACTTACCCTTTTTAGCTCATTATTTAAAATTACAGATAAGAATCTTTCCCACTAGCAAAACTTTGCTAGTGGACCAAAAAGTTAAGTTGGGCCTGATACAACATCTAATTTTGGAGAAATACAAGAACTTTACGATAATGTCATTAGGTGTTTGTGTAATCTTGTACAGTTAAAAGTAAGGGCAAACAAAAGAAAATGATATGGTTATTAATAGTTATCTAACAGTAACCATGAAGTTTTGGCATTGGTAAGCAGATTACTAAATCTTACCTTTTGCGTTAGGAGTTTGTTAGACAGCCCATTACATGGCCTCTTGAAAACACCATTTTTTATTAATATGGACAGGCTGATGGTACGGCCATGGCTCAGTAACAGTGCACGATACAGCCTTCCAAATGCAGTAATGTTTGTTGAACCACCAGCTTCTAGATTGTCTTGATCTGTTGTATGCATTCCTTCGTTCCCTTCTAGTTGATTTAGAACATGCATTCTGTCATTTAATGCACCTAAAGAAAGAATATAAAAGGTATATAAATTAAAGTGTTGGGATTGTTATAGATAAGAACTGTGGTAATAAGTCGTAGGCCACTTAGTCATACAATATTGAAATTCCTTTTTGTTAAACATAAGGATTTAGGGCTAGCTATGCAGTGACAAATAACATACATCAATGTTAACCCTTCAGTGTAAAATCAGTTAATTAGTAAAGGTCAATCAGTACTCACATAGCTGTGCAAGACAAGTGCCAACAATAGAGGAAGTAATATTGATTGCTTGTGCCGTAATGGTTGTGCTGCTGTCATCATCACTGCTGTCAGGAACACTTTCTTCTGACTCATTTAATTCGTTCTGCTCCTGTGTGGATGGTTGTTGTGATGATGAGTCACTTGTTTCTGCTGTTGGTGATTCATTGGAAACTTCCTCGTAGGAGTTCCAAAATAAAAGCAGTTGTTGAATAGCAACCAACAGCCGCAACACATGAGACTTTCCCCTTGAATATAATCCTATAAGAAATACAGAGTTGTAGCGTTACATTTCATTCATGAAATATGGAACTTTTTTGTGTAATCTTTTGTTATGGCTGGCACATTAAGTTTTTTATGGCTACCTCTATTTTAATGTGGTATGGTACTGTCAATTTTCTGTGTCCTTGAAGCACCTGTGCACAAGTTCATTTTTTGATGGTCAGTAAAATAATGTCTCATTTTTGACATTCGTTTAATGATTAATGTGACAGCTTAGTGACCTAAATTTTCTTAACTTATTGTTGTTTACAAAGGAATGTAATTTACTTAAAATTACTAACTGAAATGCATGCCAAAAGTTAATTTCCTTACCCCATATAAAAGGGTCATGGGGATACTTTTCACATACTGTCAACTCCCACTGATCATGGACTGGCTCACTTAACTGGAACTCTTTCTTGTCTACAATGACTGTAGTCACTTTGTTGTCCTCTTGGATGGTGTATGTTTGCTGCCCCTCCCCATAAAGATTTGCCAAGAATGGTACTGTGGATGCAAAGATGTCACCTCATTAATTTTAAAAGGCAGGGAATCAGAAAAAAATGGGTGGTTAATAATAATAATAATAATCTTTATTGAGGAAAACTCTTTCACATCAGTGATTTTCAAAAAGGACCTCGATTAAGACTAAGAATAAAAACTAAAATACACACACTAAAAAACATAACAAAAAACACATCAAAAACTATGTAAAAACTCTTAGATTAAGAAGTTAAAAACATTCCGCTTAAATACATTTACATTAGAAGATTGTCTTATTACCTGACTAAGAGAATTAAAGTCATTTACAGCATGATAAGCAGTTCTTTGTTTCCCCCAATTTCTTTTAACGCAGGGAAGTGTAAGGTTTGCTTTATTTCGGGTGTTATAATTATGCTGTTGTTGTTGTGTAACTAATGTCAATTCATGATCTACAAGTCCATTTAGACATTTGTATACATGCACACATCTTCGCTGGAAACGCCTTTTCTCTAAAGGTATCCACTTCAGAGTCGCTAATGTGTGCGACGCAGATGAGTACAGCGGTTGATCTAAAATTATTTTAGCCGCCTTGTTTTGCAAAACTTGTAGGTTAGACATTAAAGTTACATTATGTTTGTCACCCCAAACTAGATCTGCGTACTCAAATAGGGGCATAACAAGACTTTTATAAAATAGGACACGCGTCCTAAATGGTAATAAATGCTTAATGCGCCTAAGTAGGCCAAGCCTTTGATTAATTTTCCCTACCATGTGTTCGACATAATTTGTCCAAGTAAAATCAGAGGATATTAAAATTCCAAGATATTTAAAACAACTGACATTGTTCACATAATGATCAAATATTGACACAGTTAGAGCTTCATTGCTCTCGAGTTTCCTGCCACTGCCTATCAGCATGCATTTGGTTTTGTCAAGATTCAGTGTTAACTTATGTTTGTTCAGCCATTTCGCCACCGCCAGGAGGTCTTGATTAAGCCTGTCAGTCAGCTCCTGGGAGGAGGACCCATAGCAGTAGATCACCGTGTCATCTGCGTAGAGTGTGTGTGTGTGTGTGTGTGTGTGTCATTTGCGTAGAGTGACGCTTGGCAGACATCTAGAACGCATGGCAGATCATTGATGTAGATGACAAATAGCAGGGGACCCAAAATACTTCCCTGAGGAACCCAGTGGGTGACTGGCAACTCATCAGACAGCTCATTCCCACAACATGTGCGCTGTTTCCTGTCAGTAATGTAAGAGCGGAACCACTGAAGCGAGTTCTCACATAAACCTATCTCTGAAAGCTTATGTAACAGAATCCGATGGTCCACGGTATCGAAGGCCTTGGTTAAATCCAGAAACACGGCCCCACATAGTTTACCTTGTTCCATATTCAATAAGACTTCATCGGCGAAAGATGTCAAAGCAGATACAGTAGAGAGCCCCTTCCTGAATCCAAACTGTTTCCTTGTGAGTAGGTTGTTAGAAGCTAAGTACTGGTACAACTGGGAATGCACAGCTTTCTCAAGAATTTTACTTAGTGTAGGTAAATGTAATTTGTGATAATCGGTATTAACATAAATTAATATTTTGCCGACACGGAGCAGAGAACTGGGTTCTAGTGTAGTGCGCAGGGGCTCACGGTTCGTGAGTTTGAAAAGTGTTCGTTGATAGATTTGTGTCATTCTACGGTCAGCCTCGCCACCTCTAGTACTGTTCAAACAAGTTCAATGTTACCCCAATTTTTTGCTTTCCTCCCTGGCAATATGAATGAGGCTACAGCGGTTCGACTAATAACACAGAACAACCAGGACCCTCTTGGTCAGTTTAAGACTCTGGTTAAAGATTCCAGTTTAGCTCTCAAGCGTTCAAATGAGGATATGGCTGCCCAGCAGATGACAGAAATCAAAAGAATCAAGCGCGGTTTCACTCCCCAATTCAACAAGAAGAGCAGCGAGGACCAGTACAACGTCAATAAAGCGATTAAAGAAACCATGAAGGACGCAAAGGCCGCTCTGGAACGCAAAGATATGCAGAAATTAAAGGATGCCTTAGACAAAGGTTTGGCTCTCGTGCAAGAGCGTGAAAAATTCATCCTGCTTGCAGATAAGTCACCGTTTGGTTGGAAAACTGTCAATGAATACAAACATCATGATTTGGCCGACGACGAAGAAGACGAAAAGAAAATTTTACAGAGCCGTAAGCGTTTCACCCGCGCGTTCTTCCCACCAACGAAAACCTTGCCGACGTCCATTCAGGCTAAATCTCCACAGATCGCAAGACAACAATCATCTAATTTCTTCTCTCGCCTTAATCAACAACATTTAGTGCAAAGATCTGCTACTGGTGTTTGCTTTGCGTGCGGAAAACCTCTGACGCTGTTCAGACATGGAGTTGGACGAAGATTACTATCAGAAGGACTCTTGCCCATCATCTCTATATTTTGTTTTTTTGGACCCCGAAGTACAATGCGAATTTAAATCTGACCAGGAATTCGTATCGGTCTGAGGGAGATTATATTGAGTAATTGAGTTCTGGAAGAGCATTAACACGCCGAAGTTTATTATCGATGTTATTCCATTTGTATGCAAATTGCCGTTGCTCAAAATTCCCACGTCTTTTACGGCCAGTAATAACGCGTTAGCTTTGAAGGATTCTAGTTCCATTGAGAATGTCATAAACGAGCTCATTAGTCCACATTGTATTACTGAAGTTTACGAGCCACCTTTCACTATGGACTCTTTGTTTGTGTTAACGCAAAAATCTGTTTAACGCGTTTTATTTTAGATGTGCGTCACGACAAGAGAAAATTTTAGATGCGAAGACTTGACTGTTGCCTAAGAGATTTAGAATCCGGGAGACTATACGTTCTCTTTTGATCTTGTGGTCATCATCATGTTGAAGATCTTCGTTCATCGAAAGTTTCTTTCTTTTTCTTGGACATTTTCCGCCGGTCACGCTAGATATTTTATAAGTTTTCAGTTTTACCTTTCGGTTTTAGTTTAGCGCCTTACCTGTTTACGGAATTGTTTAAGCCGTTAATTGAGAAATGGAGATCTGAAGCCGGGTAAATTGTTGCCTTCTTAGACGACGGTCTCGTCGCTGCTGTCGGTTACAACAACGCAAAGATTGCGAGCCTTCAGGTTCATGCCGATTTGCTTATCTCTGGTTTTCTTCCTAATGAAGCCAAATGTCTTGGGGCCCAACTCAGGTAATTTCTCGGCTCGGAACTGTCATCAACACGTACGGCCATGTCAGAAATTTACGCTACATATAGACAGACAGATAGATGTGTTCCATATTGGTCGCTTCTTTTCGCGTCCCAGTTCGTAGGATTGCGAGGGTTAGCGGGGAAAATTATTTCACTCGGTTACTGCGTGGGCAACGTCTCCCAGCTTATGACTAGAAATCTATTTCACTATGATCAACACTGCGTCGACATCACTTTCCTCCCGAGAATGCTGAATGCTGAATTGATCTTCGGGAAAACCAACGTAGCGAGCCTTAACGGCATACCTATTTGGCCAGCCCGTCATAAGTCCTCTTATGAGTGATATATTCCGATGCAGTGGCCTCATCTTGTGGAAGTTTTATAGTTTCGACGGCAAAATTTTTCATCAATACCCGTTCCGATTTCGAGAAAGCGCAAGGTTCCACGTTCAGAGAGTTGCTTGCCGTTTTTCCTGTCATTGAAAGCTTTCTAGGATGCCAGTAAGCCAGTTACCTGGTCTACTGATAATCTAAAGGTCCGGCTTTACAACAGCCTGCAGTAGGCATCTTTCAGAGCTGTCTGTTCAACGACGTTGACATCGACATGCAGTGGATACTATTAAGGGATCTAAATACTATTGCAGGTGTTATATTCAAGTTCATTGATTATGTCGATTACACCATTGATGGCACGGTTTTCTATGCTCTCGACGGTTTAGCGGGTCCTCATACCTGTGATAGGTTCGCATGTTCATTCAACGCTAACGTTAAATGTTTTCAATTCCAGATTCTACCAACCCGGTTCCAGCGGTGCATACGCCTTTGCCAAAAATTGGTCCCATCACGACAGCCGGCTGCGTCCTCGGGTTTACTTAACGTGCATAGTCTTCAGCCATACGAGATCTTGCAGTGCTAAGGGAGCTCTCAGTGTACCATTTTGGAAGTCTGCCCATTTCTGGCCCATTCTGCGTTTAGATGGTTTTCCACTGGAGCACCTTTATTCATGATTGGGGCATTCTATCTAATTTAATTTGCCTAATTTACTTATAGATGTCAAGCCAGAAACTCTATTTTCGGTTGTAATCCCGTGACGGTCCCTTCATTAGCAATTCGTATTGACTTTAGTATCGCTCCTAGGTCGGGCTACGAGTTATCTAGTGAGAGCTTTCGTGTCCCAAGTGAATGCACAGAGATATGACTATTTTGCTGAGATTTCCTACTGAACGTATTTCAACCAGAGTCGAGTTTCTAGGGTATTTTTTTTTTCCTAGATTGAATTGCCTGTTAGAGGTGTTATGCCTTAGATGGGCTTAATGAATGCCCTAGATGGGCTTAGCGTTATGCCCTGGAGGGGTTTACCAAATGCCCAAGATGGGCTCAGCGTTATGCCCTGGAGGGGCTTACCGAATGCCCTAGATGGGCTCAGCGTTATACCCTGGAGGGGTTTACCGAATGCCCAAGATGGGCTCAGCGTTATGCCCTGGAGGGGCTTACCGAATGCCCTAGATGGGCTCAGCGTTATACCCTGGAGGGGTTTACCGAATGCCCAAGATGGGCTCAGCGTTATGCCCTGGAGGGGCTTACCGAATGCCCTAGATGGGCTCAGCGTTATGAAATGCCCTAAATGGTTTTCAATGTTATGCCCAAGAGGGGTTCAATGTTACGCCCTAGATGGGTTTTAATGTTACGCCCAAGAGGGGCTCAATGTTATGCCCGAGAGTGGCTTAGACAGGCTCAATGTTACGTCCAAGAGGCGCATGATGATATGCCCTATAGGGGATCATCCCTATTTTCTAAGAGGAGCTAAACGGGGTTTAAGTTTGGTATTATGCTTGTCGAATCAGTTAGGATAGTTTTCTGTTTTTGACAGCAGGGTTGCGAGCGCAATTTAAATTCATTTTTTTTTATTACCCGTTCGTTCGTACATTTTTCTTTATGAGTTCGTCTCTTACATTATATGTGTTTCATAATGTTCTTAGATATCTCCTCGTCCGCATTTTGGTCTGCAGGAAGCCCGGACAACGTACCAAGTTATCCAGCTAAAACAGAATCTGAAATTCACCGTGCTTGCTTCCAAAACCACTGGGTCATCGCAAAACTACCGTTAATAGATGGCGAGACTTTGCTAAAGACGTGTTGCGTATTCCTGATTTTCCGGTCAGACCTTTGGATCGTGCCCTGCATCTGCAACATCTGCTCGAGTCCACAAAGTCAGTGTCTGCATCAATTGTGCTTTCTCACGCTTTTAAGTGGGCGCATTAGCTGGCCAGAGTTGATTCCCCTTCAGTACACCCGACTGTCATTGCTGCAAAAGAAGGCGCTCTTCGCCTTGCCAGCCAACCTACCACCAGGAGGAACGAGCCCCTCGAAGTTACTCGTCTCAAGCAACTTGCTGAAAGAAAACTGATTGGGACAATCTTCTGCAATTAAAAAGTCTAGTCATGTTTATTCTCACTTTTTCAGGTTTCCTTAGAAGCTCTGAGTTATGTCTTATTCGTAGCAGGGATGTCCAGTTTAGCTTTGTTCATAACTTAAACGCAGAAGGCCCGGATAGCTGAGAATATCCACTGCCCGCAGTTAGCAGGTTAGCTGGTCGAGGCGAGCAGCTAAAACATTTATGTTAAGGATTCACTACCAAGCAGACTTGAAGTCTTCAAGTCCTTGTCGCTCTGAGCTCTAGCCCTTTCTTTTGCTGTCTACTATGGGCCTGGCTGACCAACGCGCCCATGCCTCAACGTTTGAGTGTGTTCGGTTGTGTAGTGAAGGCAAAATATGTAATTTGTGATAATCGGTATTAACATAAATTAATATTTTGCCGACACGGAGCAGAGAACTGGGTTCTAGTGTAGTGCGCAGGGGCTCACGGTTCGTGAGTTTGAAAAGTGTTCGTTGATAGATTTGTGTCATTCTACGGTCAGCCTCGCCGCCTCTAGTACTGTTCAAACAAGTTAACTTTCGTCTAAGTTGTTTATTGTAATACCTTAAGATTTGTTATCGGCAGTTTTAGCCGCATTTTAGTCGTTTGTTTCTTAGTTAAAAACACCTTAAAACCCCAAAGGTAGCACCACTGCATAGGTCGGGGGTACACGGTCCCTATTTTTTCCAACAGTTGGTTTTTTGGGGTTTACGTGTCCGGCTCTGGTGCGGTTAGAGTTATCGTTATATTATAGTTCTTCGTCAATAACAAAATGTATCGTGGGCCTGGCCGGCCAACCTAGAGTTATTGTAATATTATAGTATAGTATATTATAGTAATATTGTAATACGATAGTCCTTTGTCAATAATAAAATGTATCGTGGGCCTGGCTGACCAACGCGCCCATGCCTCAACGTTTGAGTGTGTTCGGTTGTGTAGTGAAGGCAAAATAATAGAGATAGGTCGATAGTTCGATGCATTAGTCCGATCGCCTGATTTAAACAAAGCTGTGATTTTAGAGCATTTCCACAATTTAGGAAATTCACCAGTATGAATCGATAGATTTAACAGCTTAGTGATAGATGGCGTGATCGTATTAGCAGAGCTCTTGAGCAATCTTGCACTAATTTTGTCCAAACCGATTGCTTTGTTGGTATTCAAAGAGGTAAGCTGCTGAAGTACAAATGATTCCTCTAATTCAGTCAACTGGAGCTGAGAACACGGTTGTTCTGCGACCAAGTTGCGATTCGACCAGGTAGACCTTATTTTGTCAGCCAGGTGCTTGCCTATAGACGCAAAGAAGCTATTCAAAGCAAAAGCAATGGATTTGGGGGTGGTGTACTGAATGCCATCGGAAATGATGCATTGAACATTTTCTGAGGCTGAATTACGATTGCATGCTTCGTTTACAGCTTTCCACATTTTGCCGCAATCCCCTTTGGCTTCCTCAATCATGTCACAGTAATATTTCGACTTGGCAGATTTTACTAAGCGGTTTTGTTCCTCAGTTTCCTGTAAGTGTTCCAGTGCCTGTCTAAGTTCGAATTGCGTGCTTTACGATGATGATGATGGTTAACTGTATTTATAAGTTGTCATACATGGAAAATGCATTGGCCAGATAAAATCATGCCATATCAAGAGTAGATTCCAGGCATTTATTTTTGAAGGTAATTTGGAATAGTGTATTTTTAAAAAAATAACATACCTAACTGATTTCTAAAGGCCCTCACTTCTGCAGTTTCTTCTGGGGTCAAGTCAGTGTCCTTTAAACTGCAAAATACAGGCTTTGGGAAAAACCAAAGTATCTGGGACGTGAAACCTTGAGCGTTGTTTTGAGCATCTTCTATTATGGGAAGGGCTGACTGGGGCTGCGTAAAACCCATCAATGTGAATGATGTCTGGGTCATTCTAAAGTTGGCATTTCCAGTGACTGAAGATAGATATAGAAATAACATTTTAGTGCAAATTAGTTTCTTGGATCAATTAATTTACATCTTTCTGGTGCGTATCTTTTGTTACTGAACACTCTGAAAACAAAAAACAATCGATGTTAAAGTATTTCAGTACCTTGAAATTATGTGGAAGGACTTTGACACCCAACTGCAGGATAATTTTCGAAAAATGACGGAAAACGCAGCATTGGAGATTTGAGCAGGTTTTGGAACATTTTATGATATTTACAGAACTAGTGAATACTTTTTAACGGATTGCACGATTTGCAATCGGCTTATAATTCAGATTTAGCAAGCATTGGGAAGGCTTCTCCCAGAAATTTGAGTTCGTAGATTTTTTTGTCAAAGAGCATGAAGTATTTAAAATTTTAAGAGAATTTTAGGGCTAAATTGATAGCGTTAATTCTTCCAAATTTCTGCTCCAACGATTTTGCTGAAACTTGGTAAGGGTATGTATTAAGTCGATGTAAGCTGATTCCAGAAATTGAACAAAAATATAACAGCAAAATTGTTGACAGGGTGCGATTTTGTTCAAAAAGTGGGGTTCATTTAAGCCTGATTATCACTAAATATATTTTTTCCCATGAAAATCGAATTCTATCATATTATTGCTAAATAATAGTTGTAAGTTTTCGCAAAGTTTTAGAAGCATTGCTTTAGAGCCGGAAAAGTTATGAGACAAAGTTTGTCATAGACGAGTGCACCCGAAATAACAACGGAGCCACCTTAATTGCAAGTATTCTTTAGGTATTGTCAGTGATAATGCTTGTCTTCTAGAGCTACTGTTTTTATTTGATTGCCTGTATGGCAAATCTTGTCACAGTTAAAAAATGCTGTAATAGAATTCTTGTATCTGACAAGTGGTGTGGCTATGGTAAAAATTTATATCCTTAGTGTTGCATAAGGATGGAACGAATACCTTAATTTGAATTTGTGACTATATGGCAAAAAAGTCCTATTTTGAAAAATCATTTAAAAGAGAAGTCTTGGAATGATTTGCATCACTTACTGGTTTCTCTCGTCTTTGATTTTCCGGTAAACAGTTGCAAAAAATCTTGGTACTCTTTTGTGTCTGACAGTTGCATTTTTGACGTCGAATACATATTCATGGTGCTGAAGAAGGAGACTAGCTCATCGAATAAACCAAATGATCTTCCGCCAGCATTTGCAAGTTTGTCTCCAAATTTATCCCAAGTGCAATGGGGCATGAAGATAGGCTTGATATCATGCCCTGCTGTGCATGCTGCCAATTGTACATCCTCCAGGACATCTGTTAAAAATTTGTGAAAAGTACTGTTGCATCAACCTACAAAATAAATTAAATTTAACTTTTGTGGTAATACATGAACATTGTTAAAAATGTTGTAGCATCATATTGAATATTTAGAGGCGAATGTCAAACAAGTGATTTATGAAATAGTGTAAAAAGTATATGTGATTCATGATTTGATGGAAAACAAGCTCGATATTCAATGCAATGAACTTAACGTGGAAATTAAAAATCCTTAAAGGAAAAGAGTACAGTATTGGTTTGAGATAAGGGGGAGTTACTACGCCTTTCAATAACATGAGGAATTTGAAATTCAAATTTCCACCAACGGTTGCGTTTTACACTGCCCTCAATCATTTTAGCTTACCTCTCAGGAAACAGATCTTCACTTCAATGAGTTCAAAAGGTCACATCCGTGCATTATGATTGGTAGAGTTCCATCCATTTTGTTTGTTTCTTTTCTACATGGTCCGTTGGCTTTCGTATCAATTATGATTGACGGCAGGGAATAACGCAACCGTTGGTGGAAATCTGAATCTCAATCTCTCTCAATTCTGCATGTTATTGAAAGGTGCAGTAAACAATCAAGGGTAAAATAATCTGTTTGACTATGAGAAGGAAAATTATATATTTTGGTTTGAGCTTAAGCAAACCTTACCATATTATGTTACTGAAGGCAAATCACATCATTCATGAAGGATTTTTGCAAGTCTTAGAAAGAACTTGACTTGGCATAATAAGGGAAAAATATCCCAGTGCAGTACTTCAACCAGTTGTGAGTAACGCAAACCTAACATTCTTTGTTACTCAGTCCTCAAATGCTTGTTTTTGTAAAGGTCTAGATTTTTTGAAAAGACTATCTATTCTAATCTGTGGTTGTCACGTCGCACCTTCGATTTCGTATTTCTTTTCAGAAAGGGATTGCATTTGCCAACGTAATGATAATAACGAAACTTTTAACTAAATACACTTCTTACCAGTGGGCAGGACAACAGCAATCCATAAAATGATCGGTTCGGACCAGAAATCATTCACACTTGTGCAGGCATGTCCCATGCAGAAACTGAACATTGCCAGGAGTCCTAGAAGTACGGTGGTTTCGCGTTGTTTCATGCCTTTTCCAAAGAGGCGACAAATCTGTAAAACAAATTAATGTTAACTTAAAAACCAAAAACTTAAAAACCGGCAGTTAGAACTTTCAGTTCCCTCATTTTCCATAACTGAGTGATCTGACTAACCCGGGGACTAATTAAAAAGCGAACCCGAGCAAAGTGAATAACTGAATGTAAAGGGATCGCAAAACAGTCCAGCTCACATGTATGTTTCCTCGCAATCCGAGAAATATACTCGGGATTTCCCACAAAGTCAGCACCGAATTCCCATTATTATGGAACTCGACCACACTTGACAATCTGCCAATCTGGTCAAATGGTACATGATAGTGGATGATAGCTGATGACAGTTTAGTTTGCTGGAACTATCATGCGCATGGTCAAACGGGAAAAACTATCATCGACTATCATGAAGAATTTGAACTAAAAGTGGATAGTCGATGATAGTGCATGATAGTTGGTGGTCAAACGGGAGCGCGCGCTCAACTATCATCAACTATCATGTGCACCGTTTGACCAAGGCTTAAGATTGGCAGATTGTAGATTGACACCACCTCATTTTTATTTATCGTACTTTCTGATTAGCAGTACGAGTAATAAAAATTAAACTTGCGCTACTGCTCGTGCCACAAATAACGAAAGATTTCCGCATATATTGGAAGAAAATCGTGCGGTTTGACAAACAGTTTTCGAAACCCGAGAAATGCAACCGAAAAAAGCCTTGAAAAGTTTTCGTGTACAGCCAGTTTCGTGTGTGATGTTAAGTTTATGTATAAGTTTATGTATAAGTTTTGTGTATAAAAGTTAATGAGACATCAGAAAAACAGAAATTACTGACTAAAATTGAACGAAAGTCTTCAGTTATAAGATGTTTAACCACTTTAAAACCGTATTGATTTCGTGCAGCATTGAAAATTCCCTTAACGTATAAAAATCTCATTTTCCAATTCCCATAAAAAGAATAAAATACTTACTTGACGGAGTTTCCCTGGAAGCAGTGTCCAGTCCAGATCATTCTCATAGCACTTATCCAAATCGATGTCCAGTCTCTGCAGATGGCTAGCCATGTCTTCAGACGGAGATTTGTGAACTGCACCGACCACGACAAACCGGCTACTTAAAAACCGCGAAACATTAAAGATTGAAGACTGTTTTCCCAAAGAAAAGTTGAGATGTTAACGAGACGCGGGATGTCATAATGGTAGGCATTGTTTTCCCTTCGACCAGTTAAAAGGTGAGATGTCAATAACACAAGTTGTTGAAAGGACACCGAAAAAGAAATCTGCATAACTGTGGTGAGAAAAAGTAGAATAATAATAGATAACAAACTGTGTTGATCAGGTGGAGTACTTAAAACACAACACCGAAAACATTCATTCAATCGACAATGATGGCTGCATTGCGAGAATATCGCAAAATCATCCGATACTTATCGCGTGAAGAAGTTCCCCGGAAGAGGGCAGAACTCTTCAAAGTAATGAACGGCGACGCCTTCTTTCCGGAATGGCTGCCCACCTCACTTAATGTGAAGGTGGATCCTTACATCGCAAACTTGGGCGCCAGGAAAGGCTTAGAAAAGGGCCCGGCAAATAGACTTTATCGTAAACAACGAGAACGGGAAAAGAAGCAAGTGGTTCTACTTCAGACCTTGATCACAGAAAGCTGTTGTATTTGAACGGACTGCCGAAACAGGAAAAACCGAAAAAATAATGTCAAACACCAGCTGTAAAGCCAAAGCATCGTCAGTTAAGGCAAGCACACAAGTGAAGAAAACAAGAAAGGCCAAAAAAAAAAAAACACATAACAAGAAAACCCTGCACTGCAGAAGGAAAAAAACCCAGCTCCTTTAGGAGCCACCAATTACAATAAAAGCCATAAACCAACAGTGTACTGATAACGTATCTTTTCACCTTGAAATCCTATTTATGTCGAGATAATAGAGAGATTAAGCAGGACATTATATGGCAGACGCAAACGCGAGCTTGCCTTTCATTTTGTTGCCTTTTTATCAGAAAAATAGAGAAATAATAGAAAAATAGAGAAAAATAACACATTCACGCGAATAGCCAAATTTCACTTATTTACCTTATTTTAACTTATGCCGTCTCCCGTTAGGCATTCGTACGCGTGATGGCATAAAAATGTGCGACAATGACGTTGAAGCAAACAGCCTATTTGGATAACGCGCCAGCCATGCCAGGCACATTGATCCTTTTACTTGACATAACCGTAGCGCGCTTGTTTTGGCCGATGGATGAAAGAACGGTATATATTCATGTGTAGCGCGCTTGTTTCGGCTCATGGTTTAAAGAACGAGATATATTCATGTGTAGCGCGCTTGTTTCGGCTCATGGATTAAAGAACGAGATATATTCATGTGTAGCGCGCTTGTTTCGGCTCATGGATTAAAGAACGAGATATATATTCATGTGTAGCGCGCTTGTTTTGGCTGATGGATTAAAGAACGACATATTCATGTGTAGCGCACTTGTTTCCGCTCGTGGATTAAAGAACGAGATATATTCATGTGTAGTGCGCTTGTTTCAGCTGATGGATTAAAGAACGAGATATATTCATGTTCATTCATATTAAATAGTTGTTATCCTAGTGGATCACATACTATCATAATAGTAGTAAGAAAATCTAATGTATCTAAAATATGTGCTGTGTACTGGGAAGTCGGCAAGTTTACTTCCTTCGACTTGTATCATGTTTATAATGTATCCATGAAAATACATATTCCAATAAAAAAAAGGCTCCCCAACTTATGTTTGTCATGTTTTTCTCCCTCCATCCAGTCGATCTTTGTCCGTAAAATTAGTTCACTTTGTTCTTCAGGAATTTTTGAAACATCCCTCCACCTCCCAAAAAATCTAAAGGCCTGATTATATGAAGTAGTGGGCTGGCCAGGTTCAGCAGGCTGATTTATTTTGTTTTCGCGCTCTAGAAGACACAAAACAAAAGGTTTCAGGCCGGTAAGCCGGGCCAGCCCGCCACATATAATCAGACCCTAATTTTGCGTGCCCAAATTGAAGTTCGCAAGGTTTATCTTATCCTTGGAATCGGTACTTATTTAGGTGGCTCGTGATATCACGCCATCGAGGCCCACCCGAAGTGAGTTCCCACGGAGAAATAGGTTCTTCATACATTAATAGTCATTCCTCTTTTTATTGCTGTCCAAGCTAAAACTGGAAAAACTATTAATTTTGAACTATTTTTATTTCTTTCATATATTTTCGCGAAGCTGCAAAATCGTCCTTTTCTTGAAGCATTCCAGTCGAATTGTTGAATTAGAGTTCTTATTTACATACCTGTAAACTGATCAATCAACCCTGTGTTTATAAAGTTATTATTATTAATAATTTTGGTTCGCCAGAATAACCGCAACACATGCATTTACCCATTTCCTCAGTGCTTTGTAAATTTTTACAATTCTGTTCAATTTCAAAGACAAGTTTATTGTTTTGGTTCGCCAGAATAACCGCAACACATGCATTTACCCATTTCCTCAGTGCTTTGTAAATTTTTACAATTCTGTTCAATTTCAAAGACAAGTTTATTGTTTTGGTTAGATTGAATAATGCCTAACAGTTTTGATAGGACTAATCTAGCACTTTGCTACTTTCGTTTCCCCATTATGTCAAATGTTGCAATACTACGTTTAATGTTGTCAACTGAATTTTCAAATTCTATTAGTTTCTTCTTGTAATGTTTAGAAACTACTGCATTAGTCTGTTTCTTGTTTCCTATCACATATTGTGTTAAGGTATCTAATTTGCATCTCTTCTGCAGTGTCAAACATTCCATCGAAATTGGGTGAAGATTGATTTTTGGTGCTCCCGTGAATTTTTGCAGCAGCTTTAACTGCCTCATGCCTCCTTTTCCTTGCAGTTCTTTCTCCCAATGTTGATTTTCCATCAACAAGTAAAGTGGGGGCCCTACTTCTTGCATCAGATACTTGTTCCGGTGGCTAAAATATCCATTCAGATTACCAAACATCAATTTAGTTTAATGTACTATACCTAATACACTAGAAATAAATTTGAACTTTTAGATGGTGGTTTATATAGCTCTCAAATGGCACAAGACTGACAGTAATGCTGTTTTTTTTTATCCATGACAAAAATGAGGATGTTTACATTAACAAGAACTGCAAATAAGATTTGCACCATGTGGTGAGTTGATACCAAAAACTGGAAAACAGTGAATTAAATTGGGTCATAACTTTGGACATTTTAATATAATTTTGAGGTAGGTTGTGTGTTTATACTAATCCCTTGCACCAAAGCCCTGGTTGAATCAACCAGGCTTTCCTGGTTCTCAAACCAGGCTAACCAGGCTCGAACCCAATGTGCAAAAAGCCTGGTTAACCCGGGTATTCCTGGCAAGCCTGGTTTATCTAAGAACCAGGTAAACCAGGCATTAACCAGGCTCTAAAAAGTTGCATGAACCTTCACCCTGGGTAGCTAGGGTTGTAGACCTAAATAGCAGATCTTGTTTCTCTCTGTTTCTATTTCTTCTTTCCTTTTCGTACTGGGGCGGAAATGACTTCACTTCTTCGCCGAAACAGTTGTTTAAGCGATCAGCTCGTTTCCATGAAATTCACGAAATCAGAAAAGTCAACTTGTCCCTTAGAACAAATCAGGTCTCCTGCAACGTCCGTCCATTTTCGCTTCAAGCCTTCATCGGGTAGTTTTTTCATCAGCATAAGGATTGTATCTTCATTGTCGAGGTGGCTTTTTAAGGTGATCCCATACTGGTTAACCCCCGTTTAGCGTCTTGTAGTTTTCTAGCAAAGTCCATTAGACTCTCGGCTTCAACTCTTCTAAGGTTATATTCTCTCAATCTTCTCATATGTGCACCAGCTGCCATGTGAGGCTGTCCAAAGTTCTTCGACAGGGTTTTCCATGCTTCGGTGTATCTCTGACTGATGGGAAAGTTAACACAACTTTTCATAGCATCTCTTGCTTTTCCGACACATTGCGCAAGTAAACGGGTAAGTCTTTGCGAATCGTCAGACACCTGACTTTCAAAATGGTCACGGAAATTAGCTACAAATTCTCCATACTCCGACGGGTCTCCAAACTTCATTAACTCTATTTTCGGGAGAGTGGGACCTTGTTTAAGTGCATCTGCAATGGCTTGCCATGGTGCTTTCTCTCTAAGTGATTCTGACTTGGGTTGCTGCACTAGTGGGTCGACTGCCGTGTAAGATGCTGAAGTGTTTGTAACAATACTTGCTCAAGTTGAGTATGACTTGACTGAGGGGATGATACATAAAGCTGGTTAGTTTGCTGTTCACTTTTAAACCTTTCTACGGGCGAACTCTTCTCTAACTTGGTCACAAATGGGGAGCTTGCAGTCATTTGTGTGTTCACATGTGGTTTGAAATCATTTGCGTCTGTCTTAACAAAGGGTTCTTGCATTTTCTCTTTAAGCTGAGAAGCAGGTGTAGACAACGGCATGTAGGAAGGTACCACGTCACTTTGAGATCGTTGCTACTAAAGACACCTCATGCTCAACTTTGAAAGCCTTAGATGTAACAGTTTGAACATCAGATGGGGGTGCAAGCTCGAGGGTGAGTCTGGTGATGAACTGGCAGGCATAACTGGTGCGTAAGGGATAGAGTTCTCAACTACCTGTAGTGGTTGAATTATCTCACTCGTTGTCGGAGTAATTCTTCTTGCTCTATCTCAAGATCAACAGCAGCCTTCTTCATTTCCATTTCGGCTTGCATCTTTTCAATTTTCCTTGCCAACTCACCCTTGTTTCATTCTCTCTCAACCGCAATTTCACGCTCTCTCTTCTTAAACTTAGCTTCTTCCTTTTCCAATCAATGTTCCAGGCTCTGCCTTTGCTCAAGTGCTTCCACCTTTAGCCGTGCTTCTTCAAGTAATCTTAGCTTCTCCCTCACGCTACTCCAACTGGAATGGGAACTCTTTCCAGTCTTGCTTGATCGACACGATTTGTGAACTGATTTGGACATTCCTTTCGTATCATGTTTCACAATAAATTTCCACGTGCTAAGCTCCACTTCAAGGAGAAATTTGCACTCCTTTTCTTTCTCGTAACTTTCGTTGGCCACATTTCTCATCTCTTCATCATCAAACGTCAAATAAGTCTCGTGGGCATCTACAAACTTGTGAAATGCACACTCGTAATCTTGGACACCTTGAATTCTTTCTTGTTCGCTCGTATGCTCGGAGAATTTCAACCTCTTTCTCACGTCTCCTAAATGTCCCGCTCTTTTCGCCTTTAAATCAATAGCCCTTTCGATTCTTACTTCCTCCGAATCCAGAAGTCTCGACGGCACTCTCTGCCTTGAATATTACATTTCAATGAATCTGCAGTTCCAGATTGTGCGACATGAGCTGCAGTTTTGATTTGAGGATCTTCGCTCGACTGTATCTCCTTTTGAACCTGTTGAAGCGATGTACATCTCACCTCATCTGACATCTCATGAACTTACGATGCCAAGGAAAAACTTTGAATGATGTAGGAACCCAATGTCCACTACAAGAAAGCGGCAACAAGTTAAACTTGATATACACTGGACTGTAAACCTTCTCTATTACACAAACGATTCACTGAAATGAAAATGCATAAATTCCACTGAATAAAGCAAAATAAAGACCGAATTACAAATAACAAGGCTAAGTAAAAAACCGATCGATACTCAAGTTTTTCGTGCCTTGTTCCGCTAATAACAAACGAAATATTGTCTGACAATCACAGCGAAGAACAAAACTTAACTAAAAGCAGACCATGTGCTCTCGGAACTTGATATCCTGTCTAGCCTGTGAACAGGCTTGTTTTTGGGGAATTGGGTTAGGACCGAGGAAGAGGGAAGGGGCGGCGAAGCCTGTGGACTCGCCTTTGATGCCGCCGTTCCATGATACCAGAGTCTGGTATCATGAGCTGATTGGTCAGATCATTTGGTGTTGACAGGTATGCGGTGATTGACGACACATGTTGACATCTCTGGCACCCTAAATTTGCATAATTATTCCATTTGCTGGCTCAAATAATAAACAAACATGGCGACTCGTCTCATGCAATTTTCAGATCTCGATTTTAAGAAAGCTTTGAGCGATTCATTGCGAAATTTTTCGATTATACCGACACTTAAAGTAGAGCAAAAAAGCAAGATGTTTTTAGAATTTTTCCACTGAGACACACTACTCAACTACAAAACTTACTAAGGAGCTAAACATTATCGCAAGAATTCATGATTTCATTGCAGTGGAATTAAAGACTACGGCTTTTTGAGACTCGGATCGAATATGCCTATAACCGTGTGGCCACAAACACTATAATCTGCCGAGATCAAAAGGTCAATATCAACGAAGAGAACAAATTCATAACTGTGATCTAAAGGCGCAATTCTCTCTGAAGTCTTACTGGGAAAGCTTAATACTTTAGGCTTTTTAAATACTTTTTTGCGAAGAGTGGGAGTCTTGTTTAGCCAGTCTATTTTTATACTACTACCGATGCATTCAACTGAACAAAACATGACAACTTGTTGACTTGTTAATTAACTTGTTGACCATATAATAACAGGATAATTACTAGGGGGCGGAACGGCGGCATCAAAGGAGAGTCCACAGGCTTCGCCGCCCCTTCCCTCTTCCTTGGTCCGCGCTCAGCTCACTTCGCTCGCCGATTTTAACCTAACCCAATTCCCCAAAAAGAAGCCTGTTCACAGGCTATATCCTGTCACGACTGCGAAAAACGAAACCAGCGGAGACGTCATAAATGACTCACTGAAATGTCTACATCACTGTCTGCATTTGAATTAAGTCTTAGTCATTACACAATGACTCAGTTCAATTGGTACGAGATTGCAATGGGTCACAATCAGGCAATCGAGTACAATGAGTACAATTTCTTTCATAATGGCGGCCGATTTATTTATTCTTTTATGTATCTTAATTAGCCTCACTGGCCTCATTCTAGAGTAAAAATTCTTTTGAATTTTGCATGTAACCGAGGTCAGCGAGGCTAATTAACATACATATAAAAGAATAAATAAATTGGCCGCCATTATGAAAGAGGTCTATTGTATTTCTTGATGCACATCGAAGCACGAGGCAGTAAAAAAGGTGCACACACAGGGCATAGCCACATCGTTTTAAACGTGCTGGGCATGCTGGATACTATTCTAATGATTCAAGATGGCACAGATTTGGAACAAAATGAATTCCCATTTTTCTCAATTTGTTTCGCTTGACACAAGCACAGGTAGCCCACAAACAAACCTAACACCTGATTTAGAGAAAAATTTGGAAATATGCACGTAACTGTATACAATGTATCTGGCAGTGCAACTGTCTTTATAACAAATTACATAAATTATTTGTCTTTTTTTGGAAACACCCCTGTGAGTTTCCAGAATCATAAGTATTTCTCTAATCAATCAGTCAATCTTTATTACACAAATACATTATTTTCAAAATTGTAGGCACCCACAGGTAGCATCAAGCTAATCGAGACAGGTGTTTTAAGAAATAAATAAATAAGAAATCACATTACAAATAAAATACGGAGACAATAAATTGGGAGATAAATAAATAAACTGAGTCTTACAAGATTTTGAGTAACACATTTAACAAGTCAGATAATTATTTTCACACATCAGAATAAAATAAAACAAAGGAGAATATCAAGAAATCATGTCTATTATTGTGGGCAGGTCAATATACTAATCAGCATTATCAAGTGTTTTGAGGAGTAATTTTCTTAGATTATTTTTTAAAACATTTTTTGGGAGTGTTTTCGCAATAATTCCTACCGTTTTACTTATTTTTAGAGCAACATAATTGATATGAAATTTCAAAGATAGATTACTATCAATTAAAATACCAAGAAATTTAATGTGATTTTTGCACTCAGTAACAACATATTTGTTTTTCTGATTATCGAAAATTTTGATTTGAAATTGGAAGGAAAGACCTTTTGATGTGGATGAAAAATTACATAATTAGATTTCTTGATATTTATGGTAAGTTTATTAGCAGTCAGCCAGTCGCAGTCTCCACTTTATTTTTAGCCAAACTTACACTATAGGAGGTATCAAAACAACAATAAATGGTTTCATTAAAAAAGTTGCCAACATGTACCTCACAATCTCCAGCCAAGGGCTGCCAATATAAAGTCTGTAAAGTAAAGTTGCGCACCCGAGCCAGAAGGCTCATAACGGCCGGAGCTTAAACCCGGTTTCTATAGCATGAAGCGACTAGGAATATTGCTGCTCCCCCCCCTGAATGGGATGCTAGTCCATCACAGGGTTACCCCCAGCATTTTGTCGCCGGTACCCATTTATACACCTGGGTGGAGAGAGACAGTGTGGAGTAAAGTTTCTTGTCTAAGGAAACAACACGACGGCAGAGACCAGGCTTCAAACCACCGACCTTCAGGTTGAAAGTCCGACGCGACAACCGTGCCGCCCACAAAGTCTGGGGTTCCAACGGCAATACCGCACTACAGTTCTGAACCCTAGTCAGAAACATTTCTATCTGTACTTAATTTGCCAGATTTTTTTGTTTATACTTCTAAATGTTCCCTTACAGTGTACATGTACAACTGGGGACATACATTGTAATGTGGAACTGAACATCCCAAAAGAAACCAAAACCATACAATAACACGTACTTTAATCCCTCAAAAGGTTTATACTGAAAAACATGTATATCCCATTCACTTTTATATGGAAGTCCCCCAGGGGTTAAGAGAACCACATTAAATAATACAAAGTTAACTTAAGTGCTTTAAAGCAATAATTACCTGGGCGTAGCGACCAAGTATTAAAATGCAGTTTGGTCATACACAAATGTGTAGTATTGCGCAACTCTGGGGATGGTGGGATTGTTCAAACCTTCACCGTGGTCACACGTCCGAGGCGTTTTTCGTTTTATTTGGTGGGATTCATTTAGTATCAAGTGGAAACGTGGGCAAGGATGTATAAAATAATTAGTTTAAGTAACTATCTTTTCATCTTTCCGGCTCAAAAATGATCAAAACGCTTCGTGCCTGAGCAAAATTGTGTTGGCAAATGGCGCCGACAGTTCTGCGGTTCATAGTTTTCAAACGCTTAGAACTTTTTTTAGTAAACTTTCAAAACGTTTAGTGAGTTGACAGTGTATTGTTAATATATGAAACTTTTAATAAACAGTGAAAATGACGTTAACTTTGAAGTACTTTGGTTAACTTTTGCTTCTCTCGTTTGACAGCGGTGGAGTACACCTGTTGTTTGTTGATGCGAGGCGAATGTCACAAAGTGCGAGTTGTGTTTTCTCTGTTGCATCTAACAGTTTCATATTCAATATGCGTAAGGAAATTACTCAAGAAGACACTGCGAAAGTATTCGACACTCGCGATTTTTAAATTCTACGATACCTTTATGACGGAAACCCGCTAAAACATGTTTAAACTAATTTAGACGAATACATAGATTATAGCGTTTATTTAATAAGAAGTGAACAGTGGACAGCAAAGGAAGAAATTTAAGCGTGGTAGGAATCCCAATTAATTTCACTTCTTTTGGTTGTTTGCCTTTCATTAATTTTTATTTCGTGAAGTTGAAGGAACAGACTTTGGGTGCAAAAATTCACCGCCGAGAGAAGATGTTTACAATGCATGCAGTGTCTTGCGAGACGTTTCTTGCGAGTTTTGCTTCCGCTAGTGAATGATTCTCGGGCGAAAATAACCTTAAAGCGATCACTTTTCATTTAATTTTCTTTTCTGTGTTTCGGATACAGAGGAATAAAAACTGGATATATTTTCGTGTGTCTGATTGCGAGATGTTTTATGAAACAGCTGCGTTGTGCGTTACTGGAAAGGTTTCAAATTACTTTCACATTATGCAAATTGCAACATTTTTACCTCAACTGAAAAAATATTTCAAAGGGCAAAATTTGTTTCTCTCCTCCTAAATTATCACTTCTGTCGTTAACTTTGATTAAATTTATAAGTTTCATTCAAACTTTATTATAATAACGGCGGGAATACTTCCAGCAAAACTTTCAATTGGAAAAGTTGTTTTGACCTCGGGTCCAGACCAGGCAATTACATCATGGCTTCGAAAGGCCACTTTGCGGCTACATTTGCATTCACTTCAAAAGTGTCGGAAACACAGACCATCTAGTTACAAGATTTAGCTAAAACCAATAACAACCATCGGGAAACTCTGACATACGGCCTTTTTTCAACGGTAAGTACAAAGTAGGGATCGATTTGTATTTTTCAGTATGTACTCGTCTTTTGACACAATGGACACGCTACTTTAATAATTTGCGTGCGATCTCGCACGCTAAGTGTACTGTGTCTTCTTGTTTTAGACGGTTAAACCGTGTGAAATAACGTGCATGCAGATTCCCAAGACAATTATTCTCCAATATGCCTAATACAACGACGCCCAAGTATACGCTGCCACAGCGTCTTGTTTAACAATGTATGTCACAAGTTTAAGTGGTGCACCCAAGGAGACCTGGAACTACACTGAACACTATATGATGATACTAGGTTAGCCCAGTGGTGGTCTAAACTTTGAAGCATATAAATGTAGCAAGAGCATGTAAAGCATCTGCATTGTACAAGCACAATGTACAATACATTGCATTATAAAATTATAGAAGTTTAGAATGATGCAAGGGATGAAATATTAATGTGAAGACTTTAGTAAAAGAAAATTGCTTTGCAAAATTTTACTTGAAATTTACTAAGCAAAACTTGATTCTAGTGTGAAGCCACGCATTATTAGTGTGAAGCCACGCATTATTAGAGTCAAAATATTGGCGCTACAGTAAAGGTTTGAAAAGCAGCACCCCGCGAAGCCATCTAGTAACATTAAAGTTTTATATTGAATACATATTGATTTAGCTTTTCACTTACCGTTCAATTCACTTTCACCAGTAAGTAATGATGGTAGTTCAAGTTTGTATTGCGGCAGGGTAGATATGTCAAAGTTCTCAACTTTTCCATCGCACTTGCTTATACGGTACAGCTTCAATGTGTATTGGCCCAGACCCAAGGTTCGCATCTTATCCTTGAGGCCCAAAAAATCAGAAAGATGCTTTTCGAAAGCATTTAACGACTCCTTGTGCTCGTCGCTTAACAGAATTCTGGACTTATATCTTTTGATTGGCTTTTCTTGCCCTTGACTAAAGACACTTACAATGGCTTTAATCACACTCATCGTCAAGACTTTCGACCGGGACGATCAGACAGACTCTAAAATCCACCAGCCACGTGCTTATCTTGAAAAATGACGTCATACACAATGTGCATTGTTATTTCGTGTTCTTTGGGATGCCTGTGGTGATTTTGTCTATATATCGAATAAATGTTTTTTTCTGTCTGAAAAACAAACTAAAAATACCAAATAGACCACATACATAAAATAATTGTTCAGAGCTTAGGATAAGCTACAAACAACACGGTTATCTGAACAAAAATAATTCACGACACACGGTTAATTTTTTCCCTTTTTCACGACACGGTTAATTTTTTGGATGTTTACATAACAAGGGTAAGTTAGACAGTGTTAAGTGTTTTTCCAGGATATTAAGGTGCTTTATAAAAACCTGGCTTTTATGGTCTTCTGGGACGGGGAACGTGACTTACATGATTTTGATGAAAATTGAGGCTGTTGATCATTCTCAGCTCTTGCCACACCTTTGTGGTACTTAAAAAGGTGATCATCTAATCGCTTTTACATTTTGCCCATCTATGGACAGCCTTGAATGCGACAAACTCCATCTTTTCCCTAAAGATTATTAAAAAAAATATTGTAAGTGATTTCCAATGAACCGGCTGAAACGTAAATGGCAAAAAATGCACATCTAACACCCCACCCTGCTTCTAGATAATTTTGCTGAGAACTAAAATTAAAATTAATATGAAATAACAAAATAATGAAACAGAATAATATAAGTATAATAATTAAAATAAATTAAATGTATTAATTAAAATGTATTTTATAATTTTAATTCTAATGTTCTAGATGTTACAAAGCAATTAATATTACATTTTTAGCAGTATTCCATATTTTACTGATCAAAGCTGTACAATATACTATATATGTCAACTGATTTCTAATTTACATAATTTGTGTAACATTTTGTCATAATTAGGTTTTAGTATATGGGTTTACCAGCATAAATTAAATTTCTGTGAAAACTACACAGTCAGTACAGATGTAGACATTTTAAATATAAAACGCAAAACAAAAAAGATACAAGCACTCCTGCTGGGGAGATTGCTGGAAGGTCCCACCTGGACATAATTTCAGACCAAAATAAGTTAAAAACCATTCAAACCTGACCTCCAAAATTCTTACCAGTTTTCAGACCTGATAAATCGCATTTTATCATATCGAATGAATTACCTTTCTCTCATTTTCTAGTAACGAAGATGAAACGAGATGCTCCCATCATTATCTTAAATCAAAGGGCTCTTAAAGCCATCTCGTTAATGCGAGAGAATGTAAGGTTAATAAACAACAACAACAACAACAACAACAAGAATTGGAAAAGTTGGGTGCCTTTGATAGGTAAATGTAGTAAAGACGTGATAGGTAATATGTGTAAAGCTGCTAAATGGTTTATTGAAGTTGAAAGATTGAAAATACCTGTAGGTCTAATCGTAGAGTTAGACATTGCAGTCATAGAGGACTTAAGGGCTCTTTTAGGAGCCACCAAATCAATAAAAGTCATGAGCAACAAAATAATCACGAGTATGAATGTAAATAATTTTCATGTTAATTTAGCGTATTTGTTCAAAATAGTCTTCATTTTACAGCTTAGGGGAAACTTCAACTTGATTATGTTAAGCGAATGAGCCGAGGCCAATTTGGTTGCTACGGGGGAAAATTATGAGGAGGGATGGGGGTGGCAAAACTACTTAGATTCAATCTATCTTAGTTAATTTTCTATGTTTTGTATCAGTCACAGTATTTTAGTAGCAATGACTTGTATGGCATTACAATGGCGATTTTCTTATCAATCGAAATTTGGGAAAGATGTACGAAGGTTAAAAAATATTTACTATCTTTATTTATTGATATTTAAACAAAACTAAAACATATTGCAACGATTTTCATTTGGGATTAAAATTGATTTACTAGCAATGTTTTTAAACAGCCAATTTATATGTGCAGTGTATATGTGGATGTATGAGACAAAACAGAACTTTGTGCATGTGAATAAGTTCAGTAAAAAGACTTCAGTAAAAAAGGAATGTTTTATCTAAATACTTCACTAAGGTAGACTATTGTAAAAAAGGCAAATGAAAATATTTTACTTGTCGCTTTTTCCGTCAACTAAAAAATTGTGTACCTTCGGGCAGAATGGTGTCTCTTGTAGGAATAGAGCTGGTGATTAGATTTCGTTTCCTTTTATAGCTGAAGCTGTTTTCAAAACATCTCGGCTTAAAGAAGCCTTGGTAAAAACGACAAGCGACCTGGCCCCGAAAATTGCCGACATGAGACGTTCTGCTTCAAAAATACGACAAATTACGACAGCGACTTTAGAAGGTTGTGCAATTTACCAATAAAAATTAAACATTATTGACCATATCGTTCATATCAACACCCGACGGCCAACGGTCTGTTTTAATGATCAATTTGTTATTGAAACGTCTACCAACCTCGTTCCCAAGGCCCCTATCTTCCTCTCTCTTGGATTGGACGTGCAGTTAGAGTACACCCTAGACTCCCGGTATACACATACATATCCGTGACCTTTGATTTTTGATTTTTTGGCGCAAATTGGTTTTAACAAGCTTAATAATTTTCCTTCGAGCATTTTTATTTTAAAAAGAGACTTTTCTTTTGATCTTGATAAAAAATTGCACTTTATCAAATAAAGACAAATAAGTGACAGGTCACGCTTTGGTTTCCGTTCGAATTACACGCACCGGCTCCCCCGACGGTGTCAATTTGCGCGAGGGCAAAAGTAACGACCCTCCCCTCGGGTGAATGTCATTTTGTCTCTGTGACGCGGTCGCTAAGCTTTAGTATTCGAATTTCGTGCTACAGCCGTTTGGATCGCGGACAATTGCCGACTTTCATATCGTTAGGAACTGGGAATGAGTCCTGCACCCGCTGGACAAATTTTCAAGATGGCGTCGATGGCGGCAGGATTTGAATCGGAAAGAAAGTCAGAGAACAAGAACAAGTGGCATTGGAACTGTGCAGGGGCGCTATGTACGAGTAACTGGAGAACACAGACTCCTGGGCTGGAATACTATTCCCTCAGAGGGATTGAGAACAATGAAAGCTTAAAAATAGCGTATGCGAAAGTGCCTAAAAATAGTAATATCAATTGGAAGAAAGCAGTAATTTGCTCAAAGCATTGGTCCTCAGGAAAGCGAGAAAACTTGGAGGATCTTCCAGACCTTGCTTCTTTGAGGGGGGCGTAAGGGTTTGCGGTGATGCGGTTTTGCGTTATTTTTTTATGCGGTTTTGCGGTAATTTTAATTTTAACCCGCGGTATTGCAGTTTTACAAAACTACGCGGTTTGCGGTTTTCATGTAGTTTGATGAATTTCGCTGCGGTATTGCGGTTTTGACGTTTATTCTGCACGGTTTTGCGTTTTATTTCCGTGCGGTTTTGCGGTTTTCGGACCCCCCTTACTTAAAAACTCAAAATCATCCGTAACAAAAAGGGACAAAAAGCTTGTTGCTGCGAAGCGTTCGCTGGATCAGGGTACACCTGGTCCAAAAGCAAAGAGACGATTATTGGCCAGAACTCAGAAAGAACAGGACTTACCTCATGCTAAGAGATTAGATCCAAGTACCGGCTGCGAAGTCAAGCAAAATAATTTTGAAAGCGAACTTGTTGCGAGGCTAGCAGAGAAGGAGAAGGAAATTACGAAACTCCAGGGTCAAATATCTGAATTGATGCAGAAACAAAAAACACAAGAGAGCAAAATCGATCAAATCCGTTCTGAAATGAGGAGAGGACAGTTCTCGTATAGCAATATAAAGAAACAACCGATCAAATTTTTGATTTGACTGGACTTTCTACAACTGAGTTTGACTGTTTGTTTGAATGCATCGACCCCTTTACTCACCTGCTACAGTACCCAAATTGCACATCTGGGGGGTTAGTAACAAAGAATAGGAAGATGGACCTAAGGACAGAGTTGATGGCTTTTCTAACGGTTTGTAGACATTCCCTCCATCTTAAGGTGATAGCATGGATGACACAGAGTAGTGAGGCAACTGTTTCAAGAGTTTTTGTTGCATGGGCAGTATTTTTGTCTCACTATTTGAGTGTCTTGACCTCAGCCCTTTACCAGGATTTGTGGAAGCACTTCTGCCAAAAGTATTTAAAGATGCAGGCTTTGCTGAGACCGAAGCTATGGGAGATGCTACTGAGACTTGGATTTCACAGTCCGAAAATTTCGATGTCAATAATATAACATTCAGCAACTACAAGAACCACACTACTGGTAAGACAGCAGTGTGGGTTTACCCTCATGTTGGTCTCCTCTGCTGCAGTGAGACTTACCCAGGGACAATATCAGATCGAGACATCACTGAGCAGTGTGGAGTTCTAGACAAGATTAACAGAGGGAAACTAGTTCTAACAGACAAGGGTTTTGATATTGCAGACCTGTGTCTTAAAAAAGGCATTTTACACAATCGGCCCCCAATGAAGTTTGATCCTCAATATGAGCAAACAGACATAAGTAGGAATTTTGACATTGCCACGTTAAGAATATACAATGAGAACTACATTGGCCGCATACGGGACTGGACCATATTAAACAGCTGTTGGCCAATGATGAGAATAGATATCCTTGGATATTGCTTCAAGGTGTTTGCACATATTGTAAATATTTTGAAAACTATAGTAGGGCCAAATGAAACTTAGGAATCAAATATTTGACCCTGAAGTTTCCTTCTCCTTCTCTGTTAGCCTTTTAACAAGTTCACTTTCAAAATTATTTTGCTTCACTTCGCAGTCAGTATTTGGCTCTTTTATAGCATCAGGTAAGTCCTGTTCTATAAAGCTACACATAAACAGTACGGCCTCATGATATTTGCTTTATTGAGTTACAGTTCAACAGTAATACAAAAGGAAACCTTAAATGTATAAAACTAGCAGTATAAAATTCAAGCATTCGGGATCACCAATGTTAAGCAACTAACCAATATCAACTGATCTGGGTGAATTGTTAGGGAAAGAGTGGTTTCAGCCAAGACAAATTTTAAATCTTGCAGACTGAAATATACAGAGATAAGCATACATCTATCACTGCAAAAAATACTAAAGCTAATACTGCTTCAAGGGGATAAAAAAATAAACAGCAAGAAATGTGAAGGTAATAATTTTTGCTTTTTTGGGGGAGAGATACTCTTCATGAAAGTGACTACTGTTTTATTTAGCTGCGTCTCTAACAAAAACTACTTGTTTCACAGTTTTAGCCATGGCATTCACCCAGGAACGTAGAGATTTTGTATTTTCAAATGTTGGAACATTTCCTTTTAGATTTTCTCCAAGCTTTTTAACAAATTTGTTCTCTTCATGTGGCCACTCTGTTATCTCTTTCTTCAGCTTAATGCTGTCAGTGACAGTCTTGCAAACATCCATGAGAAGATTATCTCGCTCAATGAAAAAAAGGTTTGCACAGTTCTGTTCTGGATGGTATGACTCTAGGAATGTTACATGTCCACCCGTGCATACCATCTCTAGGTTACACTGTAGAATGTGAGAGGCGGTTACACTGGTAAGGGGTGCACTACAGTCTATCGCCCGTGTTTTAACTTCCACCAAGAAGGTTTGCCCTATGCCATCGGGACTTGCCCCATAGCTCCTATCCATAGGGTGAAAGAAAAAACCTCCTGATGAGACTGGTGCACCTGCAACATGAGCAAGTTGTTTTGTTAACACTGGGAATGTTATCTTTGACCTTGCAAATGAAAACTTGAAAAATAACTCTAATCTCAAGGTCCATAAAAAATGTAGCCCTGACATTTGACTGTGGACCTTGAGGCTAGAGTTATTGTACTAGTTATTCTGTTCATTATGGTGAACATCTTGTACTTAGTAACTGGCTATATAGACCTGTTATCAAGCTTTAGGATAACTTTAGAAATGCAAGCCTAGCTAAGATAACGTCCTCAGTGAGTCTAGTAAATATGCGCACAAATTGATTTCAAATTGATTTGTCTTCATCATAAAATTTAGCTGTGATTTCTCCTGTTTACTTCATGTAGATCAACTTAATATGCTAATTGTTTATTTTTAAATGAACACAAAGTGATGTAAAAGTCATCCATACAGTAAAATATGTAAATACCTGAAAGGTCTTCAAACAGCTGAATTGCTTTTTCCTCAAAGTGGATTCCTCGGGAAAAGTTCTTGAATTTTTTGGGGGTTACCTTCCTTTCATCAACCTTATTGTGGATGCAGAACCAAGCCTGATTGAACTCCTTATGCCCACAAAAGCCCAACAACCTTGGGAGCTTACTTGCAGTTACTATGCCCACTCTCAGAGAATGCCATTCTTCTGATCCTTGCTTCACTGGGGCATAATTAAAGCCACATGGCTCCAGTTTACTGTAATGGGGAAGTTTTACTTTTATTGTTGTTTCTTTTATACCTTGGAGTAATTGTAAAAGATGTGAAATTTCATCCTGTTGTTTTTCATGCATTAAAATGTGTTCTTCATTTTGGAGTGCCTCCTCAGTGTTTTCGGTGAGAAGAGGTGTGGTGACCACATTATCATTTAGTAGATGACTTTCTTGGGTATCTGGGCTGGCAAACATTGGACAAAGAATGTCCTTGTCATACTTCTCTTCAGTATTTTTGCAATAGTTGTGATCTGTAAACACAGTTCTAGCTCGATGGGAGTTATTGTAGTGGAGTTGCATTGAAAGGCCAGATTTAATGTTATACTTTCTCAATGTTTTGTAAAAATGCAGTTGAAGATGGTTTTGGTTCACACTGTTGGCAGTTTTACTGGACATCTCATCTACATCCCTCTTGTAGTATTTGCTTTTTTCTATGCCATTTGTGACAGCACCATCATTAGGGCTGAACTTCAAAGGTTTCCTTGTAGACCTGGAATCTCTAAATGACCTGAGTGGAATGTGCGAAGCCCTTGTAGCAATTCCAGACATTTTTCCTTTTCTGTGCCATTTCTGCATTTTTTGTGTAACAGTTAATGAAAGCAGGCAAGTATTGTGTTTAAAGTAGTGTTCTAAAAACATCAATACAGCAATAACGTGACAGCAAATGCCACATTTCCCTATTGGACAGGTACAGTATCCTTTGACTGGCAGACTTTTATGAAACATCACGACCGCTGGACGCGTAATCTCCTGTCCAAAGCTTTTCATTATCATCGCTTTCACAAATGTTTTGTCACTAACCTTAACAGTCTTTACAGTCTTTATTTTTCTGGACAAAAACACCCTGCGTGCTTTTCTAAACTGCCCTTTACTACCTTGTTTCTTGTGACCAGTGTATATTGCTACCGTGCTGGAATCTACCTTGGGATATAATGATCGATCAGCGCTCCAAGGAGCGGACTGTGGAGGAACTTCTGACTCTTCCAAACTTGTGTGAAATACATATTTCCTGTTTACCTCCTTTAGCTGTTTTTCTAACAATTCGTTGTCGTCTTGAAAGATTCGAAGCCTTTCTACGAGCTCTGGTTTGTTTCCAGTTGCTTTCAATTTTAATTTTAGCAGCAAAGCTTTCAGGTCTTGGGTTTTCCATGCAGTTAAATCAGCGTTCACTAAATCCGCTAATGCCATCTCTTTTTTTGTTGTAAGCTTAAGCTTACCTTGTTCTTGATGGAAGCCAAAATCTTTCAATTCCATCTCTATTTTCGCAGTATTTTTTGCCACAGCATTTTTATCAGTAGGAGGAGGACCTTTAGGACTGTTTTCTTCCATAGACTTGTTTACCATTGGTGCTTGTAAATCTCGTTTAAGGGTTAAAAATCTAGAGAAAGTAGCTAAGGGAAATAGTTTTTTGAACTTTTCAAAGGATTCGAAGGAAGCGCCGTACAATTTGTCCGGCGGGCTCAGGACTTGTTCCCAGTTCCTCACGATATGAAAGTCGGCAATGGCGAAGCGAAGATGGCCAGAATCGCTCCAAAACGGAGCCCTTTTAGAGCCCGTGAAAGGGAATTTGGAAGCTAGCACGAATCGCACGGGTAGACATTTAACCTGCGGCCTCACTGGTGGCAATTCGGGGAGCTTGAGTTGAATTGTTTAGAATTTATTGGCTTTCGCGTGGCGAGGGTTCGCTTAGAGGTCTCCAGCCTTCCCTTCTTTTATAGTGGATAGTTGGGCGAGTGACATAAGTTGTAAAAATGCATTTAAACCGGTCAGGATACATCAAGAGACAATAAAGTAAAGGTGAGAAGACTTTAGTGTGTAATATTTTCGATTTTTCTATCGCTTATCAATTCCGTGACAAATCGTATTATTACCTACTGTGTACTGGATATCACGATTGGTCTGCCTGTGGGATCATCCAATTTAAATATTTGATGTGTGCCACAACGCATCGGATAAATGTTTACGCTTATCCGCGTTTGTAGATCTTTATATATAAGATATAAACATCTAAGAATTTTACGGAGATTTTAAAGAAGAAAAGAACTGATCCATGACCTATGGTCGCTACAATGTCTGTCATTGATCGATCAGAGTCCGTTCACGCATATTTATTGCTATTTTAAGACTTAAATTCAGTCAGGAAGTCAAGACAAAAAAGTGCATATCCTTAGAATTCCTGTATTCCTCAAAGAAAGAATTAAGCAAATATATATTTTTCCAACGTTAATTTCATTTTTAAGACAGTTTTGAGATTCGCTCTTTCCTGTTCTTTATAATCTTCCGGAAACCGGACATTCCACAAAGATAACAAGGTATCCAGAACATTCATAATCCATCGGATCAACAAAAGCAAAGAAACTTTTGATAACTTAGACGTCAGATGTGGGTGGGCTGAAATATCTGTTTTCCGCTTAGTTGTCCGCTTAGTTGTCAATTTCCTCCCAGCAGAAATTTTAGCTGTCCCGACGCGCAAAAATTTCCTCCCGCAAAACAAATTCAGTCGGACAATCCGCAAACTTTCCTTGTGCACGGTAGCTAAACCAATAAAACTATGACGTCTTTCCCATACTATTGTATACAAACGCAAAGTTCATGCTATTTTGCTCTGCCATATCGCTCATATTAAAACACAAACTTTCCCGTCCAATTTAACTTTCTTAAAACGTCTCCATTCGTAAAAATAGACCGTGAAATTCTCAAACTACGTTTCCCAAGAAAACGCATTTGACCTATTTTTACCATTCTCGAAAGCAGCTTGAATGGCTTTACCACAAATGATTGAAAATTTTAAATATTGATACGTAACGTGAGATATCGAAACTAAGAACTTTAATATCTTTGCGGTGACTTAATTTGAAATATTACAAGTTCTGACATCCCAATACCCTAGGGAAATTAACAATAGGACCGGGGGTGTTCCTCAAATATTTTAGTGACGGTATGTGACGCCCTTCTTGAAATCCTAACCGCTTTAACCAACCATATCCTCAATGCCCTAATATAGCTTCTATGAAGAAGAAAGAAGAACCCCCCCCCCCCCCGGACAAAAGTCCACAAAAATTTGTTAACAGCTTTTGCCCCTTTTTTCGTACTCAACTCCGAAATCTCGCTTAATGCGCATGTGCATTAACGAGATAAAAACTACCCATTTTCACACCAAAATAGCTTAGAAAGTTCAGTCGAACCTCAGTACAATGCCACCTTCGGACAGACCTTTCTGGCTGTTGTAGAGAAGTGGCCATTATGGGGAGGGACAAGAAAACATGGCCCTTGTAGCGAGGTGGCCATTAGTAGAGGTTCTACTGTATACCCTTTGGGCAGTTATATATAAGGGAAGTACCCCTCTGGGCATAGATAGGGGGTCGTTTCTCCCGCCCCTAGAATCCGGCCAACTCACCTTTAGTGGAAAATTCCCACGCTTTCTTTGAAACATTTATTTTCTTTTCAAGGCCCGCAGCTGTGGAAAAAAGCCTGAATTATGAATAGATTCATACAATGGTTTTGGTGCCATCTTAACTAGGGAAAATTACAGTAAATGTACGGAATTCTGGTCGCATTTAAGTTGCTTTGAGCTTACTACTCGAGACTGTGTCAAACTTTGACATCTGATGTACTCGTGTACCTACTCGTGTATTTCATAGAGAATAGATTTACCAGTAAGCTGTTTTTGAATAGCTGTGATCAGTATTTTAAAATGTACCTCCAGATTTATGTGTTCTATCGATATGCGGAGATTTTCAATGATGGATAACAAGGACAAACACTAGTCGGCTATACACTCCTTGTTGATGGCGATACTGATGAACACGTGCCTGGGGAAATGGAGATGGGAAAGGATTGGAGAGGGGGATACAGAAACACGAAAAACTTACCTTGCCAAAACTTTCAATTTTAACCCCAATTTTCATTTATTTGAATAAACACAAAAAAGGTAGATTTGGATAGTTTGCCCTACTAACCCATAATAAATGTGGCCTAGTATGCGAGTGAAAAACGAGGTTGGTTTCATACATGTAAGTGCAGCTAAGTAGGCTATATATCCCATCCCTACACAAAAAAGGGTAGATTTGGATAGTTTGCCCTACTAACCCATTAATAAATGTGGCCTAGTATGCGAGTGAAAAACGAGGTTGGTTTCATACATGTAAGTGCAGCTTAGTGGGCTATATATCCCATCCCCACACATTCACTCTTCACCCCAATTTTACATTATTTGAATGAGTGAAAAACGGCTGATTTCATAAGTGCGTCCTAGTAGGTATATATTGTACTGCTTCCATTGCTGTATTTTAGGATCACCAATTATTATAGTTTTAAATATTTATGTAATTTTTGTAAAAGTCTTCTTAATTTTTTATGGCTCACTGGAAGACCACTTATAGTGAATGTGACACCGTGATGAAATAAAGATTGTAGTAGTAGTAGTAGTATATCCCATCCCTACACATCCACTCTTCAACCCAATTTTACATTATTTGAGCGAGATTGAAAAATGGGGTTGAAACTGAATAAACTTACATTTTCTTAGCAAAATTAAGTCCATTGATTTTTTCCTCCCTGCTATCATAATATTCTGACAGACCGATAGTTAACAAACATGTTACAAGGCTTGCATTTGTGGCATCAATGAATAACAAGGAGCTATCCTAAAAGATGTAATCACTACAGAGTATCAGCACAAGTTTTTTTTGTATTTTTTTATTTAAAGAACTTTATAAACACAAGAGCAGCAAGAAATTGTACATTAATAGAAAAGAACAACAATAATGTAAAGAAACCAAGCTACAAGTGAAATTTCAAAATAATGTTATATTATAAAAAATTAGCTTACTACAAATAGTATTGTACAGTAAATAGATTTCAAAAAATTGGTAAACAAAAAGGAAAAAAGAGTAACAAGGTAAGCTGGGTGTTTTTGAGTAAAATTATTAGCGGGCTATTTGTTCATGAAGGACAGCTATACACAATTTAGAACTTTTTCCCATTTCTCTAGGTGCACAAGCGTCTTATTATTGTTCGCAGCAATAGTCTTTTCGATTTCAATGACATGTTTTAAATAAGTCTTAAACAACATAATATTTGGTGTTAATTTCTTTTGTCTACAGCTAAAGATGGTTTGTTTAGCTAAAATTAATAGGTGATTGATTAACTTAAAGTCCTTTTTTTTTTTAAAAAATACCCAGCATTATTTGACGCTTATTCAAGTTTATCAGAGATAGGTTGGCGTAATTAACCCATACAAGGAAATCATTCCAGAACACTTTTATGCT
The DNA here is from genome assembly GCA_022457155.1 of Cladopsammia gracilis. Lineage (NCBI taxonomy): Eukaryota > Metazoa > Cnidaria > Anthozoa > Scleractinia > Dendrophylliidae > Cladopsammia > Cladopsammia gracilis. The sequence goes on along the minus strand of JAJGOT010000129.1, from coordinate 746,256 downwards.
AGTACACTCGCAAAAAATATGCTCCGGAGATTTGCTCTCTAAACCACAGAAAGTGCAAAGTGGTGATGGGATTAGCTTCATCTTGAAAAGAGTTAAATTGGTAAACAAAATCCTATGCAAGATTTTAAACTGAAAATTCTTGTGTCAATTGTTGTTACAAAAGGGATCTTATATATAGTTTTCCAATCGAGGTTCTTGTCAGAAAAAGACTCATTGAACTTACTTTTAGCAGACGTTTCCTTAACCTTCGTCCTAATAAGGGACATATAAACTTTCTTGTTAGCTGCTGGATGTCAATTACAGAAATACCATCTAAACTTACGCATATATTTTCCAGGTCTCGATTTTGGTGAATGTTTTTATTAAAGATCTTGTATTTTGACTTATAGTGCATTTTCTTGTTAGAATAGTTTTTTCTTGGGAGTAGTTCTTGAAAGACATCAAAAATTTTTAACATCAAATATTTTGGGGGGAGGGGTAGGTAAATTTTTGCTCACTTTTACTTATAGAGAAAAATGTTGTACTATTTATTAAATAACGCTTCTAAGTTCATTGTTTGGATAATAGACATTAGTTTGATACGTGTTTTATACATTCTGATCCTTTTTTCTTTTAGATATTTTTTAAATTTTAATTGAAACGAAAAAAAAGGAAATCCAAGATGGCGGATCCAAGATGGCGGACAATAATTTCAAAATTATAGTTTTATCGCCTTTTTTTGCCTTTTCTCGCTTTACAAGTGTGTCCTTGTTTGTATTTATTATGTTTTAATATTAAAGAAATGATTTTACAGTTATATTTTATATTTTAAGTATCTGGATGGAAAAATATCAAAGAAATGTCGGAAAAACAAAAATTACGTCACTGTGACGTCATAATTGGGTGTGGCAGGTCAAAACTGGGTGTGAGGTTTCCTTGTATGGAGATGAACATTGTGTGAAAATTTCATGGTCCTAGCCTTACTACTGGTTCCAGAGATATGAAGGGGGGGTCCGAGGAGCCCCCCCCCAGTCACAGATTGCCTAAAAAAGCCCAGTCTGAATAGGGTTAAATGGGAATATTAAACAGATTTGTTTTCAATACAGATGAATTTGTTATTCCATATCGGTTGCCGCAACACTCCATCCATTGTTTCATTTGTCCACTTAACCAAGGATGACCATCAGCACACAGTATCAGCACAAGTAATAATGGCTAATTCATTTGTACCATATTTTGGGCTCAGAACTTCTAGGGTCATTTTCTAATCACCTCAAAAAAACACCTAGCTTTGAATACCTTTTTGCTAGAGTTTAAGGGAACCTCTCTACCTTTTTAAGATTCCAATGAAGAGCATGCTTTGTAAGCAATTCTTGACTACTGTTTATTAAAAAGAAAATTTCAGCTAATTATCTATTTGAATCATGGCACTATAACATACTATAATTTGCGGCATACAACAAGGTACTGTAGCAGCTCTATTAAGTCCTGGGGGACTTACTTAATTTCAGGCTCTAATAAAGAGAATGGTCTATTTTAAATAAAAATTCTCACGTAAAGACTTTAAATCAGGGTCAGAGATGTATTTCCTTCAGGAAGCAAATGCTTAGTACTGGTACCAAGCCGAGAGAAATGTCTATTTATTTGTTCCACTTCCTCTCCAGTGGTTGCAGCAGCACCATCCTGCCACCTTCAACATCATGACCATCACGAGTGAGAAATTTTGATGCTCGACCAATCAGGAGCAAGTAATTTTGCCCTCAATTAAGAAAAAATGCCCTCTTCGTCAGCCAATCAGCATTCAGTAATTTTGCCCTCTATATTATAAAGCCATTTAACCCCCTGAAATTTCACTTCCAGTGGGGTACAATAACATGTAAGGAGGGAGATGCAGGATAGTTTGCCTGTAACATCAACACAAGAATGCTAGTTTCACAGTTTCTTGGTTGTTTTGGTATGTTGCGACAAACATAGACAACATACCGTAAAACCATGTTTCTTCCTTGAGGCACGTGTTGTTTTGATCAAGCAATTTAAAAAAATCTGTCACATTTATTTACCAGTACACTTAAATAGGTATATTCAAACCTCTTATAGCTTCCATTTCCACTTGGAAAGCTCTCTCATTTTTTTTACAACGCATGACGGAATTGGAATTCAGATTTTCCGTCCAAGGTTCTTGTGGATCCAGTACGTGTATTGCCTGTTAGAAACATATCTGTATGTACTGACAGAGAAAGAAGAAAAACAGACTCAACACAGAAAAAAACTCAAAAACTAAAATAAAAATCGTATACAAAAGGATCATTCTTCAATATGAAACAAATGCTTATCTACATATTTCTCTTGGTAGCCATCTGATTTTACAGTCAAATGAAAAAGTAAAATCGTAATAATTAACTTTTTGTTTTGCTGTTGGATGGAACGCTTGGTTTGTTTTAGCTGTAATGTACTGTATGAATGAACTTACCAAACTAACAGATATGCTGCAGATATGTCCATCAGCTCTGCAGCATTTCTGTGAAATATCTGTAGTTGACTATCTGTAACATATCTGTGACATATAGGAATTTGGTCCCATATTCCTATGTGTCAAAGATATGTGATGTACTGAAAAAGGGCAGGTCATGCACATCTGAAAATATCTGCACAGTATATCTGCTACAGATATGTTGGATGCCTGAAAAAAAAATTGGCACGCATACATACTGCTTGTTGGGGGAGGGGGAGGCACAGTATACAGCACTTGAGCCATAGCACTAATAGCTGGAAACCTTTCTCATACCCTTGGCTTTTATCTGATTTATCTAAATATCACCAGTCTTTACACTGTGTAAGTTTATATAAAATATGGACACCATCAAATACTTTGCTGTATAGTTGAGTATACAATTCAGGTTAATTTGTTACAGTGCGACCACACGAACTGAGGCCACCCAGACAAATTTTGAGACAAATTGAAATTAGCCAATCACAAGTCAAGATCTAGACAATGAAATAGCGCAAAATTATACTCGACCAGTTCAAATTCTGAACTGCAAACCAGGGCTGCGAACCTTTGATATCCATAAATTCTTCATTACCCAAATGATAACAATGAAGAATTGTTATGTTTATATAAATCAAGCTGGAAAATTTTATGACAACGTCTGGGTTGGCCAGAATCAAAGCCAGCAGTAAAGAAATTTTGAACAATCGAAAGTAAGCAAGCGATTCGCAGTTTCGGTGGTTACTAAACAGAGCTGACAACAAAGATTGTTTTCATTTCTCGAAGACATTTTTATGTAAATTCAAGCGGTAATTTCTAACTTTGTCTCTGGTTCCATTTCCATTTGAGAGCGATTCTTCATACATCTGAGAGTTTTGATTTGTTATTTTTTTCACTCTCCCCTTGGCACCTTGTGTCTCGAGAAAATCACAATTTATAGTTCAGGACTTCAAAGCTTCAACCCGGCCTGTACATGTATAGTAGGGAACAGAGAGATGACAAAGGGATTTTATATAAAGTAACGTGAACATTCTGTATAAAAACTAAAATACCCGCTTTCAGTGTGCGGTCGCTGGATAACAAAGTATACACAACTAGATAAATGAGCGGATCCGTACGGATAGTTTGAAGTTGTTTCTCAGAAAATAGTGCTATTTTTGCCATTGGGTTGAGAAATCGGGAGCAAACTGCAGTGAATTATTTGTTTGAATAAAGGAGGAAAATAACTTTCTTCTTTTGAGAGTTCTATTTTTTTGATTGCACGTTGGAATGTGTTATCCTCCTGTCACCCGTGCAACTGTTTATGCATCTAATTTATTCGCCGCCAACTTTGCCGCTTTTGTCACTTATTTATACACGTCTCTTATTAGAAAACAATTTGCTTCTTTGTTGAGGTCGATTTCTCGCTGAGTAGTGAGAAGTGCCAATGTGATATAAATTCAAAACTTCCTCGCATAGAATTTGTGAGTTTCGGCGCCGTTGACAAAATACCTTCTGGATTGATTTATCCAAACACGGCAATTAATTTTTAGTCTTTGGTCATCGAAGATTCTCGACACAGCGCGCAGTTCACAATTTAAATTTTGTGCTCGGCGGTACCCGAAACAACTGGTCAAGTATAATTATGCGCTATTTTATTGTCTAGATCTTGACTTGTGATTGGCTTATTTAAAAATTTGTCTCAAAATTTGTCTGGGTTGCTTCGGTTCGTGTGGTCGCACCGTAAAAAAAGAAGTATAATTTGGCTATCCTCTTGTAGAATGACACTATGTATGAAAAGTATGTATAACCTATGTAAATGCTGTCATGACACTATGCAAAGGGTATGTTATAAGTATTTAAAATCTGTGTTGAGTGTCATACAAAAGCCTTATTAAAACCCTACATGTATGTTGTTTATATGTACGTTCTATGTGTTTTGACATGAAATGCTATGTTTTTGCTAGTCATTTGGAACTTTTACATAGTCTATCTAAAACCTATGTAGTGGAAAGCATATTAATGTCAAAGAAATGCTTTTAAATAGTGTTTGCACAGCTTTTACATAAAGCTTCACAAAGCTGAAATGTCACCAAATAGTGATTAAATGTGACCGCATTTGCGATAAGGGAGATTAAGGTGACTCAAAACACCATTTTCGTGCGTTTAAATGCATGGTAACGGTGTTTAAACCCTTTTTCACACGTTTAATAAGCAGTTGAAATCTTTTGTTGCGTTTTTTGGGCAATTATGCTATACTAGGTTGTAAATTTGAATTTCAGTTGCAAATACGGGCATATAAATTATTCTCAAGTGCTGTTATCTTAACTCACTCCCTGACAATGCTGCATTTGTTTACATTCCTCGTTTAATTCTGCTTTGTTGCTTAGTGGATAAATTTTTTACTAGGCTAAAAGCGCGATTCCCTTGAATCAAAGTCTGGTATTTCGGATAAGCATTTTTAAGTTTAAAAAAGGCACTCTCAACACTGGTTTCAAACAGACAAAAAATTATGCACATCACAACGGTTATCCTCATAAACCTCATTCCTATCATTTAGCTTAATGATCAACCAAGATAATAAAACATACCATTGTCGTTTTCTTTTTTTTTTCCTCTCAGCTACTCGAAAATAAAAGTATTTTCATCCTGTATCTTCCGTAGATTATTCCGAACGCACTGTGTATGAAGCTTATCTGATCTGGTGTTCACGACACGTAACTTGACCCGGGGTTCTTGAGTTAGAAAAGCACGTGGCATGACTTGCCTGTTAGCTCACATTGGGCTCCTGACAACTGCAGTAAAAGCAATTTATCCTTCTTCAGAGGATAGTAACATGTGCAGTAAATTGAAGCTGTAGACTGTACAGATTAACAGAATCTAGGTGAACGACGAACAATAAATAATTCTGAACCTCATTAATAAATAAATAAATAAATAAATAAACAAATAGACTGAACATAAACTAAAAGCCCCCAAAACAGACAAAGCAGTCGTGATTCTTCGCTTTCAAGGCAGCTATTTTTTCACTTCAACAGCATTAAATACACTTCTGCGGGGCTGAAATTGCAATTTTTATGTCACAAGCGAATTAAAGACAAATCAGTGAGCGGTGAAATGTGGTCGTAATTGTTATCGATGCGAAATCAAAGCAAAAGGGTTGCTGATCAAAGGTACCGTGGGCTTATAAAGACATGGTCAACGTTGCCCAGTGTTGAGAATGAATAACAGAATTAAAAATTCTTTCCACACTAGAGTTTGATTCAGTTGATTATGCACCAGTCATTTGAAACCCCCACACCCCCCCATTCGGGCTTGAGCGGGGCATTCACTTTTTATGCAAGTGAAAGTGAGTGAAGTGCCCGGTCCCCGGGACAAAAGTGAGTGGTGCATTCCCCCGCCTCTACTGTTCCACACACACATGGTACTTCCTTTGTAAAACAACTTATTATTACGTTCTAATTCGCTACACTCAAACGAACGTAAATTATTTTCCTCCTAAATACATAGATACACAAAGACAACATCTTGATGATTGGATGCTCAGGCAATCCAAATGACGTTTAATCCAAATAAATCCACACGAGCTATGACAATACACAAGTAATAAAACAAGCTAAATTACACTATAATTAAATGCTACGTTTATAAACCAAGATGACTTGTTATTTCAAGACGCTTAGAAACACTTTCAAGAATGTACATGTCTTTTGCAATATCAGACTTCCATCGCCCATGGAGCTTGAGAACCCGCTCAGAAAGATTAGAACTATTAACTACTGCAGAGGATGCTCCGCCTGACCTTAAACTATGTAGACCGTAGATCTTATGATCTAGTCCTAAATCTTTAAGGCATTCTTTAAATATATCCCTGCATCTAGTGTAAGACAATCTTTCACCATACACCTTATAGGTGTTTGTAGACTTAAAGTATCTTAATGGACGGAAGAGAGCAAGAGTACTCGAAAGCTCAATATTACACATGGAGATAAACCTTTCTAAAAGAGCAACAGGGCAATAAATGTTACCTAATCTCTTGATGTAAACATAATTGCCCTCCCGATAAATGTCATTCTTGGCCCTGGGAACAAATACTCTAACATGATCGGGAAAAAACTCAAGATGCGTGGGAGCAATGTTACTAAGCTCATCATAACGGAAAAATCCCGCAAAACCTAACGCACAGATACAAGCAATACGTAAGTCCTTTAAGTTAGCAGAAGTACCAGCAAACTTATCAATAATACGTTTAATAATATCAGCGGAAATAGGCGCCTTTTTAACACTAGCTGGCTTATTACGCTTAGCAGCTTCCAGCAAATTATGACATATAGGACTATCCAGTGGATTGACGCCGCTGCTTAAGCTAAACGAAAGAAACCACTTAAGAGCTGCATGAGCCATAACTAAAGAGGAATATGAGTTAGAATTCCTGTAAACCTTAAAAAGATAAGCAACTATAAACGAAACAGGAAAAGGAGGCACTGGCTGAACACTGGACAAAATACAAAATTCAATGAACTTCAAAATCTCTTTTTGATATCTTTTCGACGTAGAATCCGCCTTGGACTTCAACAATGTCGAAATAAGATCACTTATGTCAGGCTTAACATTAACTGGTAGACATTTCCAACCGTCATCTGCGGAAAACATCTGCAACAAGAAAGTGCAATATAAGTAAAACAAACCTATTTACCAAAACAACTTTCAGACCCCTGAGTCCTCACTCCATACAGCTAATCACTCAAAAACCGATGATAAACAATAGACCGCAAAAACGGCAAGCGCCTTAACAAAACATTGTAATAATTCCAGGTCAGGCCAGCGCCTCTTATCCATATAATACTTCAAAGGACAAGCGTCCCATGTGAATACACTAAAATCAGGCCAGTCCTTCTATCCACTCAACACTAAAGGAACGAATTTCGCATGTAAACAAATTTAGGCCAGTGCCGTTTAACCCACTCAATACTTAAAAGGACAAGTGTCCCAAGTAAACGCACTAAATTCAGGACAGTGCCTTTTCCCACTCAACACTAAAAGAACTTAAAGAAAGTTTAGGCCAATGCCTTTTACCCACCCAACACTTAAAAGGACGGAGACCTAATAAGAAAACTTCATGCGAACAGCTAAGATGGACCCCTTAAACCTACTGCTACCCAAAAAGGAATTAGGATTGCGCCCTTGCTCTAAAGCAGTACAATCAAAACACTTGTAACCAACTATAAACCTAGAAAACTTACGAGAAATAATGGGCCAAAAATATGAAGAAGGCCAAAAGGGCACAACTACAGTCGCAACAGCCCTGGAGACGTGTAAATAACGAATAGCTCTAGCAACAAGGCTTACGGGGGGGAACAACGAGACAATTTTCACCCCCCAAATTCTGCACGAAAAAATCAACCCCGCTACAACCTGGGTTCCAAAACCGAGAGAAAAATTTATTGACCTTCTTGTTATAATAACTAGCGAAACAATCCACTGAATGATTTCCCCAGCTTTCCTCTATAGACGCAAAACAATCAGCTGAAATTTGCCAGTCGTCTATGTCAATGAGACGACTAATGTAATCTGCTCTCTCAATCTCAGTGCGTGGGATCCACTGGACCTCTAACTCAATGCCACAGCTGGCACAGAACTGAAATATCTCCAACGCAATGGCGTGTAAATCACTTCTCATACTTCCTACTTGTATGATTCTGCATGCGTTCTGGCTGTCAGAAAACCACTTTACATAAGAGCCTTTAAGTAATGGCAAAAACGATTGTAAAGCAAACAAAATAGCAGATAACTCCCTCCAAGTAGAACTTTTAACACATTCTTCTCCATCCCACTGTTTATGACAAACTTGCTCACCATTAATATCAAGATGCGCACCACACCCTGTGGCGCTTGCATCCGAATAAACTACATAATTAGATGCTTTAATGGAACAACCTGCCACTTCTTTACAATTAAGTCGCTTTAAATTAGCCTCCCAGAAACGAAGCTCCCTGACACAATATTGATCAAGATAAAATTTGGAGTCCCAGTCCTGGGCAGAAGCTACTGAAATAGAACAATATCTAGTCATAATTCTGGCAATGTTGCCAAAAACCGCCCCACCAGAAATAATCTTGCCCACGATAGAAGATAACTCCCGTGCCGATACCAAAGGATCCCTTGAAAGGAGCCTTTCCACTGATTTGGCAATGCTTTGTTCCCGTCGATCAGAAATACTAATAGTTCCATTAATGGCGTCCCATACAATCCCTAGCCATTCAATAACTTGAGTCGGACACCACTTAGACTTCTAGTCATTGGTAACAAACCCTGATGTCCTTAAATCAGACCAAATGTTAGAAGCTAAAACTGAACAGGCGTCACGATCAGAATCTATTAACCAGCCGTCATCGAGAAACAAAGCTATATTAACACCATTGAACCTCCAGTATTTCTCGTGCGGCTTTAGGCATTTGGTGAAAATGTAAGGGGCAGAAGACAAACCAAATGGAAGAACTGTAAATGCAAAATACCTTATAGAATCTTCACCCGGAAATTTCCATGCGAACCCCAAAAACTTCTGGTGATCTGGGTGAATTTCAATATGATGATACCCACTTTTAAGGTCAAAAGAAATCATAAAAGACCCCTTATGGAAGTAAGATAAAGCAATCTTCCAATCTTCATACTTAACCCTATGCTTAACCAGGTAATTATTAACGTAACGTAGATCGAGGATTAACCTCTTTTTACCGTTGGACTGGATGGACACACTCAATGGATTAACAACATCGGGTGGCTCGATGAGCTCTGACACCCTACCCGAATGCAAAAGCTCCGAAATAGCTTCGCAAACAAATTCCGACTGATTTAAAGATGACCTATTGTTTTTGGAGCTAAACCCCGGGGGAATCTGCTGAAAAGGCAAATGGTAACCCTCGCATATTACTGATAAAATATATTTAGGGGCACCTATTCTGCGCCAAAATTCCACATGTCTTCTCAGACTACCTTTGACATCTGACAAAAGTGGAGTGCTTGAATCTTCAAACTCAAAAGCCTCTTTTACCTCTGAAAGTTGCGTAAACAGACCATTCTCACCCCCATCACTTGGAGCTACCATTGGCACAGCCTCCTGATCCGGGCCTAACAGATGTGGCGCAGTTTGAATAATAGAAGCCGCTCCTGTTGGCGGTGGAAGGCAACATGACTCGGCAGTCCTTGGCCCAGTGCCCTGGTCGGTAGCAACGGTAACAACGGCTGGAACTTGTAGCATATTCTGAACGGCCTAAATGAAAGAAAAATAATTAAAAGAGGGAAGGAAAAACGAACAGGGTGGGTGGGCGGGAAACCAGCAAACGTCAGAATGGAATGCGAGAGCGAGAGGAACTGAACAACTCTTTGAAACCTTAAATACTGAACACTAACCAATCACAAAATCCCTGGAGACACGCCTAACAACGTGTATTAACAATACAGTAAAACATAAGTGCTAACGAACTGTATCAACTGCATACCAGTGGAAAATACATTTACGTTCTAATTCGCTACACTCAAACGAACGTAAATTATTTTCCTCCTAAATACATAGATACACAAAGACAACATCTTGATGGTTGGATGCTCAGGCAATCCAACCAGAGAGCTCACAAAGTAAAATAAGTAATGGTCTTACCGCGAAAAAGCTGAGAATCGTTATAAGCAGATTTAAATTTCTTCGCAGGATTACCGGCGTTACTGATCGGCTCCTTTCGCTTCCTTTCAACAGCAGCCTTGGCTTTGCGTAATTTCTTTTCATCCTCGGAGTCCGAAGCGAGCTCATCGGACTCGTACTCCTGGACGACCAACCAGCCATTTTTGCTCTTGTCTGCTATTTTAATGAGCTTTTGGCGCTTCTTGATGATAAGCCTACCTTCCGCCACCAACTTGTGAATCTCGGCCGGGCTGTTTGCACTCTCCTCAATTTGAACTAAAATATGATCAAGCCGCGAATTAAGTTCAAACTGCTTACGATTTCCTTTATATTTGATGTCAGAAGCTTCTTTATCGATCTTTGCGCTACGTTCGAACTGCTTTCCTTTTTCCTCTAACTGCGACGACAGGTAGCCCTTGAAGAGCGAGAAAACCTCATCGACTAGACGCGGATTCGAGGAGGAGTTTTGAGACGCGATGTCGCCAGTTTCAGGGTTTGAAGACGCCAAACTACTTTCTCCCTCAATATTCATCCCTGCCTTCTTCGGCGAACCCGTTAAACCAGCAAACCAGCAAACGTCAGAATGGAATGCGAGAGCGAGAGGAACTGAACAACTCTTTGAAACCTTAAATACTGAACACTAACCAATCACAAAATCCCTGGAGACACGCCTAACAGCGTGTATTAACAATACAGTAAAACATAAGTGCTAACAAACTGTATCAACTGCATACCAGTGGAAAATACATTTGCCAAGTGTAACACACAGGTTAAAAGACACTGTTGGCAGCCATGAAATAAACACATTGATTTTTGAGCGGCCAGCAAATAACTTGCAAAGGCTCCTCAATGCACAATGAATATGTCAAAATATCTTTATTGTAGAAGTAGTTTCATTGATACTTCTAGATAAATTGACAATGAAACACAACAGACAACTATTACAGTGGTGTTAATCACACAAATAATAGCAGAAATTGAAATCGTTTCAACTAATTCAGCTAATTCATTTTGATGATTGCATACAATGTGATCTCACTATAAACGAATTGATTCAACTGATCAAAGGGCACAGAACCCTAACACAATTCACGTGCGCTAATCGTCGATTAAAGTCATGAAATCAAAGGTGAAAATCAGTCCTGTCCAGATGTATGTTCCAGAATAACGAATAAAAAATATTTGCAAGACAGTGATACCAAATACTGACCATTATCTATAGTAATGGCTAATACGCTTTGCAAAATGTGACAAATTAAATCATTTTAAAACAAAAGGGGACAGTCGAACCTCTTGTTACGTACACCTCTCCATTACGGGCAGTTTCCTATGTCCCGACAAATTTCTCACATATTTTCTTTAAAAAAGACCTGTATAATTCGGACCCTCTAATGCGGACAACGGACACTAAATCTCGGCCCCAGAGAGCAAATTCATATAAACTTACCTCTTTATTATGGACACTCCGGTGATCAGGTGATGATAGTTTGAGTAAGTAATACAATTTCCTGTTTGTGGTTACAAACATATATTGAAAGACGTTTTCAGAATTGTACTTCATATTACTTTTTCACATGCAGCATTGCGTTGTAGTTTGTTTCATTTTAAAACAGTGACTCGTATACCTTAGGTAGTTGAGAATTTTACAATGTAGTACACTACTGATAGACAGTGTCTCAATGCTGTATATTAATCAATTTAGATGCAGTTAAAAGATGAGTGTGGGTCTGTTTTTAGTTACTGAACAAACTGTCAGTGGAGTCTTAAAAGTGACGTCATTGTGGTGGCCTATAGTACAGACACCTCTCTAATACGGACACTTTTGCTATGTCCCATAGGTGTCCGTATTAGAGAGGTTCAACTGTACTCATGCAGATGCCCATGTTGCCCCGTCATGTGCATCACTTGGTCACTTGTTGATTCTCATCTTCCGGCAGTCTGCAGAACAATAACAAAAACAGTGTAGATTGAAAAATAAACTAGTTCAAACGTCTTCCAGCCTTTACTCAGCTAACTGCGCACCGCCAGGAACAATTAACGTATAAAAGTGGCTAACTTACCAGGGCAAAACCATTTCCCTGGAGGGATGTATCTCGACGTAAGGCCGACACATTGGTAATGAAACCATTTGTGTCAGCACGCAGCATCTCCATCACACCAAATCATGTTGTCACTGTTCTCTGCACCACACGGACAGTATGAAGGCTCCTCTTCATCATCTGCGTCGTTGTTGTTGGAAGCGTATCAACACATGGTGCACCATCTACTCCATTAATATATACTTCTGTTGCAGCATTTAAGTTCTCTCGTAATTTGATTGAATCCAAGCCCTTTTCATTGTAATTGTGCCCATTGAGTGTTGATGGTATGAAGAGATAGCTGTGTGCAAGGGCTAACATAATCAACCCTTGTTGTGGTTTCCATTTCCTCACAGAGTACACCATGACCTTTATGGGTATACGTTGTGTCCAGTCGGAAACCTGCTTGGTCGTCCCTGTTTATCAACACTTTGTTGTGACCATCAGCTAGCTGTAAAACATCTAATGCCTTATAAAAGGCACCACTCCAATGAGCATTAGGATTGTACTTAATGTTAAATTCTTTACACGACCTCCTGCATGTCACCTTTGTGACGCCTTTGTGACGCCTTTGTACCTTTTAGCCGATAGCTTCCTTTTATTCCTTATGGTACAAAGCTGAACCAGTTCCATAACCAATCTTCTTTGTCTGGTACTTCTGTTTGAGATGCTATTGAATACGTTTGTAAGATGCCTTCAGTCCTCGCTTTCTATTTCCGTCGAAAGTTACCACCCCAGTCCTTCTCCATGCATCCACACCACACCTTCTGCCCCTCACATATTCCTCAATGGCTGTACCTATGTTAGGGAACTCCTTTAAAACCGAAGAAACTCGCTTTGGAATCTTTCGTTTCAACAAACACTCATTTGCAATTTCTTTTGCCACTCTACGTTTTGTTCTTGAATGTAGAATGTGCCTCTGCTTCTTGATCATTTCTATTCTTTCAGGCGAATTTAGCTTCTTCACAGAGCCACTGATCTGGATTGTCACTTTCTGAGTCAGTAACAACATTGTTGTCTTGGCAACCTAAAGCTTGTTGTCGACTTTGAGTTAAATTTGCTTGTCTGTATTGTTCTGTTAACGTTTCCTTCCCTTCAGTGAAATCCATGAAAGACATGTTGTGTGCAAAATCAAGCAAGACCTGTTCAATGACTGACTTGTCGTACTGCCTCAAAAGAATCATCAACTCATCAACAAACGCAAACCAATTCAAATTGCTTTCTCTCAGCATCAAAGCAAGATGGTCATGAGTAGGGGTGAAAATTAGAGATTGGGCAGCTTCCTTGTTAAGGCCAGCATCTGGATCCAACCGTGGTGTGGTATGTTGAAAGCCCTTTGCGTTGCTGTTTAAGTCTAATTGTGTTTGACCACAGCTGACTTCCTTTATTGTGTCCTCTAGAATTATGTCTTGACCTCGTATGCCTGGAGTGAGAATACTGTTGTCATCTACATTTCCATGTGATTGTGCTTCATGATAGGTTTTTTGTTTTGTCATGTCAACACTGTCTGTCTGATTGTTCACTTTCACTAGCCCACTCACATGAAGTAGAAGAATCATCCAGCTCTGACTCACTGCTTGAGACATCTATGCCAAGTTTTCTGAGAAATGCTCGTTCTTCAACTGTAGCAATTTCCATTACTTCATTTCTGATTTCGCAGGCTTTTTGCAGGGCTCCCTCGACTTCGCTTCTCAGCATACCATAATTGGAAATTCCATAAGTATATGATGCCTTCTTCACAGACAGGTTTTTTGCGGCACAAGCAGCATACTTATTTAACTTTTGGTCAGACTCTAGAAGGTAATTTGCACAGTCCATCAAGTGTTGCCTTATTAATCCCACCTGATACGTTGGAAGTTGGAATCAGCTTGTGGAACAAAGACAGAAATATCACATAGTTCACACCTGCGTGTTGCTCAATCATATGCAGCCTCTGGGAACCTTTCCCTTCTGCACTGATTTCAAAAATAACAACTGGTAACTGCAAAAATTTCCGCTTGGTATTATGACACTGATATTTCACAGATGGGAAACATTTGCGAAAGGTATTTGCAAGATCAACTATACCAGATGAAATGATTTCATTTGCTGCCTGTTTTAAACCATTACACTCACAACACCCAATGGCATGAAACTTGTAACAGTATGCAGTTTTTGCCTTTACGAATTGTGATAATGTCACACCAGACAGCTACTGACATCAGATACAACTTTGTCTTTGAAAGTAATGTACAACTGAAGAATCATCTGTTTGAGTCGATGATGGTGACCTACTCTGCCCTTCACCCTGAGGATGACCAGAGGCTTCACCTTGCACCTGTCCTGCTGAATTACCGCTGCTTTGACTGCTTTCCTCTTCATCCCGATGACGACCAGAGGCTTCACCTCCTTGCACTTGTCCTGCTGAGTTACCACTGCTCTGACTGCTTTCCTCATCACCCTGCTTATGATCAGAGGCGTCATCTCCTTGCACTTGTCCTGCTGAGTTGCTGCTACTCTTCCCTTTACCTTCAATTTGCTTGAGAAAGAGATTCAAGCTTCTTTTCTTGCCAGAGGTAGGTTTCTTCCATGGCTTTTCACCAGGTGGGAGTGTTCTGCCATTCCTTTGCCTCCTTTCTTTGTGTTTTGAACTCTTTTCTTTATTCTGCAAAAGAAGTAGGTCTTCTAGACGGCGTCTTTTGACCCATAGAGGACCATTTCTTTAGTTAACTGGAGTGCCCGCTCATCTGCATTCAGGTTCCTTGCTTTTTCTCTTGATCTCTCTAAGTGAAATATTTCCTTTTTAACTTCCTCTAGATCCTCGCTGATTTCTTCTAGTTTTTTAGCTCTAATACTTGGCCTCATCTTGGCAGATTTTTCAGGCTCTGGTGCATTAAGAGTTGAAGAGCGTGATTTTTTCTTCTTGTACACATACCACATTAGCCTGTACTTTTCTTTTGACATGCTCAAGAAGTGTCCCCTTATTTGAAATGAGTGTTGGATTGTCCAGAGCAATGTTCAAGGCTGCATCATTTAGCTTGCTTCTGTACTCAAAAAGGAAACTTCCTGGCTTCAGGTCTTTGTAGATTTTGCTGACCTCTATTGTCTGTACATCAATTTCGACATTGCGTTTTTCCACAATGCGGCAATCTGATACCTAAAGCATAGAAAAACCATCAATAAATTTTAAAAGTTGTTACAACTTTTTGACTGGTTAAGTTATTCTACTTAGGGGCGAACCATTAGAAATCCTGGGAGGGGGGTACATATTGTTCAGTGTATGAATTTTTTTTTCGGTCTGAGTTTCCTGTAGGATTTTTTTTCAGGGGTTGCAAGCTCTGCAGGATTTTTCTTCTCAGATCTTCTTTATAAATGTGTGCAAGCTCCAAGTTTATTTATTCTCAGCAAAATCCATTTTTGGTGTAATAAAGAGTGGCAAGCCTACATGACTCCCTCACGAGTGTTTTAGCCATTGTCACAGTCTGCTGCCCACATATGTGAGATGTGGTACCCGGGTGGTTCCCTTTCTTGAAAGTCCCAGAAGGATTGCACCCATTTAACTGCTTCTGAGCCCGAAGTAGTGCATATGACCTGCTGTTCACGGTAATTCACCACTACTGGAATCACTTTCATGCATCAATTGGCACTTGTGTTTGATCAGATCAAGGCATGCTTGGTAGAGCTGTTTCTTCCCCTGTGCTCCAGAACAGTTTGAATCCATCAGCTCCTCTTTGGTAAACTTGACGGTTAAAATATTCAACGCTGCCTTGTGCCTTTCCGTTGCCTTCGACAAAATATCCAACACAGCCGATTGACTGGTAGGCATCAGTACCTTAAGCGATGGCAGCTCAGTAGTTGACTGTGGCATGGTGGAAATTTCCGCAGAGTATCGGAGTGCTGAGGTGGTCTAATTGTCGATGAAAGTGCAAGAAAAATAATTAACTGCTTCCACGAAAGATGTTGAATAGTTAGTCCAGTTTTTCAAGTCCATTGATTCGAAATGCGCTACATTCTTTCTCCTTCGTTCACAGTCAAGGGATCTGTAAGTTAGTAATTTTGAGCTAGGGTTCATACTCATCTTTGTCATAATTATTGTCTACCTATTAGCTGGACTGCAAAACGGTCGTTTTTCTCTTAAATCCTTGCTCGCAAGACGCAAAGCGCCGAATACGCGGATTCTTGCGCGCGAGCGAGCCTCACACGACCCTATTTTTAAGCGTCTTTCTCCAGTTTTACTCTCTGTTTTTACACTCGCTCCAGACTTTCGTTTAAAAACCTCGCACATTTGTGTGACGGACCAACACAAAAAATACAACTGTTTCACAGTCTATCTTCCTATGAGCTAATTTGTGTTACGGTAATTCTACCTCTGTAGCTACTTACCTGTGTTAGTTAGTGGTGTTTTGTAGAACATACAGCACCGGTGTATCAAATTCCAGATACAATTTAGAAGTTTACGGAGGCCGTGCATGTTTAATACACTGTTGCCTCCTATTGGGCTTTTATTATTTGAAAGAACTTACCGAAGGTGGAGTTGTTTTCCATGGGCGACTTTCTATTTGCACTCTGTCCGCAAGGTTTTGGATAGCTGTTTATTTGAAATTCCATCCTCTTTACTGCCAATTAGAGAATAAATATGCATAATTTCTTGGTAAAAATTAATGAGAATGAGTGTGAGAACTGGATACCTGAGTAAGAATAATTTCGACGGTTGGAGGATAATACTGACATAATTGTGCAGTGCAGGGCAGCTGGATATAAGTCGGACGCAAAGTGTTAAACTGCTGTTATTTATGAGAAAAATTTCAAGCTCACCTTCTGCACCTCTAGGGGCTTGACCATTGTTTTTTTCAGGCCAGGTGCTATCAAACGGGTTGAGATCGAATAGGTCACTCATGGCACTCTCTTGCCTCGCCGCTTCTCTTTCCTTTTCCATTGCTTCTTGCGCCTCTCCAATTCCTTACTTTTCTGCTCTTGGAAAGCCAATTCTGCGCTGATTCTCTCCATTTCTTCTTTTTCTTCTCTTCCAAAGCCACAGCTTTTACTCTTTCCATCTCCATATCTTTCCTTTTCTTCTCCTCCAAAGCCTTCTCATCATCTTCTCTTTTTCCTCCATTTCTTTCCTTTTGCTTTCCATCTCCATATCTTTCCATCTCCATATCTTTCCGTTTCTTCTCCTCCAAAGCCTTCTCATCTTCTTTTTTTTTCCTCCATTTCTTTTCTTTTGCTTTCCATCTCCATTTCTCTCCTTTTCTTCTCTTGCAAAGCCTTCTTATCTTCAACTCTTTTTTTCTCCATTTCTTTCCTCTTCTGCTCTTTTAACAACTCTGCCTCTGTTTTATTCCCCTTCATCTCGTTCTTTTCTCCCACCTTGTCGTCCTCCTCTTTCCCGCTTGAGCGCATTGCCTTCCAAGTGTCTTTTCTTTTTTTTTCTAGCTGAAGTTCCTGGAAAAGCTCCTCTTCGCCTTTTTTTGGTCTTTTTGCTGGAAGCACCGCCTCTTTCACCTCTTCCTGCACTTCATCTTGCCAACTTTTCTTCAGTGTTTTCTTCCCCGCTGATTTTGGTATTGTTTGGTTTTGCACCAGCTCAACTTGCCAGCTGTCACTACTTTTCTTCTCCGCTGTTGAATGAAATGTAAATTCGGACAGATAACTGGTGTGGCTTTCAAGCCGTAACTAGAGTAAAATCTACCACTCCGTGAAATCATTAATTGCAGCGAACTGTTATAGTCTCTTTGCCCTAGTTTGCCTTGGGAGGGTGGGGGGGGGGGGAGGTGGGTTTAAAGTGTTCGGGCTGACTTTTAACATTAATATCTCAAGCACCAGCACCAAACTGTGACATTTCCTAAATTTTATAGGGGAACCTTTTTGGTGCTGGTTCTTTTAAAGTTATTAATGTTCAAGGTCGGCCCAAGCTATGTGACGTCCGACAAGCGTAAAAGCAAGTTCCAAAATAACATCCTTGGAGTTCCAGAGAGATGGGCTGCCCCAGGCTGAAAAACTCGAAAAAGTTATTTGCAGGCAGGATATAGGGTTTGACGTTTCTTTGAATATTTAGTAGTGTACTGCTTATTGCTGCTTCTACGTTGATTTATCTCAACTGAGTAAAGTTGACCACTTACTTTTTTGTTTGCTGACCCACGGAGTCCTTATGCTTGTATCGTACCACCGTGAAGAAAACTTCACACGACATTCTGCCCCTCTGACAGTTGCAGGGCTTGGTGGGTCAATGTTCTTTCTTGCTACAGGTTGTTCTTGTCCATTCCATGGGCATTTCGTATTCCAGCGGATTGTCACTTTTTGGTTTGCTATCATGGCACGTTGCAAGTGAAAGACTAAGTATATCGCATGAGAGGATTTAATTTTTTACGTCACGTGTTATCAGTCATAACCAGGTAATTACAGTCCCTTCAAATGTCATTCAGTGATGCTTTTACAACACTTTTTTTAACGTGATGCTGGCTAAATAACAAGTTTACAAGTACTCCACAATATAATAGAAGAAAAAAGAAGGAAAAAACATGCGCACTTTAGACAATTCCATAATCAGCCACGGAAATTTCCCTCTAACAATGACAAGACAGGATGTGACGATGGGCAGTGTATAAAGTCTAATCAGGCGGCAACAGCAGCTGCAAACTGCTGATGCATGCTGATGAAATGATTTTAATTTCAACATAATGAAACAACACTAACTTAAGCTAACACTAACTTAACAAACTTTTGCGCAAAATTACCTACGCTGCAACTGCTACTTTTTAATTTTAATGCCTCCCGAAGAAAACTATCCCCTTCTTCCCCTGTGTCAGTTGTATCCCCCATCCCCTCCTAGACTTGTGTTTGAAAACCCACTTGCAATGTCCCTGCCATCCCCTCCTTGGCTTATGCTTGAAAATGAACTAGCCCCCCTCGAAATTTCCGACCCACCCAAGCTTGAATTTTCCCTTGCTAGACTTCCGTTTGAAACCATACACGAATTTTCCAACCTCCCGATCCTACCCGAGCTACAGCGACAAACATCCCTTTCCCTCCCTTCCTTCATAAATTCCGAAAACAGTCTAAAAAATACCTTTTGATTTTCTAACAATAGATCTAATTTTTCATGTAAAGAGCGATCTGGACTCCTTGAGGAGATCGTCGAGAAAGGACTTGGCTTGTTTGGGGCGATCAGCTGGGGCTGGTGGGGCTGGTGGGGCTGGTGAAACTGGCTGAGAGGACTGAGTGGCTGGCATGGAAGGCAAGGACACGTCCCAAATTGATTCATTGTAATGCTACAAAAAATAAGAAACAGAACACATAAGAAAAATAGGAAACACGAATAAATTGTATAAAACATATTGTTTAAAAATCCTGTGTGATATTATTATTTTGCCCAAGCTTTCTTTGTAACAAAATAATGCAATTAAATTCCTTGATGGTGCAACTGAATATAATAGGAAACCATCTTAACGATGTGTAATACTGTTAAAACATGTTTACCTCATCTTCATCATATTTAAAGTACACAAAGAAAACAACGAAGAAGCCCTTCTGATTGCCCGTTGCTGTAGATTTGCTATCTCCGAACATTGGTTTTACATGCAAAGAATGGAAACTAAGAAATTGTTGTCCATGATATCAAGTGAACCAAACATGTGGGGGCAAATTCACATCCAGTTATTATTCAAAAGAGCCATTCCAAGTTTAAAATCCAATTGACCAGTGGTGCACAATAATCGTGATATATACCCCATCGTTTTATATTCCTGCTGCCTCTTTTGAATTGAAAAGACCACCGACATACATGTAAACGCTTCTGTTACGCTTTCGTTCAGTCTTTACCGCATAGTGTTGACACATTTTTAGCTCCATGTCCAAAACTCGGGAGAACACTCACATGCATATAGCAAAGAGAATAAACTGCTTTTAACATTTAACGAAGGCGCAAGTTGAGTAAGTTTATAAATTTTCGAGAACAACTGGGATCCTGCTGCAAAGATCTGGAACGATGGTGGAGGTTAATTCAAACCGCGGACTTTTTCACTCGCGGATTTACCCAAATAAACAGTATTTGATGTGTTTCTTATGAATACAAGAAAAAAAAATAGAAGGGAATATATTTGATTAGGCAATTGAAGACGTTGGAGCATATCCAACCTATGTCGAATTTGAGACCTTTTTGTTGTTTTGTGTTCATTTTGCCTCATTTTTGGCATGTGACCTACAAATTAATTGCAAAACATTGTTCACAATTTCTTTATGCTGTTTTTCCGTCGTTTTAGAGAAACAACATATGTAAAAAACAAAAATTAACTAAACCCCCTGTCTTTCTGTTGAATCCCGCTTGAGAAAATGAATCCCAAAGTTTATCCGAATTTCTCGATTTTATGCCGAGTTTTTTCACTTCAGATGGCCAAGTTTGGGCCCGTACAGCTAAATCCCGCTCAAGAAACATTTATCCCAAAGTTCATTCCCTCAAAATCACTTCACTTTTATCACCAATAGTCAGCAAAGGTGTCGCAAAGCATGTCAGGATATCAATGGCGACATATAGCATGGAATGTCCACCGAAACAAAATACGGAAAACATGTCTCGAAGCACTTCGGATATCGGGCATTTCGACTACGGCACGGGATGGGAAATGGCCCACAACTCACAACGCTGCCCCTTTTCTGATCCGAAGTGATTCCAGACTTTCCCGCCGGCTCGAGTCTTGTCCACCAACGTCGATTTTCACCTTGAGCGCGAAATAGCAATTAAGACTCAAAGAAACACGATTCGTTTCTTTGAGAGGTGCTAGAGACTTAAGGATTTCCGGACTTAATGATGTCCTTCCATCACCGGACAGCTTCAAACATGTTGTTATACACACGCTACAGACGATGTGTTAACCGTGGCGAGCTCATTTAACACATTTGTCAACTGAATCAATTCCGAAATATCCATACAAGACTTAGCCCAGTAAAGGCGAGGGCAAGAAAAATGCAAGAACCAGAACAAAAAAGGGCTTGTGCAATGAGGCAGGATAAGGGGAAGAGGTGGGCAAAGCGAAAAGCATCTTGACTCGATGAACTTCTGAAGTGAGTGAGCGGTATTCCACCACACGGTAATGCAATACCCCAATCCCTATAGGGGGTGAGGTGTAATACAAATACCTTCACCCCATCTCACAAACCTGGATGTTGTCACGCAACAAGTGCTTGCCACGATGTTACAAATGCTTATCAGTACTAATAAAATTACTGAGGAAAGAAGGCATAAAAATCCTATTTGCAAGCAAAATTTAATAATATTATTCCCTTTATGCCTCCCCTCCCTCATTTTGGTATCATAAAAACTTCAGAGCTGCATTGCCTGAGCTCGTTTACTGGGATCCCCAAGTACACGAAAATTTACCACTGTTGTGGAGTAAAATGGCTGAGGGCAAAGGCTCAAAGCCGCTTTTATTTATTTAACACATTTGTCAACTGAATGAATTCCGAAATATCCATACAAGTCTTAGCCCACTAAAGGTGAGGGCAAGAAAAACGCCAAATGCATACAAATGCGGCCCCACCCCAGGCAATGCAGTCTGATCAAAAAGTGAAACAAATACAGCAGCCCTTGCAAACTGTAAGAGGTATGATTATGCAATAGCTCTTGCATATTGGGTAATCATGGTAGGAAAATACAGCCCTGGCGTTTATTCCCTCTATAACATTATCCACTACAACTCCCCGCCAGTTGTAAAAGATCAATTAATAAGAACTACAACGACAAAAAGGAAAAGAAATAAAGACAATGTCAATGTAGGAAAGTTGCCCTTGCGAACCCCTTACAAAGACATTTGGTTACACTGTTGGGCTATGTGGACAATGATGATACATGTATATACTTGTGAAAGGCATTAGACTTCCAACGGCCTAAAATGTGAATCTGGGCATCAGACATCCCCCTATCTGCAGCATGTGATGCCGCCCCAATGAGAAAACTATGGCCTTTGTATAGAGATGGGTTAAGACTGCATAACTTAATGGCAGAGGAAAGCTGGGAACAAAACCATGTCCTGGCTACAGGGTATCCATCACAATGAACAAAAAGTGCCCCAGGGCCTGAACCACGAATGGATAAATAATCAAGCAAGATCTGAACTGGACAAAAAGTAGGTTGCCGAGAAATTACTAAAGACAAAGGAGGCTCATTATAGTGATGCTTGAAATCGAGAAAAACAACCTTTAAACCCTCGACCGCATTGGCTCTATTAACCAGTTTAGTCAGTTGATCAAGTTGTAATGGGACAGGGTTCAGAGACGGTGATCTCTCCCACCCTGGTAAAGGCAAAAAAGGCAAAAGAGCACATGGCTCTGAACAATAACACCTGGTGAGAAGAGGAAAGCAACCGGGGGGCTGCATCCAGCAGCCTATGAAGGATGGGAAGTGTGACTGGCAATCTCCTATTCAAACGAGTACCCAGCTTTCCATAGCCCTTAAGCATCTGCATTACCACGAAAGCTTTAGAAGGATCCGGATATCCCGAAAGTTTATGTGAATAACTTAATGCAGAAACATGTGTCATAACTGTGGAATGGGCATATTTCAAATCAAAAAGGTATGTAATAGACAGAGCCAACATAGGCACCGAAATTGGAAGGACTACAGGTAAACCTGGAAAAGTAGAATGTAGAAACTTCTGAAATAATTTCCAAGTCCGTTTATATGTTGGGAGGGATGAAGGCTGAAGGATAGAGTGAACAAGGGTGCAGTCTATAGATGCCAATTCTGGGGCTGCAGATGTGGGGATCTCCGTTGGAAGCTTGTCCATGTGAGCAGGAGCCAATTGTCTGAATGGGTGCACCTGCAAGCGAGATAATGAATCCGCCAAACTATTTTCAACACCGGCAATATGCTTAGCCTTGAAAACTATATTAAACTCTAAACAAATCAAGACAAGCTTCTGGACAAAAAAACATTAAGGTCTTATCCTTACAGGACTGCTTATTGATGACATGAACTAAAGCTTCGTTATCCGTGAAAAAGAGTACGCAACGGTTAGACATATGACCCCATAAGTAGATGCTTAACACAATCGGGTAAAATTCTAATACCGCTATGTTGCAATGAGCCCATGTGTCTGGCCACTCCCCATAGCACCACTTGGATCCAAATACGGCACTAAAACCAATAGCACCTGAAGGATCGGTGAACAAGTGTAACTTAGAAGAAGAATACCAATCATCTTCAAGAAAAAATGATTTCCCATTAAATGGAGACAAAAACTCCTGCCAAACCGTCAGGTCCTCCTTAACTTCTTTTGAAACACGAATAAAATGATGAGCGGAATGAATCCCAATTGTGAGATCAATCAGCCGATGCAGAAAAGGCCGACCCTGTAAAACCACGGAACAGGCAAAATTTAACAGGCCTGTTAAAGACTGAACCTCCTTTAAGGTTACTTTTCGCCAATGCAAAAAATCTGAAATCAATGAAGTGCACTTATTAATCTTGTCGAGAGGTAGGCGGGCTTCAAAAAGTACGGAATCTAGCTCAATACCAGCAAAACACAGTGGTTGCTGGGCCGCAAGTTTTTTCTGGTGCTATGGGAATGCCAACATACGAGCATAGCTTAACAAACAGATCCAGTTGAGCCTGACATAATGCCATGCAGGGGGCTACAATGAGAAAATCATCCAGCAACTGAATAATGTGCTCCATTGTCAACTTGTTCCGGGTAACCCATTCAACTGCAGTGCTAAAAATTTCAAAATTTCGACAAGAACTTGAACACCCCATTGGCATGTAGCAGTCAAAATAAAACATACCACGCCACTGCATGCCTAAGAGCCCATAATCATCTGGATGGATAGGTATAATTCGAAATCCATTTTGAATATCAGTTTTGGCTAGAAAGCACCCCAGCCGGCTCGCTTAATGCAGCTAATTGTATCCTGAATAGTGGCATATTGAACAGAGCTGTTCTCGGAAGATATGCCATCATTGACTGAGGTCCCGCGCGGCCAATCGGCTTTTAATGGCTTCGTTTTGGAGTTAGTTTCATACAGTTTTGGAAGGAACTACGCTCCGATGTACGATCAAATCACTAGAGCCAGAACTCATCTTTCTTCAGGTAGTTTAGTTAATTTCATTTTTTATACACGTTTTTTCTCTAAAATGACGGGAAAACCAGCATACAAATTTCTGAACGATGTTTTGAAGTTAATTTGTAGGTCACATGCCAAAAATGAGGCAAAATAAGCACGAAAAGACAAAAAAGGTCTGAAATTCGACATAGGTTGGTAATGCTCCGGACGCTTCAATTATTTTAGTCAATATCTTCCCAACTGGCCGTAACGCGGGCCGTAATGGCCATCTTCAATTCAAATTTGAAACGAATTTGGGGAGGAGCCTGGCCTTTTATACCGGAACTTTGTGTTTAACAAAGTAAATCAAATCATTAAAAATCTAAAACGGTCTCGGTTTCCCAAGAGGTCCGTACTTTATTTGAAGTTAGTTTGATTTGTCAGAATCGAGTTTTAGCACGAAACTCTCAACAAAGTAAATCAAATCACTAAGCCAAAAACAAGATCCAAGAAACGAACATTTGTGCATGGATTATAGATCAGAGGTACAAAGTAAGTCTAATTTCTACATCAGAATCAATTTCGTGTGCGATCTCGACCCTTAACAAAGTAAATCAAATCATTGAAAATCTAAAACGGTCTTGGTTTCCTAAGAGGTCCGTACTTTATTTGAAGTTTGTTTGATGTGTCAGAATCGAGTTTTAGCGTGACAACTCTAAACAAAGTAAATCAAATCACTAAGTCAAAAACAAGATCCAAGAAACGAACATTTGTGCATGGATTATAGATCAGAGGTACAACATAAGTCTAATTCCACATCAGAATCAAGTTCGTGCATGATCTCGACCATTAACAAAGTAAATCAAATCATTAAAAACCTAAAATGGGCTCAGTTTCCCAAGAGGTCCGTACTTTATTTGAAGTTTGTTTGATGCATCAGAATCGAGTTTTAGCACGACAACTCTAAACAAAGTAAACTTGATAAAATCACTAAGTCAAAAACAAGATCCAAGAAACGAACATTTGTGCATGGATTATAAATCAGAGGTACAAAGTAAGTCTAATTTCTACGTCAGAATCAAGTTCGTGCGCGATCTCAACCCTTAACAAAGTAAATCAAATCATAAAAATCTAAAACGGTCTCAGTTTCCCAAAAGGTCCGTATTTTACTTGAAGTTTGTTTGATTCGTCAGAATCGAGTTTTAGCGCGACAACTCTAAACAAAGTAAATCAAATCACTAAGACTGACGAAACGAGATTTCTTTTTCTGTGGTTCTGCGTTGTCCGCAGCTTCTCGGGACGACAAGGCACTTCTCTTCAATCTTTTAATTGACCATTCAATATCCTTCTCGTTCAGCTCTGAGTAATCATCTACAGTGGAAAAGGACAAGCAAAAGGTTAGCTACGTTATATGTATGTATAGTAACGCCAGACTTGGAAGTTCGATAAAATGGAAAATGTAACTGCACACAGACTCAATATATA
The DNA here is from genome assembly GCA_022457155.1 of Cladopsammia gracilis. Taxonomy (NCBI): domain Eukaryota; kingdom Metazoa; phylum Cnidaria; class Anthozoa; order Scleractinia; family Dendrophylliidae; genus Cladopsammia; species Cladopsammia gracilis. The sequence continues at coordinate 720,557 of JAJGOT010000129.1, read as the reverse complement.
ATATACTTACCACTTAGAGCAAGTATTTCAGCTTGGACTTTCTCTCCTTGCCAATGTACGGTAACAATCTTTCCGATGGCTGCGTTATCCTTCTTGAGGATAATTCTTGTAGGGGTGATCCCAGTCATCTCTTCGTCTGGGAATAGAAAGAGGGCCTTGGATGGCAACTGCGTAGCACGGCAAGAATTTCTCAGAGACATTTTGATTTGGTTGTGACTGCAGCAGTGACTGCTAGTTAAAAGTAATCGAGTTACTATGCTCTAATTGAAGGGAGGACAGTTTTTATAGTGGTACACGTGGATCACTATTGTTAACGGTGGATTGAAAATCCCAACAATCGATTGGCTGTGTTTTCACTATTGTAAATGGTGGATCGCAAATTGCACAAATCTATTGGCTGTGTTATATGCAAATAATTTTCAATTATTGGATACCCCAGAGCCCTTTTGTTTGATAAAGTAAATACCCGATTAGATGGTTAGTGATCCTTTGTTTTAAAGACCAAGTTGTTATTGTGCTGGGACTCTATAACTCATTTGTCAATCATGGGTCGTTTAACGCATGAGCAAAAAGCGAAAATCATAAGGCTCAGGGCGCGAAATAAAATCATCGAAATGTAATAAAAGTTATGACCAACAACATAATTATTTCATGTAATAACCCTTTTACATGTAAAATGAAAAGCTATAAATTCTATACATAACAGCAAAGCCATAATCAATGAATGACAGCCAGCAGAATCGGCAAGTCAAACTTAATCGTTGCATGTTTATCAACAAAACCTGCTTGACACGTGAATGATCGGCAAGCTTTAGGCACTCTCGGGCGTCATTTGAAAATGCTGAAGCATTCAAATGTAAAATTAAATGTGAGAAATTCAAAACATAACAGCAAAGCCATAATCAACAATGAATGACAGCCTTTCATATTTATACAGTAAGTTAGATTTGTGAAACAACAAAGTCCACTTCGATTGGTCACGACGATCGGCAAGTTTATAATTTATTTGTTCATCAACAAAGCCCGCAAAAACACATATGAGCAGCAAGGTTCTGCTTGGGCATTATTTTGAAAATGCTGAAGCATTCACATAAAAAAAGAGGCAGGAATGCTAAACATATAAACATCAAAGCCATAATTAGGTTAAGCCTTTCTAGTATTACAGTATAAAGTTCGCTTTGATCGATATGCGTTAGACAAGTTGACTTTATGAATTGAAAACAAACTTTAAAGATTTCTACAATATAACAGAGCTCAGCAAACACTGTCTATCGAAGCGAATCGCGTAGCGTGCGACGACAGGCACTTTTGGGAGGTACTGTACATGTAAGCTTAAAACAAAATGACATGTTCATCTTGTACCAAGGGAAATTTTCAAAATAAAACAATCAGGCATACTTACTCATTTACTGGCTCATCATCAATAAAGCCTTCGTTTTTAACCTGTGAATACGCGAAGTGTGATGAACAGGTTATCAGAGATGACGGCAAACTCAATCACAATGTTTTGTTACGAATGCATTGCATAACAAGAACAACTTCTATCCAGCAATAACAACGATTTTGACAACAATAAGCTTAAAGATGTTTTGCATTTGGAGTCAGTCTTTCAATGCAAAAATAAAACCGACCTGCAGACTTGACATGGATTGCAATATGCACTTTACCTCTTATTATGTTGAAATAATAAAATTTTACCCTTCTAATTATCATAGGCTAGTGGCGTGGTTCATGTTATGGCAATCAGACAGCAGTTAGACGGTTCGAGTTGAAATGTGACCCTCCATAGGAAAACACGTCTTATCAACAAAAGCATTTTTGGGGGGATTTGAGGTCACTTAGAAACCCGTTGGAAACCCTTTGGAAACCCGTTGAAAACCCTTTGGAAACCCGTTGGAAACCCTTTGGAAACCCTTTGGAAACCCATTGGAAACCCTTTGGAAACCCGTTGGAAACCCTTTGGAAACCCATTCGAAACCCTTTAGGAAGCCCTTTAGGAAGCGCTTTGTAAAAATCTTTTTTGTAGTTCGCTTTGTAAAAACTGTGTATATCTCACTTTGCCAACACTTTTACAGTCCTTGCAAATACTCTCAGGTGTTTTCGTGGCTATTTGAATAGTAAACTGAAACAACTACGCGCTTTAAATCACCGTGCGACCGCCGTCGCGACAGCATTGTTTAATTAACATCCAAGAGAAAGAAAAAAACCCTTTCTGTAGGTTCGAATTTCGGCGTTGCTTCCTAAATTTTTCGTCTTTTAAAATTAGGGCTGTTGTCAATTCATGTGAATGGTTTCGCTTTCTGTTAAAACGCTCGCGCTATCGATGCATTTGATTATGTTACAAACGTAAACAAATCAAAACCGCGACAGTTCGTTTGTTGAACGCGACATGCATATTAATTTCTTTCTTTGCTGCTCGAATAATTATTTTCCACAGTTTCGTAAATTACATTGGGGCCGTTTCTTAACCGTCTCGAAGTTTTACACCACAATCAAAAGTTGTGCATTTCAAAACGTTCGCTACCTGTTCGATTGTGTTCAGAACGTAAATAAGCCAAAATCACGGCAGCGAGATCGTTTCACGTTTCGACACGCGTGTTAAACATAACCCCGTGTCTCAGAATAATTTGTTGTGTATTTCTTTTTTGTTTTTTTTTGTCATTCTGCTTTCGACAGTTTTCCTAAAGTTTTTCAATTGAATTCAAAAACTCATTAATAATTCATGAGCATATCAGCCAATAACACGACGCAAATCGATCACGTGTACGAGCCTTTATACCTGGTAATCTACGGTCATTATGAAAAGTCTGGTGGCGGCTTTGATTTCAGTCACAGGGGAGTTCGGGGCAGAATGGGCAAACAATGCAATTATCGCTGAATTTTTAATGAGAATGATTTTAAAATGACCGTGATATTTATATTAAGATCACACGTAATCTTTATATATAGATATAAAGATTACTGATATGGGTAGTAATTGTTCACGATTCTTAGTGCAACAAATGGTGACTTTAATATTTTTGTGCAGTACTGTTTTACGAAATCTGGTCTTTTGCCATTCTATTTGGAATCTTCTCAACAAAATAAACTATCAACAGTTTAACATGTGAGCCATTATATGAATGACACCAGCGCCCTCGTGTAAATTGCCAGGTAAGTGACTGGTTCACAGATGCAAGCTGCTTATTTCTACTTGTTCTCTACCTCTGAAAAAAAATTTTCAGCCGTTTTATCTACCGTACCTGACAACTTTAGTATAGCATTTTTCAGTAGATGTTTTCCCTCAGAACTATAAAATCCCAAAACTTTCGACAGGAGCCGGGAAGCAATGGTCATTTCGCCGAAGACGTGGCACATGTGTTGTATGCTAATCAGTCTAGTCTACTTGTTTTTCTCGTATGCTGATTTCCTCTTTGCACAAAAGCGCAATTGTTTTAATTCCTTTTTGAAAGAATGTTTTTGAAGCCATTCAAAAAACTCGCAGCACGTGTATTATCAGTTGTAAAAACTCTCGGCTTCGCCTCGAGTTTTTAAACCTGATAATACACTACTGCTCGTTTTTTAAACTATACATAAGGGCTATTGTTAATTCAGTGGAAAGTTTATCTCTTTCAATTTCACTAGCTATTTAATTCTCTTCAGAATGTAAATAAACCGTTTGATACGCATGTTAAACATATCGAAACATACAAGCGTGGCCTTTTGTCATTCGAAGTTTGAATTCTGCTTTCGAACGTTTTCCTTAAGGTTTCGGCTTATTGAAATTAGGGCTGTTGTTAATTCATACTAAAGTTTCGCTCTTCAAGTTTTTCGCTATGCGCATTCGATTATGATCAAAATAATTTATAGTCAATAAATTATAAACAAACCAAAATAATGCAAATTCATGGTTTTGGTGCCACTAAATCCGCAGAGTTAGGTTTGCAAAACTGTCTAATTTCCTTATACAAGTAGTTCTTCCTTTCTAAATCCAGGCCTGCTGGATTTATAATAGGAGGAAGTGTATAAGGTGGAAGTTTTGTTGGATCTTTAAGCAAGTCAAACTCCACTTCTTCGGAATCAACATAGCGCTTACAGAACACCCAGCCCGGCGAGTCTTTACTGAAGCGAAAATGATGATAGCCCTTTACTCCTGGGAGTTTCTTGAAGTATTGATAAAAAAACTAGCCCAGTCGTATGTTGGAACGATAACTGTACCATCGTGAAGCCCGCAGAGTTGTGCGACATTCACGCCTGTGACAGTTGAGTTGTCGATTCTACGAGCTAACTGAAATAGATCCGAAATGAAAGTTTTCCTTATTGCCTGCTTAGCTAAGCCAAAACACCAGTCAGGGGAAAACTTAGTGTGGCCAGCAACCAGAAAAGAATACAGAATGTTGCAATGCAAACCAACAATTACTCTCCAGGCATAGTACCAAAGAAAATAATTGTTTTTGTTCTGACCAGCACAGTTGTCTGCATGGATGTAGGCATCTGTCTCACCAAGCCCAAAGTTCTTAAAAAAGTAATGAACCAAACTGATGGTGCTGTTGGCTCCCTTACCGGTAAGAACTGACTCGTCAACTAAAAAGTTCACTTGACGAGGAATGGCTTTGCAGCAGACACCGAAAATACCACACTTTTGCGGGGTTTTAAAATATATAGGACCAGGCTGTAAAGGATTACTAGGATAATGCACTTGTTGCGCATAATCATACGAGTAATGCATCCCACCCTGCAAGGAACATGGAGGTGTGTTCCGTGGAACTACGCCATGGTTTGCAGTCAGTATTTGTTGTGCTGTAGCTTCGAGAGATTTTACGGTAGACCTGTAAAAGCTTCGCTCGCTACTCGCCCTAAACAAATGCTCTTCCTGAGCGCGCATGACTGCTGACTTCGTGCTCTCGGGAAGATTTACTGATCGAACAATTTGAGTGTTATTGTGTTGACAAGTAAAACACAAATCACTCATTGGCCTCATTGGCCTCATGATAACTACATGAGGAGTGAGCTGATTCCAAAGCTCAACGAACTTTGAATATCCCACAGGTGTTTGACTTTGTGCCTCCTTTGCTGTTGAATACACACGCCAAACAGAGGCCTTTGACATGTGAGAAGGCAAAAGTCGAACATCAGTGCGCTTAAAGCCAGGAACACGACCAGGCAAAACAAGCGCGTGTTCTTCAGCAAAGTTGCTGATGAACTTGGAAACTTCTGAGATAGCCTCAAAAGAGCATGTGTTTCTTGGCAGCCTACCTTTGTTGCCGTTAACACGTAGTGTGAGACCATACAGCTTATAATGTTCGCAAAGATTCGCGTACCGTTCCTTGCCAATTGCATGCAAAAACAAATAAGTGCTTTTGCAAATTTGCTGCCCATTGAAAAAAAAGTTGCAAATGAGAAAGAACAATTAAATCTAATTCTTCTTTACTTAGTTGCAGACAATTTGTACGGCACTCTAAAACATCACTGTAACAGAGTACTGAACTACAGTGTTGTCTCTTTGGCCCAAATTGACAGCCGCATCCTTCCCTCAGGAAATTTCTGATAGTTTCCAGCTCTTCGCCGTCACTTTCTCTTAGGTCAAGACAGGCATCTTGATCTGCTGAGCAAGTATCCGACCCTAAGCAGGTACTGTCAGAATCTGACGAACAAGAGTCGTCATCGTAGTCACATTGATCAAGTTCATCAACAGGACTCGTCCAGTTGAAGTACTCGTCACTGACCTGATTTAGACTGGATCGAATAAACTCCTGATTAGCTAATGCACAGGAGTCTAAAACCACCAAGCCCATATGACAGATTATAAATGGCTTCTACAGAAGCCGTTTCACAAAACCCTAGTGTAAATAATGAAACAAGTGCTCACCTGGTCTGTACAGGATCGACAACAACAGGAGAAGAGTTAGCTCATTTTTTTTTCTGTCCATTTATGTTCAGTTTTGGATCGAAACAAACCAATAAGAAATTGGTGACAGACTGTTTCCTGTGCAGTATGATGCGCATGCTATAGCGCGCGCATCGTACTGCACAGGAAACAGTCTGAAGTAATATGTGCACAGATTACACAATATCCTGTTCCAGGCGTTTGGTTAGTGGAGAGCGGCGCAAAAAATAGCGAGCGAAACTTTTTCAGAGCACGTCGCCTTAGCCTGTTCCTTTTTGGAACAGGCTAATTACGCAAACACCAATAAACAACTTTGGAAACCCTTTGGTAACTCGTTGGAAACCCATTGGAAACCCTTTGGAAACCCTTTGGAAACCCATTCGAAACCCTTTGGAAACCCTTTGGAAACCCTTTGGAAACCCGTTCGAAACCCTTTGGAAACCCGGTTTCAGGGGGTTTGAAACCCTTTGGAAACCCTTTTGAAACCCGGTTTCACTAAATTACAATGTTCGATAAGACGTGTTTTCGTATGGAGGGTCACAAATGTCTTTTTTTGTGTTCAAAAATAATATATATTGAACTGTGTCAGTATCAAAACAGCTTACCACCATTTCTTATTCACGGGTTGTATCACAGGAGCCTTTGATCTGGATAATGATTAATAACAGTTGGATTTGTGCACACAGCAGTAAATTTTCATTATCTGTAATACAGGACATGGAAGGGGTAACCCTTTATTGTGTGACAATAATTGGCTTCCTTATAATAATGCAGCTTTTCAGTCTTTGGGGAAAGCTTTGAGAGGAGAAAATAAAACATGGACAAGTTTAGCAGTCCTGTATACAATTTGACTTAAGTGTCATCGTGTTCAATATCCTTCAATTTAAATGGTTTATTGCTGGGTAATTTTGTCTCCTGCCTCATAAAGTTGACTTTCAAGAACTGCTATTTTCATTCACAAATCATCGGACCTGTCTCGATAGTTTTTACAAGTTGTGAATCGTGTGCAGCGAGCACAACCACTGCAGTCGTGGCTTCTGACTTCATAAAAATGACCACTGTTTGGTGGTGGAGTTATTTCTTGAACGTGGAAATCAAAATTAACTGCAAGCTTCCCGAAAAGAATTAACCAAATTCGAAGCGAAGAAAATTACTTTTCAAGAATCATCAGTTCTTGGATATTTTTTCCCATCCTCATGGTTATGTATTGCACAAATCGTCTGTCGAATGTTTGCAAAAGAATCAAGGCGTGTTTGGCTTTCTGTGGTTTAGATGGCAATGTATATTTTCGTTTGACTCGCTTTCGTTTAACGGCTGTTTTCTCTGTGAAACGGGAAAGACCAGGAGAGCCTTTGAAATACTTCCTCGGATGGGGCTTATCTAGACTAGGCTTGCCCATGTTCAAAGTGGGAGCAAACGTTTGTTGAAGGACCAACTTTGAATACCATACGATTAATCAGATTCGTCCACTTTCGATAGCATTTAGAATAAGGGCAGGAATGAAACTTCAAGTGACCCTTAACATGTCCCATTTTGATCCATAATAATAATAATAATAATAATAATAATAATAATAATAATAATAATATCATTTATAGTGCGCAAATTCCATAAAATGTTCAAATGCGCATAACAATATTAAAAACAGATCCATCTGAGGAAACAGAAAAATTTCCATGAAGAGGCAACGATTGCATATGAAAACTTAAATCAAAATCATTTTGTCAAAACAACGAAAATGATCAATCAAACCGATTCATGTTTTCGGCCTTTTTACTTACAGTCAAACCCCTATTAAGTGGTCACCCTCGGGGAATAGCCAACTGACTGCTTAATGGAAGTGACCGCTTAAAAGAGGTCAAGTTTACAGTAAATATGGGGAGCGATTTAATTCTGGGGATTTGTTAAGTGACCGCTTAATAGAGGGTGACCTCTTAATAGAGGGCCGCTTAATAGAGGTTTGACTGTACTTTGCTTTATAGCGCCAGTCATTTGTTACACCCCCAGGCAGCACAGTGATCCTTTTCTCCCATTTTTCAAATACAGGACTGCCAGAGTTTCTTGAAATAAGTTCCCGGCAAAACTTAAATTTCTTGGTATTGATTCGGTCACAACAATATGCCCCCATGAAGGACTGGAAACTACTTGGTCAAACCCATCAGCCATTGTGTGTGCAACATTAGCAAAATGGCGTATTAACTTGGGGGACCCTATAGTGAAGATCATCAACACCCCCTTGGTGGGCTCGGTTTTCCCAATATGGACAGTAGGGTTGATGTGGCATGTAGTTTTGCCAGCCTTCCTGGCATCAGTGAGCTTAAGATACGACGATGGTGGGTGTCTGCAGACTTGATCTGTGGAGATTGGTGAGAAGTTGCCGTTGTGTGGCGCTAAAAAATTCCTTTAGAAAGTGCAGGCAAAGAGTAAGCATTGGATGTGCTCCTTTGCCAAGCTCCCAGCAGAATTTATCTAGTTTCCTGAATAGTTTGCCAATGGCTAATGCTGGTTGACAGCAGCCACCTAGCTAACTGCAGGTTGGGAAGTCGATGGGTTTGACCCTCCCTGCTGAGAAGATGCAGAGACAGTGGGAAGAGCAGTGGAAGGTCTGCACAGAGATCAAACAACGGGGGATACCATAGCTGGGACGGCCACACTGGAGCTACAAGGACCAGATGGGGCACATTCTTATCCAAGATTTGGTGGAGGCACCGACCTATCAGGGCGAACGGGAGGACAGTCATAACCCTGAAGTTTCTTCCAGTTGAGGGTAAAAGCATCTGTGAAGGTTGCTAGAGGATTCAGCCTCTAGCTCACAAACTGTGGGAGTTGAGAGGTTAGCCACGAGACTGATCAGTCAAACATGAAATGATTAAAGAACACCAAGAAGAAGATATGAAGTGATGTTTTGAAGGGAAATCAAACCATAATCAGTTCTTAGCGACACAAGCTGGAAAACTTCAATTTATGACAAATAAACTGAAAACAGACCTTTGACAAATGATGTAAAATCTTCTCAATGCCTGTGTTTTAAATAGCGGATGCAAGTGCTTTTTTATTTTGAAATATCGAGCGCTTTCTCGAATGGCTACACATTTAGAAACATATATCGTGCTGTAGTATTTACCAAAGTCTTGAAAAATCCATTTGAAGTTTACAGATAGGTTTTAATTGTCCATACTGAGTTTGAAGTCAAAGAATTGCTTCGTGCATTCACAAGATAAAAATGACCACAAAGTGACGTCATATCGCTTGACATACGCACCTCAAGGTCATAAGAGATAGCAGCTAATTGATTTTCAATCTGTCACAACTCGTTTTGTAGTTTATTATCAATAAGAACTCTACAAGTTGTGAAGCCGGGATTTAAACATACATAAGAAATTAAGAATTCGAAGCATGGCCAGTAGTGTAGCTGCACAACAATCGAAGATTCACTGTGACACTGTAGAATCCATTGACTGTTTATTATTCATTTCGTAGTTGTAATATAAGGCTTTTACATATAGCTGTAAACAGTGAAAAACGGTGGGAAAACCATTATCAATATTGTGAAACTGAAAATCAATTTACAGCATCAGAAAAAGGAAAATGACAAAACGAAACATATCAAGTAAAACAAACTTACATTATTGCCGGATTTGGCGAGAGTTCAGATCGATAACAATTTCCTTTTCTTTCTTTTCAAGAAACAGATCAATGGACCTTCTAAACTTAACTTGCATGCAAGTGATTGCAAAAGACTGATTAAAGGTTTCAAAGGACGTAGTAATGTGCGTGCAAGAAACAGGTCAATGGACCTTTTAAACTTAACTTACATGCAAGTGATTGCAAAAGACTGATTAAAGGTTTCAAATGATGTAGTAACGTGCATGACGGATCACCTTGTGTGACTGGAAAAATGACTAAAACAAATCAACAATTGAAGCACTACTCGTAGAGTTCTTGTTTATGTATGACACGGCGGAGACATTTTCAGTGCTTTGAACATGGACATAAGTCATGTTTCTATCGAAAGATTTCATAGCAAAAGACCTGGCAATTAATTCTAGTCTCTGCTTGTGTAAAGGCCAAGGACCTCATTGTCTGAATCCCTTTGCAGTGGGCCCAGCCTTGGCAACTGGCATCTGTTTCTATCACCAAATCTACTGGGTAAACTACTGGGTAACCACACAAGGGATTGATGGACCTTCTTGAGAGTCGCCAACGCTTCCCTACGGCAATCAACATCGTACACATGGTAAGTTGAATCTCTGACTAGGCTTGCTATATCCCATACATATGTGTGCAATTTTGCCACTGATGGATCTGCGGGGGTTTTCTATTGGTCTTGTGCATCGGCTCATCATCATGGGTCTTGCTTGAAGGATCCCTAGTTGGATCGCTGGGCTATCTGGGATATCATTATCTTGAAAGGAGGAGTCATCTTCTTTGGTGACAGGTTCATCTGCAGTCATCGTGCTTTTTTCGTGTGCAAGTTCTTCCTTTGAATCCCCATCTGTACCCTCAAAGCTAATGTTTTCAAGCTTAATGAACACATTGTTAAGGTAGGAGTGCGGTAGGTGAGAAAAATCCCACTCTTTGTACATGTTTGAGACCGTGAAAACATGCTTGCATGGAAAGTGGTTCTTGAGCCAGGCCTCGCAGGTGCAACTTGGGGTTTCTAGTTGTACTGTGTACTCTATCTTCGCATCACCCAAGCTTCTGACGTTAAATTCTCCCCTCACTTTATCCACATAATCAACATCACTCTTGCGAAACTCCTTAGCACGAAACTTGCTGCTCATACAGTGTTTAATAAAATGAGCTGGGAAGTTTTGTAGATAAGGTATGTTGTCTTTGAACTTTCTGTATCGACTGCTCAGCTTGAAATTGGTGTAGAGGTAATGCTGGTATGCATCCGGTATGAACGATTCCACCAACAGAACAACAATGCGAAATACTGATTTATCCATAGATCTCGGAAGATAATCATATTTAAAATGTTTGTTTTGGGCTTCCACTCCATTGTTAGTGTTAATTATATTGAGCACTTGTTGCTTTCGAAAAGCTTCAGCCCAACGTTCCACACAAGACATCCAGACATTTTTTACGTACTCTTGCATGTGTTTGTGGGTCTTGTAGGGGGACATGTTTCGCAGCTTTGCCACAGCAGCTTCATGTTCTCTCACCTCACATGCATTAGCCACACGTTGCAAAAGAGCAACGAGGATCTCTTGCTGCATTGAATCAAGTGCACTTTTTCCAGAACGGACCCATATATTTCAAGCCTGACGTCTGTGGAAATCACAAATATATACAAGCGCATTGGGAAATACTTTTTCAATGGCGTTGATTACTGCTGTCGAGTAATCCACATAAAAGAATATAGTCTTCCACCAGGCATTCCAACCCTTAATAACAGTCAGCGCTTTAGCTATGGACTTGGAGTCTTCATTTTCACAGATAAACTCCGCCATGACTTTGTAACTGACGTTAGTGTGGCCACAAAGAAAAAATAGAGGCAGCGCATACCTTGTCATCTTGTAGGTGGCGTCCATAACAACCAGCTCTGATCCATACCTTCTAAGAATTCTTTGCTTCCTGGTACACAAAGAGGAACTTTTTGTACAATGACTCTTTGCCATTGTTGTCATTTTGCCCACCCTTTGGTCTGTACAGAAAATTACCCATGCCTGCTGTCTGCCACTCAAGGACCTTCTGGCGCAGGGACTCTTGGTCATCTTTGCAGTACTTGGAGGCAACAATTGCTTTAGTAATGTGATTTCTTAGGTCTTGTCTTGTAGGATAGTACTTTCTATTACTTTTCTTGGGGCACTCTTGAGTTGGGACTGTATCAAACAGTTCTCTCTCAACAAACTCTTCAAGTCATCTTCTAACTTTGTCAGGCGGGTTACACCTTTGCGAACAAGGTCGTAAATCTTGTTGATTATTCAACAATCCACACAATGGTTGATGGAGGCAAATGCTCCAAGAGGATGTCCTCGGTGTTCAGAAGACAACGGCATCTTAAGGTGGTAGTTCATTACTGTGCTTATGGTCAAGGCGCTAGACATGTCATTCTTCGGTTGATCAAGAACTTTTTTCTTTGCCATTTTAAGACTATTGCTGTCTGACAGGCCGACTCCTTCACTTCGTAGTCACAGAACACTTTTATTCCTCGCACCTGGATCTGGGCTGGGCACTCCAATTTCCTTGTTCCTTGAAACTTCAGATACATTTTAGAGGCTTCGTCATAGTCATTGTTATGATGAGTCATTTGTTTTCGGACCGCCCCACGAGTCCTGTATGGAAATGAAATGTTGAACAGCCTGGATTAACCTGGGAAAATGGTTGCAAAATGTGTTGTTGTTGTTTTCTGTTGTGGTCAATGTTAAACGTTTTCCTAGCTGGGCTCACATGGTGAATCTGTACTACCTCAATGTGGTTTGTTTTGCCATTCTCAATGACTACTTGAACTTGATGCTCCTAGTACTTCGTTCCCTGAATGCCTTCTTTGCATTCTTGTGGACAGAATTGGTCTGTTAGTCAAACATGTAATGTTTCGAATAATGCAGCTGGTTTATATGAAAAGAGCTTGTATCGATCAAAATTGGATTAAAAGTTACAGATTAAAGGGGAAACAAAGTCTCTGTTCATCATAAAAAACACTAAACAATATCACTGCTTGTCTTTTTGAAAGACCTGTCCAAACATGAGCCTTTTTTATAAATGCCCTTGTGAACAATAGCCACATCAGAGTATATGCCCCTAATAATACAAAAAGGGGGACTCTGAAGGGCCAATCAATTGGTTCACTGCAATTTAAAAATAAATGTAAAAAACTTCAGGAAGAGGCAAGATACGCATGGACACGGTGCTTGAAGGCTTGAATTTGACCATGAGATATTTCTCTTACAATGGTTTCTGAAAGGTTGTTCCATATTCTGATGGCAGGAAGCTCCTGTCCAAGGTGTACGTTTTGACACTAGGAATGGAAAGGGCATGAGCAGGCATTCAACTGCTAGATCTTGTGGTGCACCATCTTTAATAAGTTGGTGGCAGCAAAATCGTGAGATCTGATGGTCTATGATAGGTATGCATCTTATACAGTGTAGTAGCTGCAGCAACATGCCTCCTGTGATGCAGGCTATTGATGGCTAATCTCAGCTGCGGTGCGTTCGTCAACCCCAGTAGTTCAGAGTGCCTTACTTTGGATGGAATCCAGCTGGCTTAGGGTAGTTTGTGTGGCATTCATTCAGGCTAAACAAGTGTACTTCATGACGCTATGCACTTGTGCCTTGTAGACAGTAACCTAGCCTTTCATGTCTATTTTGTTGGCAACCTTACACATGGCTCCAAACCTGTTAGAGCAGCATTGGTCAAAATGGTGGAGATATGCGTTGTCCACACCAGTTTACTGTCGATATTTACACCAAGAATCTGAAGCTCATCCTTTGTTGCTAGTTGGCAATTTCCAAAGTGCAGGTCAAGGTTAGATGGACACCTTCCTGGATAATATCATAGCTTTACACTTTGTTGGCTTGAAAGGTACCTTCCATTCATCTGCCCAGGCTTTCATCCTGTCCAGATCCCGATTCAGATTGGCTGAGACTGATTAACTTTCACCTGCGGATGGTATTGCTGCATATTGAGTTCAGTCGTCTGCATACAGGTATAGTTCATTTTCACAAACTTCAACAAGATCGTCAATGAAGGGTAAAGCCTTTTGGGACAGATGCATTGATGTTTTTTGTAATTTTTTTTACAGCATTCTGCTAGTAATCTACATGTACAACTCTTTACACGTTTATAGTACATTACATTACATTACATTAAACTACATCACTTATATAACCGAAAAATAGTTTCGTTTTATTACTTATAATTATAGCTATAAACAATACAATACTATTTCAGCTTCTTTGAAACGATCATTATTATTATTTTTTTCTTTAATAATGCACATCTTTATTGAAAGTGATAAGATCTAGTTACAATAATAGTATAATGGTATATTACAATGGTATATTATGTTAACACTAATAAAAAAATGCGATTGCTATTTTTACTACACACACACAAGTACATACTCACACACACACAAAACAAGAGACATAAACAAAAGATACACATACACCAGTAAGGGCAGTACTTTTTGTTACATATATTCTTAAAATAGGACATGTTAAATATGGGCTAAGTGCATACTTTAAAATTAAAGAGATTGAACTAAGAAAGGCCTTCAATGCGAAATTTAAAGGCAATTCGTTGCGTAAATTCATCAAAATTTATTCGTTTATTGTTTAGTTTTTGGGAATATAGATAATATTTTGCAAATAACAAACAGTAATTTAATTTTTTTAGTGTCTCATCGGAACGCGCTAATTGATCATTGTCAAATTCAAATTTTCCAAATAAAAATTCTTCTGTGGAGAGTGAATAGGAGGTGACATGTTCGCTGTTAAACCATGTTAAGACCTGACTGAAAAATGACTTGGAAGGGAGGCAGTCTATGAAAGTATGACCTATCGAGTCGCTTTCATTACAGTATAGGCAGTTTTTGTTACTTTCAATACCAAAATGATACAATTCCTTCTTTGTAGCGATAATTCTATGTAGAAATTTGTAGTAAAATTCTCTAAGTTTAGTCTCCTTACAAAGTACCTTCAATTTACTAAAGTAGCAAGGCCAATTCAAATTCAACAATTGAGTTTCATGTTCCCATTTCATTGGGCCAGTAGCCTTAGTTACAGACTTGTTAGTAATAAGCCAGTAGAAATCTTTGCTTTTCATCTTGAGTAAGTTTATTGAGGCTGTAGGTGACAGAGGAAATATAAAGTTGTTCTTTTCGAATATGTGTTTGTCAACCGAAGTCTGGCTTGCTTTTTCTCGCAGATGTTTGGGAATTGCTGCCAAAACTTGGAAATATCGAAGAAAGTTGCACTTGATGTTATATTTTTGCAGGAATTCTTGGTAAGAGAGAAATTTCCCCTCGTCATTTAAAACATCTCGGATAGAAATAATTCCTTTTTGATGCCATTCATTGTAATAAAATGACTTCCCATTTATTAAAATTTCTCTATTATTAAATAGCACCAAATCTTGCTTATAGCAATATCCATACAATTGTTTTAACTCCATCATGTGGAGAAGGATTTCTTTGTAAAAAAATGGTAGGTCAATCTGTTTAATAAAAGGTTTATCATAATTACATCGAAGTAAGAAGTTGAGTCCGCCGTACCTTTTAAAATGATAACTTGGGATATACAGCCAAGATTCGTTTGAACAGTTTTCATTTTTTAAAAGTCTGGGTATCCATGCTAGATTTAGCAACTTGAATGTGGTTAAGATATTTGGTACGCGCAAACCGCCATCAATATAGTCCTGGTACAATACTTGCCTTTTTATTTTGTCTGGTTTTTTGTTCCATATGAAATTAAATAAATAGCTTGTAATCAACTTTATACTCGTTTCCTGAGGCATGTTCGACATTGAAGCTGAATAAATCAGCTGCGGTATTCCTAGGCACTTGAAAATTAAACATCTGCCAAGTAAAGTTAATCTCCGAGACCTCCAAAAGTTGAGCCGGTTGTCCATTTTTACTATTTTTTCTGTAATATTTTTCTTAGTTTCCTTTTTCATCATAAGAGATAAAAATACCGAGAGTTCTGACTGGATCTTTTGTCCATTTTAAACCCAGCGGTTTCGAATCATTGAGGCGCCAAGGACCTAACCAAAGTGCCTTTGTTTTGGACTGATTAAGCTTCAACCCCGATACATGTCCAAAGACATTAAGTAAGGCAATGGCGTTTTCAACCGAATCAAGATCTTTACATAATAAGGAAGTGTCGTCAGCGAATTGGCTAATTTTAAATTCATGATTGTAAATTTTTAACCCCTGTATATTTTTATCTTGTCGTATCTTACTCGCTAGAATTTCTGCTCCTAAAATGAAGAGGAGAGGAGATAGTGGACAACCTTGTCTAACTCCTCTTGACAAAGAAAAGGACTCCGTGCAAAAACCATTGTTTAAGACTGAGCTTTCACATTTAGCATAAAATGTTGAGACCCAACGTTTAATACTTTCACCAAAGTTAAATACAGAAAGAGTTTGTTGAATAAAGGGCCATTCTAAAGTATCAAAAGCTTTCCTGAAATTGAGCAGCAGAAGGATTCCGGGAATATCTTGCCGTTTAGTTTGCTCAAGAACATCCGTTAACAATCGTATGTTCTGTCCGATAAATCTTCCCTTAACAAATCCGGTTTGGTCTGGATTAATTAACTTAGGTAGTTCATTTTCTAATCTTTTAGCAATAGCTTTGGTCGCGATCTTATAGTCTACATTTAACAGAGTGATAGGGCGCCAATTGGACAGGAGCAATAAATTGGAGTCTTCTTTTGGAACAAGTGTTATGACACCTCTTCTTTGAGAAACTGATAGTTCGCCAACGTCGTAGGAAGCATTAAGACTATCCAGAAGATCCTGACCAAGAATTTCAAAAAAACAGTTAAAGAATTCGACAGTATAGCCATCTTCTCCTGGAGATTTCCCTAATTTGAAAGTCTTCAATATATTCTGGCATTCTTTAAGAGTAAGCTTTCCCTCAATTTCATTGCTTTCATTGTCAGACAATTTTGGCAGTTCTAAATTGGCAATAAAGTTGTTAAAGTCGCTGCTTTCACTTTTGTCACCATCTAGTTCCGATTTATATAAGTCAGCATAAAAGGAGTGAATTTCGCTCATAATTTCTTTTTCGTCGACAATGATATTACCATCAGGATCAGGTTTGAGTTCCGCTATGACTTTCGTGTTAAAATTTCTCTTTTCTATGTTAAAGAAGTATTTGGTCGGCTTCTCGCCTTCTTCAGTCCATCGCACTTTAGAGCGAAATATTGCACCTTTTCCTCTACTGTCATAAATATCCTGAAGATCGCGTTTCAATCGTTCATATTCTTTTAGTTCAGATTCAATGTTTTGAAGTTCATTACTGTTAGTAATCAACGCATCGATTTCATCCAAACGGTTCTGAATGACTTTTTCCACATTTCTACTCTGCTTGGCTTTGTTTTTTGAATAAGGAATTGTGAGACTTCTAATTTCCATTTTGATTAATTCCCATTTGAGTCTTTTGTCCTCAATGTCAAGATATTTTTCTTTTATTTTTGGATAATTGTCTTTGATTAAATTTACATAGTTCTCGTCCTCGAGCAAGGAGTTGTTAAATTTCCACAGGCCAGGTCCGTGGCTGCGATTGCTAATTTTTAATTTCAGTCGGACTGCTTTGTGATCAGGAGCTATAGAGATTCTTGAGTCAATAGCAAGAACGAATTTAGTAATGGAATTTGACACCAGAAAAAAGTCTATTCTTGATTGAACTTTTAGATATTTGGATTCATATGTATAGCTTTTTTTTAAAGGGTTCTTTTTTCTAAATACATCGGATAGATTCAATTTTTCCATCATTAATAGTACTTTGTCACGATAGGTTGATGGTTTCCACTGCGCGCCACCTTTTTTGTCAATACGTTGCAGAGTTACATTCCAGTCACCACCAATAATTACATTATCAATTTCGACTTTGCTTAACAAAATCTCATTTAAGCGTTGGATAAACTTGTCTTGTTGCGCCGGGTTGTTAGGAGCGTAAATGTTACAAATAGAGAGTTTAACCTTTTGAATAAGCAAATTGATTATTACGATCCTGCCTTCCGGATCACTGTAATGACTGTCAACGGACAGATCATATGAAGGGTTAACTAAAATGCAAACGCCTTTCTGATGATTGGTCCCATGGGAGAAAAAAATGCCACCTCCCCATTCATTTTTCCACAATGTTTCATCTTTTGGTTCAGAATATGTTTCTTGTAGAAGATAAAATAAACATTTTTGGTTCTTCAAATAACTAAAAATACTATTTCTTTTAGGTTGGCTTTTTAGGCCTCTAACATTCAAGGAAAGTACACTACACTTAGACAGATCTAACATGTCAGAGAAATCAAAAAAAATTATATCAATACAAAAGAACACAGATACACACACAACGCAGTGTTAGGACCGCTTTGTAGAACACACAAATTGATAACCGTATCCGAAGGCTATAGGTCGGAACACCTTCCCAAAGAAGCTCAGTACAGAGGGATTACATAAAAGTTAAACAGAAATAGCTCTTTTAGAGTTTCTCTAATAAACCAGTAAAAATTAATTGAAAACTTACTAATTGTTTAGATTATTTAAACTTATCAAGATTGTCATCTTCACGGATTTGGATGGTTTTAGTACCTTCAGCTACCCGTAGGAAGATTTTGCCGTCCATTGTCCAAACACGATGATAGGATTTTTCCTTCTTTAGCTTGCGAACTTTAGCCAGAAGTTCTTTTCTCCTCGCTGTGAGGTTTTCATTAATGAAAATAGAGTGGGAGCCCTCGAGCGATCCAGGCAGAATGCTGGAAAAATCTGCTTCTCGCAGCTTGAACCGGGCTTGGTAAAATTCTTGCTTCTTGCTGTGTGACGAGAAACGCACAATGATGGGTTTTATTGCTGGTGGCTTTTTGTATAAGCGATGAACAATGTCGATATCCTGGCTGCGAATATCGACATCTAATTGAGTCGCTATCGATATGATTACATCTTTTAAATTTTCATCACGTTTTTCTGGAATTCCATAAATCTCTAAATTATATTTTCGGGTGTACTGCTCCACTGAATCTTGATTCAGCTCGAGATCGTAGATCCTATCTTCTAGTTGATTGATGTAGTTTTCCTGATCTTTTACGTCCTTCTCGTACTTTTTAACTGTAGTTGCAATGTTGTCGACCGTTTGCTTTAGACTGGCGATCTGTACATCGCTGACTTGTAAAGAAGATTTCAACTCTTCGACATCTTTCCTCAGAGCCAGATTTTCAGCTAGAATTTTGTTCACATCAGTTTTAATTTCACAAAGAATTTTCCACATATCATTCTTTGATTTAACCCATTTATCTGCCAAGGTATCTTCGTCCGAGGGAAGCGGAGAAGTCGCTTCAAGCCCCTTCGTGTCCTCACTTGGTACTTGTGTTCGTTTCGAAGCAGGAGAAGAACTTCGCTGGACGCACTGCTCAATTCGCTTCGTTGGCGACGCCGGGAGGATGATCCGCGTGTCATCTTGCTATTTCAAGCTCACTTAAGAAGTCAGTTGAGCATTCTATTAGGGAATCTTTCCTTCTTAGCAAGAAACGTGGTCCGCCATGTTAGCCTTCTCGGTCCCTAAACGATCATTATTAACATTTCACACTTATGAGCACACACATCCACATTACATCACAAACACACGACAGACTCTGATGTCTTCAGACCTAATGCGCATAGTTTATATATAGAGCGTAGTATTTAAATGCACAAATTATAAGTTACTCTGTTTTAGATATTTGCCTCATTTCGCAGTATGATTAGATAACTTATTTTTTGACTTTGCAATCTCAAGTTCAAGATTTTGAATCTTTTTTACTCTAGCCTTAAAGACTAATAAGCGGAGAGGTGTTATTACAACGACATGAATACAAATATTGTTTAGCAATTAGTAGAACATGATTAACAAATAACTCGTCTTCACAATTTGATATTCCAAACGTGATGTTTCTGTTGTTAGGATTATATATATTGACTTTTAAATTGCAGAGCCACTTTATAACCTTTTTCCAGAATTCTTTGGCATAATTGCAAGAGATTGAAATGTGTTCGATTGATTCGTTTCTTTTCCACAAAGAGAACATACTGGGGAAGGCAAAACACCGATTTTATTTAAAAAGTCGTTTGTCACAAGGTACCTGTTTAATAGTTTGAACTGAAATTCATGCAATTTTGTATCAGAGGTGACACGATGCAGTAAGCCATATATTTCTCTCCAATCAAGGGTATCATTTATAAAATAACTATCGTATTTCTTTTGAGCAGAAGGGGTAGTAATAACTCCATTTCAGAGTTCTTCATAAATAGTTTTTGACACAGCTTTATAGGAGTCTTTTGCCCGTTTAAACTTAAACCAATTTGCTCCTGTAAATTAAATGCTTTTTTGTCAGAGTAAGAGGACTTTTTTAGTAAATCTCGCCACTCATTTGGGCTCATCCTCAGTGTAAAAACCTCACAACTGATGTCACACGTGCTTTAATGAATTATTTGATACCAAATTGTATTACAAATTAAATTGATAGAGATTGGTAGATCGGTGGAAATTGGTAGATCGATGGATCAGTGGATGTGATGGATCAGTGAATGGATGGATCAATAGATCGATGGATCAGTGGATCAATGGATCGGTAGATGGATAGATCAGTGGATCAATGGATCGGTAGATCGATAGATTGATGCAACAATAACAGATAACTGGATCGCTAGATCGCTGGAGCTTTGGATCAGTAGATCAATGGAGCTTTGGAATAGTACATCGATGGATCTATTGAATCACTAACCTTCGAAACATAAGGCCCTGGAGAAGAAGTCACGTAGGGCCTGGGAATGAAAGCAAATATGGCGGCCATGGCTATGGCTCATATCCAGAAAATGTCCTTTTCCGTGCCTTTACTAATGTTTTTTATTACAACTAGTTGTCTCGGTAAAAGTGGATGAAAAAATGAAAGTATTTATTGCGACTATTGCAATATAAGATTGAAGGTCTCGGTTCAAGTCACTTTATTCAGTCAAGAGATCGACACTACGCTCGCGCGTAATTGTCACGTCAACAGTAATTACAATTATAGATTTACGACACTCTCCCGGGCCGACAATAATTACAGTGTTACATCCAGCGTTAAACAATAAGTACGGTTAATTAGTATTTCATTAAATTATTGTAATTGTTCTTTTATTTTCTGCATGGCCTGCTGAGCAGCACGTCGAGTGGGGCGACGATTCATTTGTGTTTGATCGTACTATTTGGTTGTTACGCGGTTGCTGTGAGTTATTCCCGTTCTGAGAGCTTTCCTTTGGAGGTTCTTCGCAGATGGAGGTGTGATGTTTCTTCTTGCAGATCATGCATCGACCTCTCGAGAAACATTCGGTTTTGGTGTGGTTTGCGCCTAGACAGTTGAAACACCTTCGCTGTTGTTGCAGAATTTGGCGTCTTTCCTGTGTTGTGTTAATTCTGTCACATTTATCGGGGCGATGATTTCCCTCGCAATACGTGCATGGCCTTGGTTTAGGTGGTTTGAAGGTGGTTGTTTTTGTTTGTACCTTTGATAGAAATGCCCCTGTTGTTGGTACTAATGGCTCTTCTTCGTGAGTTTCTACTTCGTTACTGAATGACAGGTGGCCTTTCTCTTTTGTTTCAATTTCTTTGCGTAAGGCTGCTCTTAAGTTGTCGAGTGATTTGTCGGCTGTTGAATCTGCCCTAAAGATCGCGCATCGTAAATTCTCAGGTAGTTTCTTGAGAAGTATTGGAATAAGTAGGCAGCCGTATGAATCTGTCGTTACTCCTAGTGCTTCTAATCCGCGGATATTCGCTTCTGCTGTGTCATAGAATGTTCTTAAACTTCTAAGATCGTCTGATGGAGGATATTGTTTAGAGAGCGCTTCCATGTACGCGTTAATGAGGTTTTGTTTTTGCCCGAAGCGTTCTTTCAGTAGTTCTATTGCCTTGCTGTAATTTTCTTTTGTCAGCGGAAATCCGGCGATAGCGCGCGCTGCTTCTCCTTTCACCATTCCGATTAGGTAATTCATTTTTTCAATGTCACTAAGTTCGCTATGTTCATCAATTGTTGCACTAAAGCTATCCCAGAATGTAAGCCATTCACGAGGGTCTCCGCTAAATGATTTTATGGTTATTTTTGGTAGATTGACGTGCGTTCGTGGGCTAGCTGGTTTTCCTAAAATGCTAGTGTGGAGCGAGCTTACCGGTAGGTTGTCTTGCTGCTTTTTGTTGAGGAGCTGAGAGATTTTGAATTGACAGTCCGAAATGGTGTCTTGAAATGATAACGCATCTTCTGTTTCTTTTTCGATTTCCTCTTCGTCCTGAAGGGTTATCACTATTTGGTTGTCCATGCGTTCGATTTCTGCAGATCGCCGTGTGAGTCTGTCCATAAGTGCTGACAATTCTGCTTCGTTCGGGCATTCTGACGACATTAGTTTTTCTGCTTTTTTGATATCCTGCGTACAGTGCCCTTTGTATGATCCCCGGATTAATCTCAAACGCTTTGTATCTTCAGACATCGGGTCTCGGCACCAATATTGCGACTATTGCAATATAAGATTGAAGGTCTCGGTTCAAGTCACTTTATTCAGTCAAGAGATCGACACTACGCTCGCGCGTAATTGTCACGTCATAACAGTAATTACAATTATAGATTTACGACAGTATTCGACTTGTTATCGAAAATTGAAAATTGAAATAGCGAATCCACTTGCTTTTCAAACGGACCTGTTCGTGCGTTTCCATGTGGGACACTTATCAGGAATATAGTTGGTTGTTCCCTCAGAGCTTTCTTAGTGCCAGATGTGTTGTGGGATCCACTGTCATATTTTCCGGAATTAATCCTCCTCTGCCCGACTTGCGAAGATAAAAATGATCAAGAGATTCTCCATCCCATCCGTTGGAAAGATGGTAGTACCGACTATGACCAACCACGGCTCCTTTACGGCCTTCGAAACGATGTGCTACTTGTTGGCAGAGTGTACCTGTGCAGAAATAAGCATCAAGTCCTAAGTCACGATCAAGGTATTTTATCTCAAGTAAAAGCTGGTTTTCAGCTGCCATTTGTTTTTCACAAGAGTGGAGTCACAAGAGAGTTGTGCCAATTTTTTACATCACATAACTGCTGGCATGACAATCACTGATGTCGAAGAACTGTGGCAACAGTCTATTTGACGAGTTTGGGATAAGAAAGATGTGTTTCCTAATCTCGGAAAGCTTTCCGAGCTTTTCAGCCAAAGGGAGGTTAATCATGCAGTTTTCGTACGTTAACAATGATTCCGCGTATTGTGTATGAAGTGCCATGCATGAAAATAAAAGTGGAACCCAAGGCACCGAAAAATATGCAAGAATTTGACCACCAAAGAAAACCGGCCACTCTATGAATTCAACAAATATTTTTGGCAATTTATATCCATTGTTTTTTTTATAGCTGTAAAACAATGCTTAATATAGTAAAGAAGTATTTTTCATTTGTCTCACGATGTAGTCACTTCCGATGTGGATTGCGACGTTTCGACTGCATACTGCTAGTCTTCTTCAGGCGATGGGGTCGACTGGTTACGCGTCACCTTATGAAGCACGATGCTCTGCTGTGATTGGTTGGTTTTCAACAGATCACACCTAGTACGGCCTAAAGACGCTGTTGACCCATGGTTTACAGAATTCCCTGTGAATGCGGTAAAGTTTATATCGGCGAGACTGGAAGACCTATGCAAGACAATAAAAGAGCATGACCGAGACATCCAATTCGCCCGTACCCAGACCTCCGCCGTTTCAGAGCACACCAACACCGGACACCACCCGCTTTGGAATGAAGTAATATTTATTGATGGTGATCCTCATTGGTACACACGCAGCGTCAAAGAGGCGATCCACATAAGACTTAACCCTAACAACATCAACAGGGACAGTGGAATAGAAATTCCAGAAGCATGGATGCCCACGATCAAGAAACACAACAACAGGAGAGCCGTATGACTATGGACCGCCGAGGGAACAATTCGCTGAAACAACGAGGATCAAAAATGCGCCAGTCACAGCTGTTGAAAACCAACCAATCACAGCAGAGCATCATGCTTCATAAGGTGACGCGTAACCAGTCGACCCCATCGCCTGAAGAAGACTAGCAGTATGCAGTCGAAACGTCGCGATCCACATCGGAAGTGACTACATCCTGAGACAAACGAAAGATACTTCTTTACTAGTGTGTTCACCACGATGAACAACAACAACCCTTTTTACGATAATGCTTAATATGTATTTCACAACACTCAGAACACTTCTCAAGTAAATATGTGACCCTCCATAGGAAAACACGTCTTATCAACAAAAGCGTTTTTTGGGGGGTTTGAGGTCACTTAGAAACCCTTTGGAAACCAGGTTTCAGGGGGTTTGAAACCCTTTGGAAACCCTTTGGAAACCCGTTGGAAACCCGTTGGAAACCCTTTGGAAACCCGTTGGAAACCCTTTGGAAACCCGTTGGAAACCCTTTAGAAACCCTTTGGAAACCCGTTGGAAACCCTTTAGAAACCCTTTGGAAACCCGTTCGAAACCCTTTGGAAACGCTTTGTAAAAATCTGTGTATATCTCGCTTTGCTAACACTTTAACAATCCTTGCAACGTTTTCGTGGCTATTTGAATCGCGCTTTAAATCACCGTGCGACCGCTGAAAGAGAAATTCGGCGTTGCTTTCCTACATTTTTCGTCTTTTAAATTAGGGCTGTTGTTAATTCATTTGAATGGTTTCGCTTTCTGTTAAAACACTTGCGCTATCGATGCATTTGATTATGTCATTTGATTATGTCTTTTGAGAGTAAAACAAATCAATTTTTTTTTCGCCGGAGAGAAACAACAGCCGTATGAATCGTCTGCATTCGCTTGCCATGCAACCATTTCGACAATGCGTACCGCAATGACTTTGTAAACATCTCGCTCGTCACAGATTATAACACTGCCATTCGGAGTAGGTGACGCTTTTCCCACTATTATTTATCTTTGGAGGTAAAAGCACAATCTGTAGTGATGAAAATTTCCACGATGTGCCGAGTATTTCTCGTTTACTTTATTGTGTGCAAATTAGTAAACATAGAAGCGGGCGCCAATTTGTCGGCGCGGCCGCATTGATTTGCATTGTATATCGTGGATTCCATAACGCATATAAAGTTACAATTGAAACAGTAAAATACTCTGCCTTTGAAGGTAGTCATTAATTATGATATCAGTAGCTTTGAACTTGTGAGTTTTTTCGGCATGTGTCAAATCTTGCTTTCTTTCAAATTCTTCGTCGCACGCTTAAATCACAAGTCATGTCACGTAGTAAGAAAGGCACGAGTATCAAATTTCGTTTCTTTGCGTTTTTACTTTCACGGACAAATAAATTCATCACGTGAATAACGTGTATCTTATCAAATGATTTTTCCCGGAAAAAGGAACATAGCGGAATAAAGATGAGGGTTGTGAAAGAGGAAAGTTCTCTCGCTTTTTTCCAGTGGGAAATAATCTCACAGACTTAAGGAATGAGCCGACAGCGTATTCCCGCGGGAGATATCTTTGGACTTGAAAAAGCGCTCAAATCGAATATTTGCATACGGTCAAAGATCGAAACATTTTCGGGAAACTTGTTGAATAAAACTTGGTTTATTTTGTTGAATAAAACTTAAGTCTTGAATAAAACGTGTATCGATAATCGAATGTTATGAAAGTGATGATGGCTAAGGAGCAAAAAAAACTTAAAACTTAATTCATGAGGTGTTTGTAAACAACGCATATTACAAAGTTCGTAACGTGACCGCCCACGAATAACTAGGCTTTTTCATGTCACAAGTCGGTTTTGATTTGAGTAAACATCAAAATAGCGTGCTAAAAATATTTTACGGCCCGCAAATTAATCCTGAAACTTCATGCGTTTGCGCTCATCCGGCCGATAATTTTTCGATTTTGCGTGAGTTTGAAAACGGCGGGTTTAAAAACAGTTTTTAACAGATTTCGACGAACTGTAGGTTATGCTTGTTACATTTTTCTGGCTTGTATTGCCACTAGGGGCAATTTGTTTAGAAGTTTTCATTATAAACCATAAGGTACGCGCGGCGGAGGCGGGCCAGTTCATTTCATTGACTATTCCGGTTTACTGTAATATAGTAAACAAAAGATACGGAGTTGAAAAGAAAACTTTGTGAAAAGGTCAAAAATCAAAGGCTGTAAAAAAATATCGCTGCAATCAAAATCATCACGTCTCTATTCGAACCAATTTGCAAGCAGCTATTTATGAACGTTGTATCTCCGTTCAGAATTGAACCACTTTTGTCGAACACGCCATGGTGTGTTTAGGTTACGGTCACGCAAACCAGAGAAAACAGAGTACACCAGTCCTGGAATTATTATCTTCAGATTATCATTACATTTCGCAACCAGGAATGTAGCTGATGCATTTTTTCTTCAAGGTAGCAATTTTAATTTAGAGTATAAACATCAAAATAGCATGCTAAAAATATTTTTTGGCTCACAAATTAATTCAGAAACCTGATGCGTTCGCGCTCACCCGGCCGTAAATTTTATGATCTTGCATGAGTTTCATCTGTCCGAGAGAGACACGCCACGATTTTTTTAAGTTTTAACGATGACGTGAACATAAATGGGCTTCGATATTTTTACACAGAAATTAGTTGGAACAACATGTTGCAGGTAATTTTCATTGCGTCTTCTTAGTTATAGTTTTCAATGATATGATACAAAAGCAAGGCTGATTAAACGGTACGACGAGTTTGCAAACCCTTTCGGAAGCGCTTAGACACTTTAGAAACGCTTTAGAAACCCGTTGGAAACCCTTTGGAAACCCGTTGGAAACCCTTTGGAAACCCGTTGGAAACCCGTTGGAAACCCTTTGGGAACCCGTTGGAAACCCTTTCGAAACCCTTTGGAAACCCGGTTTCAGGGGGTTTGAAACCCTTTGGAAACCCTTTTGAAACCCGGTTTCACTAAATTACAATGTTTGATAAGACGTGTTTTCGTATGGAGGGTCACATATGGAAAATGAAAACCGGCAGGAATTCCATGCCATCGGAGATAAGCTGTTCAACTGGACGTTACACTGCACATAACAAGAAATCATACATTTCTATATTCTGCCGTTTATGTTTACCTCGGAAAAAATGAAAAACAGCTTATACTGTTTACCTGTTGCAATTGTTATTTCATCGTCCTCGTGCGTGGTGATATTTGCTGAGGAGGAAGATGATTCAAACATCCAATAATCATCCTCACTATCCTCACTTTGTAACCTCTCTTCTACAAGAACAAAGCAAATGAATATTAGAGATAGTTCTTTGTAACACGATTCTTGTTTACCCGTTTTTGTAGTGCAAAAAGAAATGTGTTAGTTTTAAAGGAAACTGTGGTAAAATAAAAGGTATTTTAAGTTTATTCAGTAATAATACGAAGTGTTTCTTACCAGGAGGCGATTCTTCGTCTGAACTGGAACTGAACATCCACGTGTTATCTTCCATTTTGAAATTCCAAATTGCAACTTTTAAGAACGCATGCAAGCTAGTGATCAAAAAGTGGTGTGTTGGTCCACCTCATCCGCTGGATCAGCATTTAAAAAAAAGGTGCTGATGTTATCGTAATACTGATCAGTTCCAGAACAAATATTTCGGATGATGTTATCACATTGCCAATAATTATTTCACACCCTCTCCCTACCATCCACGAGGCACACGCACACATTACAACAAGAAAAAAAAGGAAAAAGAACTGAAACAGACAAAAGAAAACGAAAAAGGAAAAAAAACATGGCTACAGGGTACCACCATTTGACTCCCGAGGATGAAGCTGAGAACGGCTTAACCCTTTTTAAGGAAGGACTTAAAACACTGGCCAGTGCATGCTCTATGTACGAAGAATGGACAGACAGTACGGACCCACGCACTTCCACTACACGCCATCCACGTTATAGGCAAATAGTGAGAACGTACCATGGTAAGTCTCTGTTGCAGCATTTTAATCTGGAAGGCGTTTTGCACTGTTTGTGCACGCATAATTTATGTTATACATTCCTATTTCTAATTTTTATTTTACAATGTTGAATATATAGTGATGAAGGAAATGACTGAGGGACTGGAGGAAATGGTGCAAAGTGATTGTTTTTTCCATGTAGAAGAAGAATGATCGTGGTATGCTGATATTCAAATGAAAAGTCTAAACAACAAGGAACTGTTTTTGATTTGCATTTTTGTTTTTGATTAGCAGTTTCGTGAATGGAAATATGTATAAAAGATTTTATTTCGCTTTTGAAGTTAATTATCTTGAAAGAACGCAGCTTTCATATATAATTTTCCTGCCTTTCTCACTGAAATTAACTCGATACTCGCAACAACACGCAATAACATATGTATTAAGGCGTTTCTTATAACGTCCGTTTACAGCATAGTTAAGTTATTATTCACTTCCATGGGAAGTTTTACTTATGCACAAAACATGTTATATATGCTGTTCTTTGCAAGTTGTATTCATTCCCTGAAGAAGTCTCAGTAAGAGACGAAACGCGTCGGAAATAAACGAAAAAGCTTACGACTACACGAAGTCTTCCTTTGTGCTGCTCACTAGTCTTTGTTAAAAAATCATATCTCCAAGATCTGTATTTTGCGAAATGACCTCTTTGTAAGACTAAAAGGCCGCGATATCTTACTTGTTTCTTTGCATCCGTAACCGTTCGTAAATGTAGGCCAACAAATAAACAAAACAAATCGCTTGTTATGGCGCTGAATGGCGCGAATGATGAAATAATGTTTTCAAAACATGGTAAGAAAACCCAATTGACTAAATTAACTTCATTTCCTAAAAGGAACGTGTCATTATGAAATGGAGCAAGAACAAAATTGATGCAGACCTAGTGGAGCAAATGATGCAATAAATCGACTGCATTCGAAATACACTTGATGTGGCGTATTTTTGCCGGATTCTAGGAACTGTTGCGGTTAAATGGTTAAAAAAGTGCACGTAGAATTTTAATATAATACTAGTCTGACGGGATCGGAAACACCTTGTTTACGTCTGAACATGGAATCAAATTACTAAATTTCACAACACACTTGATGGATATGAAACTTGGCATTTTCCTGTATGTTTATATATTTATGAGTAGAGGTTTGGTTATACATAAACAAGTAAAAATAAACGATAAAACTGAACAACGTTTCGGGGTCGTCATGACGCCATTATCAAGTTCGAAGTGATAAAAATTATTATAGAGTCAATGTCAGAAATAGTTCACCAAAGGAAATTAACATAATGTTTACGAAATGTTGCTAATTAGAGAGTTAACACCACCTCTCAATGTCCAATCGGACTCAATTAAAGCAAAACTATTTGCGTGACATTATATATTCAGACATTATGTTAATTTCCTTTGGTGAACTATTTCTGACATTGACTCTATAATAATTTTTATCACTTCGAACTTGATAATGGCGTCATGACGACCCCGAAACGTTGTTCAGTTTTATCGTTTATTTTTACTTGTTTATGTTTATATATTTCCGTCGAAATTTCAGCCGATTTTAGTACGCAAAATGTTATTTTAGTTATCTGTAGTATGTTTATTCAAGTGCTCGCCGGGCTGCCAAATTGGTAATAGTACAAAAAATATATTTTATACAAGGTATGGAACGAGTTGGTATTGACATATTTTCCCCTATAGTTCAAAGTAACTGTTAGATTACTGTGCTGCCGATTAAAAGTTTACACAGCACAGTTCTATCGCTACTGATGAAAACGCAAGCTTTAATAGGTTTAATAAACTGAGGGCATACAAGTAGTTTTGATATGACAGTCCATATATTGTTGTGCGGCACAGAAAAAGAAATGGCACGTTTTGAACTCGAAATTCCTGTGTTTTGATATCAATGCAGTTCTCAATAGTATCGTCGAGTTTTGCTCAGTGCAGGTTCATGAAGGTTTTCCTGCTTTGCATTTTAATGTACTGCCTCAAACGTGAAATATTATAAGAAAAAGGTAACATTTATCGTGATTTGGTCCTTACAGTTACGTTATATATTATGCGTTTGATATGAACATCCCCGATGAAGACTTTTTCTTCAGTAATGGTTAGTGTATAAAGAAGACGAAAGAACAATATGCCGTATAAACAGTGGCAGGAATCTCTTTGAGCGGCCATTGCTTTACGTTGACGCTGGCGTGACCGAAAATTTTACGCGATACTGCGCTGAGTGACCCTATTTGCCGTACTGATTCCGTTTCAATCGGCACCGAAAAATCCCGTCAACAGGTATCGGAATCGGTAACAATCAGGACCCCGATTATCGGAATCGGAAAAAATCGGGACCCCGTTTATCGGAATCGGTCGGAGTGGATAGCGATATTTGGACGCGTTCCCTTAAGCATATTTTCTAATATCACTATTCTAAAATGTTGGGAACTGACAACGAGAAACTTTTGTGTCGAACTGAATTGAATATTGTTACTTACCTGTAGTGTGTTGTAAACTTCCCTTCCTTCCTTAGAGGTCTTACTGTTGTTCAGCGCAAACTGAATCGTTTCTTCTGGCCATAGATCAATCAAAGTATCTGTTGCTTCTTTGCTGCAAGTTTTCCCTCTCGAGGCCATCTTTCTTTCCGCGAACAACAAACGTTTGCGCCTGTGTTATTGAAATTTTGGCGCCAAAAGTTATTTTTGCCACCTTGCCGAAGGCTCTGGGAATGAGAATGCATTCGTTTTGGCACACGGGCCTCTCTTTAGGCGGGCCGAGACTACTTCCTGAGGTGGTCTCGGCCTGCCGAAATTTTTGGGCACGTGTGCCAAACATTTTGCATTTACACAGCAAAAATCAAGCGGGCCGTGCCCTAAATTATCGGCCCGCGTGCCAAAATTTAGGAGTGCCGGACCCAAAATGAATGTTGTGTAAATGGGGCTTAAGAAGCCGGTCAAATCATCAGCAAACAACCCCAACTTTATCTCCTTAGTATCTACAGTTATTCCTTGAATGTCCTTGCTTCTACGTATGCTTATACATAAATTTCTAGCACCATAATAAACAAGTACCTTAAACACTGGTGTATAAGCCGCACTTGTAGATAAGCTGCACCTCGAGTTTTGAAGCTCAAATTTTGAAAAAAAATACCAACGTAAGTGAGTGAATTGGCTCCACAAAACATAAGCTAGACTTTGCTTCTTTCCATCGAATCATGATGTATTGAAAAAAACCCACAGTTTTAGCAGTTTTCAATGCAGCTACGTCCTTTTGCCTGCCGTTCATTCAGGCCGCTTGTTTACAGACTCTTCTTTGGCACTCGTCTTCGGTGTTCCTTCTTTGCTTAAAGCTTCGAAGTGTCTGACAAAGATAGTGAGCACTGTTTTAACACAGGTATTTTGACAATTTGAGTTTAAATTTTACAATTTATAAACACAACACTCACGATCATGCGGATTGTTCAATTTGATTTTTTGGTATCGGAGGTGCTCTGGCCACTCCGTTAGACAGACAAGATTCACTTTCTACATCATCTCAAGTTAAAGAATTTGTGTTTGATGTTATACACCTCTAATAAATAAAATCTTAATTTCGAGGCTCAAAAAGTCTGGTCAACTTAAATCACCGGAAAGTACGATAACCTTTGGCAGATGTTCCCGTAGATAAGCCGCACCCTCGATTTTGAGCAAAAATTTTGGGCAAAAAAGTGCGGCTTATACAGCGCTGTTTACGGTAAGCAGAGAGGGGGTCCCGCTGCCTTACTCCTCATTCAACTAAAAAAGGTGCAGTAGAAAAACTGTTGTTCAGGACACAACTTGATATATTTTTATAAAATGTTTGAATCCACTAAATAAATGAATGCCAAATCCGAAGGCATAAAGGGTTTTAAACAAGAAATCTCTCCTCACAGTATCAAAGGCTTTCTTAAAATCAATGCAAATCATTTTCCCATTAATATTGCATCTTTCCGTAAACTCCATAATATCTTTTGCTGTTCTTGTTCTTATTGCATCAAAAATTGTTGTGCCTTTCACATACGCGCATTGATTATAATGTATAATATAAGGTAGAACTGTTTCCAATCTTTTGGCAATTGCTTTTGAGAGTATTTTAACATCTACATTGATGAGCGAGATCGGTCTCCAGTTGGATAGATGCCTTTTATCTTTATCTTTTTTCTCTTTTAAAGTAATAATAGCTTCTTTCTGAGAATTTGATAATTCGCCATGATCATAAGAATAATTTAAACTGTCTACCATAATCTCGCTTAATACATGCCAGAAAGCTTTATAAAATTCTACAGTTAATCCATCATTACCTGGAGACTTATTATTCTGGAAAAGCTGAAGGCTTTTAAAACATTCAGAAATTGTTAGTTTTCTTTCACAAACTTGAGCATCTAGTTGAGAGAGTTGGTATGTCCAGATTTCTCAGAAAAGAGGTTAAGATATTCTCAGGTGGCGATAGAGTCTCTTTTTTACAAATATTAGAATAAAATCTTTCAATTTCTTATCATACTTTTTGAGGGTCCATGATCAAAGTCCCCTAACTATTGAAGATTTTTCGGGCCGAACTTTTAATTTTATTGTGATTTTCGAGATTTAAAAAATATTTGTTACTTTTCTCTCCTTTTTCGTACCAAGTTGCCTTCGATCGGATTATCACCCCTTTAGCCCAGTCTTCATATATATCATCGTATTCCATTTTAAGAGCTTCAAGCTGTTCAAAATTTTTATTTGAGGGACATTTGCTACAGATTTCCTCGTTCCAAGCCTGTGAGAGTAGTATTGGTCAAAATGGTGGAGATATGCGTTGTCCACACCAGTTTACTGTCGATATTGACACAAGAATCTCTAGCTCATCCTTTGTTGCTAGTTGGCAATTTCCAAAGTTCAGTTTAAGGTTAGATGGACACCTTCCTGGATAATATCATATCTTTACACTTCGTTGGCTTGAAAGGTACCTTCCATTCATCTGCCCAGGCTTTCACCCTGTCCAGATCCCAATTCAGACTGGTTGTGACTGATTTACTTTCACCTGCGGATGGTATTGGTGTGTATCGATTGGATTCGTCTGCATACAGGTATAGTTCATTTTCACAAACTTCAACAAGATCGTCAATGAAGACTGAGAACAGGAGGGGACAAAGTATAGAGCCTTTTGGGACAGATGCATTGATGGTTAAAGAGTCAGAGGCCTGTCCAGAGTACTACATACGTACGTACGTACGTACAGTACAAAAGGAATTGTTCATCATAGATATAATTATATGCAAAGTAGCTGGTAGACTGTCTTTAAGTATTCTTGCTGGAATTTTATCAAACCCGGGTGCTTTGTTAGAAGGTAAATGTAGGATAACATTCATTACATCTTGCTCTGATACGGGCTGAAATTCAAACTGCTCACTAAGCACAGGAACAGTAGGAAATGAGAAGACATTTTGATCCATAGTTAACTGAGTGGCTTTAAGAGCTGTTAAACATCTGACCGACCTCAAATAGTTAAAACTATTCGCCACATTCTCAAGACTTTCCTTGAACTGTGGTTGACTGGAAGCCTTGTTTGGTAGACATTGATTAATCACTTTTCGTATGGAATTTGTGTTACCCTTGCTATTCATAATCTCCGTTCTCATGTGAATCTTTTCAGCCAAGCGGATTTCCCTCTTCACTTTATATGCATTCCAGTGCAGTTTGTCATTTGTTTTTACCGCACTCTTGTGCCAATCATCAGTTGTATGATTCCTGGTGTAATAAATGGATTTGGTGTCGCTTTCATTTTTATTCTCTTAATCGGTGCATGTTCACTGAGGACATTAAGAAACAGGATATTTTTTACATCCACTTGATTGCTGATATCCTCAAAGACGTTTACCATATGGAAGGGAACAAATCGAAGATCCTCAAGGAATTTCCTTGAGTTATAGCTTTTGTAGCTTCTGACAGATACATAAGAACGTTTTGCTCTTGGCAATTTTAAATTCAGTAACAAATAAATCAGGTTGTGGTCGCTTATGGATAATGTAAGGACACCACTAGATTCAGTAAGCTCCTTGTTTGTGGTCATAATAACATCTATCAAAAATTGGCTGCTTTCAGTGATTCTGGTTGGCGAATTAATCAACTGAGTTAAATTAAATGTTGAACAAAACTCCAAAAGAGCCCTAGCTTCATAGTTGTCATTGAGCAGATTACAGTTGAGATCACCGATAAAAAAGTATCCAGACCGCATAAAAGCGAGTCAGTAAAAACCTGTGTAAAATTGTCAAGGAAACTCACAGGTATGCCAGGTGGTCGATAGACATTATTTATTAAAAACGATTTGCAAGATCTCGTTTGCACTCTGAGCCATAATTGCTGGGAACCATCACTGGCAAATCAAGAAATGTTTTCCATGTACAATACTTTCAAGGTGTCAATGGTATAAACACAAAGTCCACCACCAGCTTTCTGAGGACCACGATATATATGAACACAGGAGTCAAGAACTGAAGAGTCCAACCACGTTTCAGATATGGTAATTATATCAAATCCATTCGAATGGTATCTTTAACCAAGATGAAATGTTCTCTGGACTTCAAGGAATGCACGTTAAGGTGAGCAATTTTGATGTTTGAGTTGGCATTCTTTGCGAAATGTATTTCCGAAGTCATTGTTGATGTAGAGCCATGGAATACAGTCGAATTTGGTCCAGGCTGTGAATGAATATCACTGCCTAGAACTATTCTAAGAGTACAAGGATTGAAAGATGAAGTCCCATTACAAGAATAAAGAAGACATCTTCCAAAGAAGCAGATGTGGACCAGTTGTCAATGTAGTGAACTAAGATGGCGGACAGGAATCAGACAACCACGCTGGTTTAGGCTCAAAAATAATTGTCTATAAGCACTCGTTGGTCGCTCAACGTCGATTGTGTTAGCTTGGTGGTATCCAATATGATTACAATTGTGGTCACCAAAGCCAATATGGCTTACTGGAAAGGCTAAAAAGAGCAGAACTGCAGAGCAATAAAATACGACCAGTCGCCATTATGCATGCTCTAGATTTAACAGATCTTCCATGAAGGTAATTTCGCAGCCAGATGAGCAGCTTACCATCTATCCCCTTAGATCTCAGCTTAGCAAGGAGTCCGTTGTGCCACACTTTGTCAAATGCCCCTTTTATGTCGAGCAATGATACACACCTCTTCTCTTTTATCCATGTGATTGTTCCAGGTCTGAGAAAGCATTTGCTGTTGCTGCTACTGCATCATGGTCATGAGTTGCTGTTGTATCCATGTTATGTTTCTGCTGTTGACTTTCTATCTGCATTTGGAGTTGCTTTTGAAGTAGACCCATCTGCTGATTTCTTTGTTTCTTCTGTTTGTCCATCTCTTTCTCTTTTAATTTTGCATCCAGCTCAGTTTTTTCAGCCAGCCATGACATTGTGTCCACTCCAGATCTTATATTCTTCTTTTCCTTGACCGTATTTCTTGCTTTTAGCCCTGGTCTCCAAAGCCTGTTTTCTTATTTCTGTAAGGCCTTTTCTCGTTCAGCATTTACACTTTTCTTTACATTCTCCACTTACGTTTCTGTTTTTCTGTCAGACTCTTCACTCAGGCTTATGAGTTCTGCCATTAACATTTCATATTCGGTTCGTTCTTCTCCAAACCTTTCATTCATCCTTGCTTTGCACTTTTTTCAGACCACTGGTAGCCACTGTGTCAAACAGATTCTTGCCGCAGTTCAAGTTGTTTGCAGTTACTTGCCAAACGCCACCTCTTTCCTGACTTCCAGCTTTGTACTGAAAAATCCCTTGTCCTCCCATTTCCTTTAAAAACACGAGCTCTTTCTCCTGCGTCCAATTCATCACAGGTCTTTGTGAGAAAGAAATAATCTCTGGCATACTGCTTGTTCTCTGCACCGTTACCTTTCGTCTCTGGAACAGTGGAAGCGTTGGAATGATCATCATCAGCTATTCCTTCAAACTCGGGCATTTTGTGCGAATTTTTTCCCAAAAATCAACTCAGCAGGTCTGTATTTTTTTGGTTTTGCGAGTTTACATAAAACCTGGTTGGCAAAGAGGTTATTCAGGCCACTGCATTAATTTACCTCAACATGTGGAAGAACTAGGTACTTCTTTGCCAAGATATCCAAAGGACTTATGTGTAGTAGTTGTTAAGATGAAAGGGAAAGACAACAACTTTAAAGATGTATCAGTTAGAAGACATAACGTAGCAGATGTATTACATTGGCTTATAAATAATAATCAACATTACAAAGATGTTCATGTCAACCAACAGTCTTTGAACTCTTTGCCTGTAAGTGGTGAACCACATGATCTGACCTCTATTGAAACAGAAAGTGATTACAGTGAATCTCCCAACCTTGCGGATTTTGGCCCTCAAAATGAGGACATTATTTATAATGAAGAAACGGAAATGGGTAGCTTTCTTCCTATTCCCCAATGCCAGCAACACGGAATTGAAGCTGTTCAGCAACAGTTATCTTTTTACCATCATAATGAACACATGCCTTGGCCAACAGTAGACAATGAACCAATAAATGAGTATCTCACTCCATTTCTAGCGACATTGGCTTTCCCAGTTTTATTTCCAGATTGTATGGGTGACCCTACTAATCCATGTCTTTACCAAGATGTACCACTCGAAGAAAGAATCAAACATCTTTTAAAATATGCAGAAAAGAAAGATGGTAAATGGTTTTACCACTTTGTCACACATCCTAGATTTGCTAACTGGGCTTTGAAAATGATTCAGAGGAAGCGAATTTTACAACAAACAGGAATATTTCTGAAACAGAATCCAGGAGAAGCACATCTTACAACAGAAGAACTCCAACAAATGGCGGCTAATAATAATACTAGCATGTTTGTTTCTAAGATATCACGCTATTTTAGCAACATAACTGGATAAAATGCTTATTGGTTTAACGCTAAAGAGGATTTAAAGGCAATAATAAGCCATGCCTAACCCCCAACATTTTTTTTCACATTTTCCTCTGCTGACATGCATTGGCACGAATTACATGCACTGTTTGGCAATGATTACGATAACACAGCTGAAAACAGACGTCAGAATGTCATTAACAATCCTCATATAATATAACTGACTGGTTTTTCATGCAATGCTTAAAAACGTTATTAAACACTGGTTGTACAGCTCATTAGATGCTGAGTGGCATTGGTTTAAATATCAATATCAAGCTAGAGGCAGTATTCATTGCCATGGCATTGCCAAACTAAAAAATGATCCTGGCTTACGTGAACAAACAGAAAAAGCTCTAAAAGGCTATTTGGTTGAAAAGTCACTTCATAATGCTGAGCCAGCAGATTTACCAGAACTCAATCAATAGATACTTGATGGAAAAAAAACAATCGAGTGTTCCAGTATCACGTGTTTTTATTTGCACAATTTGCGTAAGGCCACAGCACTGTTTGAGAGCCGACGCGGAAACATTCGTAGATGCTGAAGTGAAATCACCCACGACGCAGACCAGGCAATCAGGGTGCTGGAGAAGACGTGAGTCCATGACTTCCTGGATGTGATCGCGCAGCCTGTTGTTGTCCACTGCTTTGGCATGTGGGGGGTGGTAAACTGTCCCAATAAGCACGGTAGATATCGGCCGAGGAAGTCTGGTAGGTCTCAACTCAATCCACAGAGACTCTGAAACTGCTTCGCTCAACTCTTGGTCATCGAGCCGCTTCGCTCAGATAGAGGAGCTAATGTAGACAGCAATTCCACCACCACGCGATCCGCGGTCTTTCCGGAATAGGTTATAACCACTCAACGCAACCGTATCGTTTATGAAATTATCCGTCAACCACGTCTCTGTGATACAAACAATGTCTGCTGAGTTCTGAGTCGCGACACATTGAAGCTCACTGATTTTCGGAGCAAGTGAGCGAGTGTTGCTGACCAAAAGAGTGGGAACGGCGGCTGGATTCCGGATTGTTAGTGCACCGTTCGTTGTCACAATGGGATGTGGGTCCCCTGTGCTCTGAACCACGAGGTTACCAATTGGATTTCTGTTTCGGCCTCCACGTTTGCCTCTAAACCATTTACAGATTCCCAGATCGCCGAGGTTATTCCATAGATCACTGTCTATATGCTGCTTGAGCTGATTCTTTCTAATTGACTCCAACTGAGAACTGCTGTAGACAATTCTTGGCCGGTTAGTTGAGTTAGCCGAGTCAAAATGGCAACTCTGAGCGAGGCCAGCAGTCGGTTCGGTGACAAAACGTCCGTAGGAGAAGTTAACGGTGGTAAATCTAACCAACAGCCACACAAAGAGAACCATCCGACTGCATCACAAAAGCGATTCGCACCACATTGCACTACAAGCCCGTGCTTTCCTTGAAATTTCTGTTAAATATATATACATTAATACTTGTCTTGCAAAGGATATTTTAATGCCAAAAATTGATCAATTAGAACACATACACCAGTGTCCTTGATGCATCTGTCTACAAAAGGTGACAAATGTTAACATGAAACTTGTTTATGCATCGAATATTTAAACAGTATTTTGCTAAGGTATTTAGAGACTGATTGAAACTCGACTAAGAATAATAAGATTGAAATCTTTATACCAGTAGTGAGTAACAAGAATTTAACCGATCCATCGCAACTATTTTTGTCTCCCATGAGTTCAGAATTATTTGCATACGCGACTAATGAAGCGAAACTAAAACCTGGATTTAAAATGTACCTTCCGATGCATATAGATGGTGTATCTACTTCTCAAAACGGGAATGTTGAATGAAATTGTCATTATTTTTCATTTTTTTTTTCATATGAAGAGTAAATAGCATGCAAGACTTTCACGTGTGAGATTGTTTTGTCGGGTTGTAGTACATTTGCATACCGACAAAAACAATGTCAAGCGAAATTCAAAACCTTTAACACAACCCATTCGCTTTATTCGCATGGCCCGTGAAAAGCTAAAATGTTTCACTACACAGGATTTAAAATCATTTATCTGCTAAGTAGAAATACATAAGTTCAGGACTTACGGGTTTTGTTAAAAGTGCAAGATAATAAAACCAAAGTCGAATGTGTAACGCATTACTTTTAGCGAGTGTTTTCTTTCCCTTTCCCTTTCCCTTACAAAATTAGCAAGAACAACAACAAAACAAAATGAAGTACGATGAACTAAATTCAAGTTCTAGTCAATGTTCAACTGTTCAACTTAAGTGATAATCTTCAAGCCAGGTAGGGGTACATCTGGCTCTCTCGGAATGCCTGGGCTGATAGGCTAGGATGGGCTCTACATGGTCCGGGACGGACTGTACTGGTGACATTGCGTCATTCATTTCAATCTCAGGGGTAGGCTGGATCTGGTTCTGGCCTTGCAGGGACTCTGGTAAGACAGGTGGTTTGTTTTCATTCTCAGCCTGATGAGGCTCTTCAATGTGGCTGCTTGGTTCTGGTGATGGCTCCAGAGTAGACCTCAGCCTACAGCGGTTTCTGCGGAAGCGCCTTCCATCTACCTCAACTTCATATGACCATCGGTCAAGAGGGCGTGTGCAGTGGCCCAAGCTCCTTTTCTGCTCCCCTAGTAGCTTCATGCGGATGACATCGCCTGTTTTAAAGGGACAAGATTCTTGATGCCTCTGTTGTACTGCCTGCACTGCAATCTTTTTCTAGCTGCTAGGTTACTCTCTGTGGTCATCATGTCACCTTTTGGCCGGAGGAGTTTATAGGCTGTTGGAAGCAAAGTGTGGGTGCGTCGGCCCATTAACCTCTGAGCTGGTGAGGTGCTGAATCCTTCACTTGGGGTGTTGCGCCAATTAAGGATCGCTAATAGTGGGTCTTTCTTGTCTTCCTTTGCTTTCATGAGCAGTCCTTTGCAGGTTTTTACAGCATTTTCCACTTTTCCGTTCGACTGGGGATATCTAGGGCTAGACATTCGGAGCTCAAACTGCCAATTAAAGGAGACATTCTTGAACTCTTGATTGTCGAATTCTGGACCATTATCCGTAATCAGTACCTCTGGAATACCATGGCGAGCAAATTGCACCTTGAGTTGAGTGATAACAGCTTGTGCTGTCTTCTTGTGGATTTCAACCCCTTCAAAGAAATTTGACCAGTAATCCACCATTATCAGGAATGTCTGCTGTCCAAGGACAAACAGATCAGCAGCAATCTTTTGCCAAGGGCACGATGGCAGTTCATGTGGTTGAAGCTCTTCACGGGCTTGTTCTGGTCAGTATGTTTGGCAGATTGTACAACGTGAAACAAAGTCTCTGATCTCAGCACTCATTCGAGGCCAATACAGTATTTCACCGGCACGGCGAATACAACCTCCGATGCCGATTTGGCTGCTATGGAGCTGGTTTAACATGCCCTTACAAAGTGAAAGGGGCACTACAAGCTGTTCTCCACGGAACACTAGACCCTGCGACTCTATCAACTTGCCTCACTCGTCATAATATGGCAGAACAGTAGGAGGACAGGAGGACACTTTTTCTTGTCAGGACAGCCTTGCTTGATTACACGAACAAGTTCCTGGATATCAGCATCTTCAGTGACTCGCTGTCGGAACACATCTCGTTTCGGAGGTTTAACTTGAAGATGTTCTTCGTGATTCACCGTCTCAGGTGCACAAATCTCACAGAGCTCGGTCTGGGCCCCATCAGTGGTCTTCAGATATGCATGACTCAAGGCATCTGCAATGTACATAAGGGGACCTTTCTTGTATTGTACTTCAAGGTTGTACTTTTGTAGGGCCAGGTGCATTCACTGCAGGCACTTGGGTGATTTGTGAATTTCCTTTTTGAACACAGACTTCAATGGCTCATGGTCAGTCTCAACAGTGACTGTGTCATGCCCATAGAGATATTGGTCGAACTTGTCACATACCCAAGTGATGGCGAGCATCTCTTTTTCTATCTGGGCGTATCGAGACTCGGTGTCGGTGAGGGCACAGGAGGCATAACAGACGGGCTGACCTTGCGTACTGCTCCTAAGCCAGACTGGCTGGCATCACATTGTACAGCGACTGGCTTTCTTACGTCATAATAGCGAAGGATGGGTGCCTCTGTCAGGAACTTCTTGATCGTGTTCATGGCAAGGGAGTGCTGGTCTAACCACTGGAACTCCACATTCTTGTCCTCCAGATGTCTTAGTGGCCCTGTCATCTCTGATAGGTGGGGCATAAACTTTGCAAGATACGTCACCATCCCCAGGAATCACTTCAATGCAGTAACATCTTCATGTTCAGGTATCTGCAATATGGCCAGAATCTTCTCGGGATCAGGCATTAGCCCTTGAGAAGTGAGGAGATGACCCATGAATTTCACACTTGTCTGGTGTCGTTTCACTTTCACATGATTCAACTTCAAGTTCCACAGACGGCATTTCTCAAGAAAGGCGCGCTCATTGCTTTCAAGACTCTGGTTTACTTCACTGTCAGTACTGCCAAATCCGGCGATCAGGAAGTCGTCTGCAATCACTTCCACGCCTACCAGGTCTTCAACAAACTCATGCATTGTACGTTGCCAGACTTCTGGTGCCGAAGAGATGCCAAATGGCATCCTCTTCCATCCTCTTCCATCTGTACCGCCCAAATGGCGTATTAAAGGTGGTCTTGTAGCTAGACTCAGTGTCGAGACGTTTTTGCCAAAAGCAATCCTTGGCATCTACGACAGTGAACTTCTTTGCTTGCGAAAGGCGGGTCGCAACTTCCTCCACTGTTGGCATTTGGTAATGCTCTCGGCGGATCGCTTTGTTCAAATCGCGCGGGTCCAGACATATGCGTAGCTTGTTGGGCTTGACAATGACCAACATACTGGAAACCTACACGGTTGGTTCAGTAACGGGAGCAAGAACACTGCTGGCTACCATCTCATCAAGTTTCTCCTTGATCTGGCTTCGTAGAGCGACTGGTACACGACGGGGTGGTACTCGCCAGGGAGGTCACCCAAACCTTCAAAGACATCCTTGTATTCCTCTAGAAGGTCAGCAATCCCTGTGGTTACGCTTACACTTGGGGTATCCTTGAGACCACTGGAGTTTGATGGGCTATCATAGTCATTAACTGTGATGAGTCTAATACATGTGCTGTATGATAGCAGTGGGGCAAGGTCGTCTTCTGTAATGTTGAACTGCAACACATGTATTTTCCCATGGCGCCATGTAGGCAGCTCTGTCGATCCCAATATCTTGTACCGTTCATTGGTGTAAGTTGTAATAAACTTGTGTGAGCAGCGTTTGACTTGCGTCAAATCCTTATCAGCCGTGGCACATGTCTTTTCCCATGGCGTCACGTAGGGAGCTCTGTCGATCCCAATATCTTGTACCGTTCATTGGTGTAAGTTTTAATAAACTTGTGTGAGCAGCGTTTGACTTGCGTCAAATCCTTATCAGCCGTGGCACGTCGATAATCTTTCGGCGAAAGGAGATTGCATTCCGCACCTGTGTCTAGTTGAAATGTCACTTAACTTCGACTGCTTTGCACGCCGACTTCCATAGTAATTAAAGCACACGATCCAGTTCCAACTTGACTTATACGAAAAACTTCTTCAGATACTTCTACATTGTTTACCTTTGGGTTGGTTGATCGGCACTTTGACTGAAAGTGGTTCTTCTGTCCGCACTTGTGGCATGTTTGCCCTCTGGCAGGGCACTGGCGATTTCCATGGTGATATCCACAGAATCTATATTCTGGCCGATGGATGGGCGGATCATTTGGCCGTCTTGTGTTTTGAGGCGGTTCATTCTTCAGATCATTCTTCGGCTCTGTTCTAACCGCAACAACTGACTCATCTGTTCCGCTGATAATCAACTTTAATTGCTGACTGGTCTGTTCTGCGGCTTTGCAAATGTCGATAGCTTTAGACAAGCTCAGGTCGTTTACTCGTAACAGGCGTTCTCATACTTTCTCATCTCAGACTCCAAGGACCAAGCGGTCGCGTAGAATCTCGTCTGGTGTGATTTCGTCATGGGCACAGTTCTTCGCAATCACACGCAACTCGGTCACGTAAGTACTAATACTTTCGTCTGGCTCCTGTTTCCGATTATTAAAGGGATAGCGTTCGTATATCACTTGAGTGCGAGGTTCACAATATTCGTCAAATTTGGCTAAAACGTCTGTATGTTTTCGTTCTGGCCCTCACTCCAAGCAAACGTATCAAACGCTTTGACGGCCTCCGATGACTGAAAGCAATGTTGATACTCGAACAAGATTCTCCTGCTTGTTAATTCCAGTCGCAATTTTATACCTTTGCCAAACTTTTTTCCATTGTTTCTAATTACTTGCCA
Source organism: Cladopsammia gracilis (assembly GCA_022457155.1). Lineage (NCBI taxonomy): Eukaryota > Metazoa > Cnidaria > Anthozoa > Scleractinia > Dendrophylliidae > Cladopsammia > Cladopsammia gracilis. Next base: position 677,806 of record JAJGOT010000129.1, on the reverse strand, counting down.
GATTATCATCCACTACAAGCGGCTTTGGTGGCGGCAGATTCATCGGAGGTAATATCATCGGAGCGGCGGCTGACGTTCCTGAAGTGCTTTCTGTAGTATCAGGCGGAGGCATCTTGCCAAAACAAAACCACGAGGAACAAATTTCCTTCTTTGATTGACTGTGTACTCAAGAGCTTGGCGTCAAATACTTGTCAAATCGTCCTCTAACGAAGCTAGAGACTCACTTCTGACACCATGTTGAGATTTGAAGGCAATAAATCACAGCTATGGGTTGAATACAACAACGAAACTTTAATGCCGGGCGATCGATTCAAGCTGTACCAAGATCTCTGTTGCACAAGGCACCGCTAATCATGTGACTCGCTGATCACATGATTATTGTCATGCTTGTCACGTCACAGTATTCAATAAAGGCTTCAATAGGAAAACGGACTTGACAAACTTGCCAAATCCTTGGATAGAAGTTAATTATTTACTGTTATGACTATTTCTTACCACAAAAAATGTGAAACTTATACATGCATCTGCAATTCTAAATTATCAAGAATTATTTCCACAACAGAATTTCCACTTTGTATCTTTGTATTTAAAAAACCACTTGTATATTTCTTTATTCTCACCAGACTGAAAATAAAAGCAAATGGAAGGTAAGCCAATTATAAGACAAACAAAACTAATATCGGGGGAGTGGCAGGCGGAGGGGGAGACACCTAACAAACCAACAAACATTAAACTTCATTCCCCTTTTTTAAAATAGTTTGATCTTGTTCCTTATCCATTACAACCGAAAAAATAATAATGTATGTAGTCAAACTTGAACAAATTTAATTTTTTTTATCACTTTTTAACACTTCATTCTCAACACTTTCTACCAGACACCGGAATTCAACAGTTACCTTCCGCTCCTGTTATGCTAAACATTACTACCAGGTACAAATCATTTTGAGATAGCTAACAGTTATAAATCCTATCATTGTTTGATATAATAGAATATCAAACTGAAATCCCAATAATTATGACTACTATAACCTAAACAATGCTTTTTGTTTTTTTTACAGAACGTCCTACCCAGCCAGAAATAATCTGCTATGTGCATGCTGTTTCACCCATAAAGAAGGCCACACACTCAGACAAAAAATACTTCAACTGCACTCTGCAGAGAAAAGATGTTGTTCGTGCTGTCTGCTTTACACCACAAAAACAGGCTGAAATCTATACATTTCAACAAACAAAGTCTCGTGAAGATAACAAATTACTCAGTCTTCAAATGAAGATATTATCGTCATCAACCACAGGACTAGAATTACCCCCAATGAAGCAGCCAACATTGATTTTGATTACTCTGACGAATTGACAGCAGCTGGTTTCATAAACAACATCTCATCACTCAACAACATTGCTTCAGAACAACTTGTCACTGTAAAGGCAGAGGTGGTACAGATTGCTAGTGCCAAAACAGTCATTACCCAGCATCAAGGTACAGTTAAGAAACAAAACATTTGGATAAGAGACACCACCTGTTTTATTAGTCATACTATGGGAATCATAATTATGTTGACACCATTAGCCCAAAGAAAACATATTTTCTTAAAAACCTCAAAGTGAAAGTAACCAGAAATGAAAGATACCTGATGAATACTCCAAAAGATGAAAAATTTGAGTCCACGGAGACAACTACATTCAACCACCCATTAATAGATGTTGAAAACTATCTGGCTATTATGGGATCATCAACCCTCAATGGGTCAAAGGGTCAAATCATTGGAATACAGCAAGCCACCAAATCTATTTGTTGCATTTCATGTAAAAAAAGTGACTCCTTGTCCAGGTAACAACGATCTTGGGAAATGTGAAGAGTGCAGCATTACACAAATCATCAGTTCCTGTGCAATACAATGGTATATGCCAGTCCTGATACAATCTGCAACCAACCCGTCTGAAAAGTGCCGCTTATCAATTTTCAATCAAGTCCAGGAACTGCTGAAAAGCCTGAACATGACGATAAATGCTAGCACTGTTAGTGAAGCAGACATGACACTTGCAATACTGCAGGCAAGCAAACTGATCAAACTAACATACGACTCCGATACTAACAAAGTCCAAACCATTACAAATTGAGTATGGAAAACACTACTATGTGAACTGTTGTATTACTCTGTTGTATATGATATGCTGTTGTATATCTGTTGTAAATCTTTCACCTAACTATTGCAGATGTACTGTTGTGATTAAAGTTCAATTCAAGTTACAGCTGAAATAGACTTATTTTCTTTAACTTCAGTTTAGACTCGCAATACCATATTTTAACTTTGAATCACTAGACTACCTCAAATCTTCAGCAAACAACTAAACTAAAAACGATTCCTCTTATTTCCTTTTATTGCACCCAATTTAAAACCGCCTTATTCATTTTGAAAACCCTTGAAGAGGTGAAGTATAGAATACGGTAGTCTGGAACTATTAAAAATGACCTTTTCAAGGTGTCTCGAAGAAACACACCAAACGCTGCCTTGATTTTCTCATTCTAACGCCAATACACAACAGGGTTGATTAAGTTCATTCCAAAAGTACACTTTAGGATTACAGTGTTTCTGCTGTGAATGGCGTGCTATTTGGTATAGAAGATATATCAAAAGAGTACCTTTTCTCCCAAAAATATTATATAAAAGGGTAACGGTTCGGACTTCGGGGCAGAACCTCAGGCAATCACCCCCTCTATTCCCATAGCTCCTAGACAAAAGTAGTCACGCAAAATGTCATGCAACATGCCCTTGTACCCCCTCTCCAACTGCATCTGCATTTGTGACCTTCCATGGCAAAACGTACACTAACGCTTTTCCATTACATGGGTAAAAATAAACGGATTGTAAATGGATAGTAAACGGCTAATTCAAGCGTTTAAACGGTCTCCATGACCGTTTAAACGGATAGCCAAAAGTATTAAACGGTTGAGCAAAGTCCAAAAACGGATAGCTTAAAATGTTAAACGGTGCAAGAAAATTTTAAACGGTTAGCTTAAACCGTTAAACGGTTGAACAAAATCAGGAAACGGTTGGCTTAAAACGTTAAATGGTTGAACAAAATCATTAAACGGATAGCTCAAACATTAAGCGGTGGAACAAAATCTCTAAACGGGCAGCTGTTAAAAACGTTCAACGGTTAATGAAAACTTATCGAGCAAACACAAAATTTTCAATCGCAAACGACTCGACTATGAGCTTTGATTGATTTGCTTTCATTTCCAATTTGCATATGTTAAAACCTTTTCAGGAACGCATAACGCAACCATTTCATAAAACATCAGCCAATCGTTGATAGAAAATTACAACAGCATAACATGCGAAATTGAAAGTCCCAAGAAAAGCACAGACACTTAGACGGCGTAATTTGGCGAGCGAAACGACAAGAAAAACAGAATAATTGGAAGCGCTCATGTGTATTCAGGTTTCAAATTACACTTTTGACATATGTAAATTCAGTGCACTTTTTACCGACAACTACAACCACAACAATTATTTTTCTGCTACATACCTTTCCCTGCTGTCCTTAACTTCGTTAATTATATTTAGTTTCATTCAAGATCTATTTTAACAATTAGTAAACATGAAGTTCAGAAAGAATTTTACACATGAATTTTGCGTGACTAATGCACTTGGGACTTGGGGCCGCTTGTTTACGTGAAAGAAAGCATGTTCATAATTCCCTGGCCTTTGTCAAAGCGACAAACAGATGGTTTCATCGTCCTTAATAAAGTGCTGGGTGAAGGTAAACAATGAGCGTGCCATTTACTTGAAAAAGTTTGATTTTTAAACCGAAAAAACACTCAGGTTTTGATTTAATTTTTTTGTCGGCAACTGAACATGACCAAAACAGTAAAAAAAAACCAATTGTTTTGCAATTGTTTTTGTCATCGACACGAGCGCTACATAGGTAAACTTCTTGCAGGGCGGTACGCAGCTCTTACAAGGTCTCCTCTGATTAGCTGAGAAAACAATAGAACAGACAACACAACAATGGCTAACAATAGACCCTAGACCTAAAAACAATAGAGCTGTGTGGTATACAGGTCCAATGAAATTAGAGGTTCTAAAAAGCTGTGTAGCTACTGCTTCTTGCTGCTGGACCCAGTAACTTTTTCTCCGATCATAGACACGAACGCTATAACGTTCTTGCGGCTGGAGGCTATAAATTCTTCTCCCGACACGAGCGCTTTAAATAAACTTCTTGCGGGTAACTTCTTGCGAAGCGAAACTTCTCCACAAAAACAGTTTAATTTGTCTTTGAGGCCTGAGTCTCAGAATGATGTGAGTTATTCAATGATGGGAGTTTGAATGGTCCAAACGGGTGGCTTTTACATGTACCAGAGCTCCAGCTGCAAATTTCTGTAAACGGGTAAGACAGCGGCTGTTTTTTTTTCTGAAACAGATAAGCTAACTGATTAAACGTTTTCTTGAAATGTTTAAACGGATAGGCTAACTGATTAAACGTTTTGAGGAAACGTTTAAACGGATAGGCTAACCGTTTAAACGTTTTGTCAAAAGCGTTAAACAGATGGAATATTTCTTAAATGGATAAGCTAATTGTTTAAACGTTTTGACCTAAACGTTAAACGGATACTTGATTTTAGAAAAACGGATGAGATAAGCATTTAAACGTTTTGTATGATCCGTTTAAACGGATGTTAAACGGATACTAAACGGTTATTTCCGTTAAACGATAAAGCGTTAGTGTACGTTTTCCCATGGAAGGTCACATTTTCCCATCTTTCAATTTTTTGAGACCTATACAGGATATCAGAGCACACAGATGGAGATGGAGAAATAGGTCTACTGCTGGAAAATGTAGAAAGTTCAAGTGGCCCACTTGAACTGTTAGCTGTGAGCAAAGAACAAAACAGAGAAGTTGCAACGTTTTATGCGGAAAACAGTTAAAGAAAGCTCCGGTGGAAATTCGACTTCACCGATTTAACATTTACAGTTTCACCTACCGACAGTACATGCGGTACAATTATGATTTAACAAGTCTGTCAGGACTGGTGAAAGAATATGGCATGATGAACACTTGTAAAGTGAACCCATAGACTGCACAGATGGAAACTCCGCCATCTTGGGGTGAAAAAGAAAATGGATGGCCGCAAAAATGGCCGTGAAAGGCCTGGAACTGGTATCAAACACGAGAAAATGTGTAAATGGAACACAAATTTCCATTCAGAACATCCCAACTGGGAAAATGCGACTACCTTTTCAGAAGTCCCGTTCATTTCTGAAATATTTTGGTGGAACAGACGAAAATGGCGTGTTCCATTTACCTCCTAAGGCCATCCCCATAAAATGTTTTGTTTCCCATCGCCCGACTGACCCATTTTTTTGGAAAAGTAAAAAAAAATTCAGATACCCTTTCTGACAAGCAAAATTTTATTATTGAAACATGTGACCAAGGCTTTATTTTGATTAGAAATCTTTCATATTTAATTTATTAGCTTCCATTGTAGATAAGGAGTAAATGTGATTTGGAAAACATTGCCAATCGAAAGCACACGTGTAACCAAGCGTTTTTACTTAGCATCCAGGCTTTCTGTGGACTCAGGATCCCTCGGTCAATTTTCTCTTTTTTTTGCCCGACAGACCGGCCCACTTTCACGAGAGGAAGGGCGATGGGAAACGAAACATTTTAAGGGGATGGTCTTTTATCGAGCTGAATTGGAAGTCGCTGTTCATGTTGTTGAGGAGTTTCATTGTTAAATCGTACTTGGCAAATCTGTCTTGTCCCTTGTGCTTCCTCCTTTGTCTCATTTGCATCACAATTTATTTGTAATTCACCAACAGCATTTTTTTCACTGCTTGAATAAACATGTAGCCCTCAATGAATAAACATGACAGTGCACCATTGTGAGGCAGCAGTTTTCGTCACACTGTTGCCACACAACTGCATGGCATCTTCATGTACATAATATATTTTTCGCTCGAATTCGCGTGGCTTCGCTCCCGAGGCACAACCAATTTATTTACCTCACAAAGCTTGTGCCAAAGACCTGAGCTTCACTCAAAATAACCATAACCTTTTCACAAATCATCTTGTACCCACTTGGACACCTATTCAGGTCAGGTAAATCAATCTCGATACCCAATGAAACACCAGATCAATATCTTCAGGGTTTTGATTTCAGTTCAAAACCGTGTTTGATCTCAAATCAAACACTTGCATATTAATGAGTTTTGCAACAATACATGTTATTCCACTCAATTATATAATTACATTCCGAATCTTACATTCCTTTCTTGGTCTTGAAATGTAAGCCCTCTCGTGGGCCATCTGTTAAACAGAGTAAACCTTCAAAACAATAATCTGAGTATTATAACTGGAACTGGTATTTGTACAATTCACAGAATAGTTTAACAACAACAACAACACATCTTTATTCAAGATGGCGACCTGTGTAAGCACATGGTCCCAGCATGCAATGCGCAAGGCAAACATGATTGACAAAGGTAGAGAATGGCCTAACCCAACACCTCCCTTCCTAGTACCGAATAATCTATTGAAACTGAATAACAAAGATAATCAATCTAACGTCCATCAAACATTATCGTATCCAAAGTCTTAATCTGACGATAAAATGTGGAGGCAAAGGTTTACAGCTCTAACAATTAAAGTCTCTCAAATGCTAATGTTTTAATAGGGCCTAACCCAAACAGAAACGGTATTATTGGGATAACTGCCCTGAACAGAGTCAAACACTTAGCGTCCATAGTAAACTACAAGTCCAACCGGTTAGGAGGTCTGACTATCCTTCCAGAACGTGTTTGAGTCAGTGCTGATTCTCTGCAAACAGGCTGCTTCTGGCAAGCTTCTGAGGTAACACCGGGGAAGTGAAATGCACCTGCTGAATGTCCTTCGGAGTCATGAACAGGTAGATCACTGGCAGAGCTAGTGAGGGTGGCTTGGTTATCTGCGATGACAGGGGTAGATTGGCTTCCAGTTTTGACAAGGGCAGATCTGTTACGACGTACTGTGCCTTTCTCTGTTTCAATGAGGTAGGACCGGGGATGCTGGGTATGTCCTTGTACTTTCCCTAGTCTATCTTGATCTCTGATCCATACTGATTCACCGGTTGTCAAATCCGGAAGTTCCTTTACTTGATGCCGGTAGTCAAAGTTTTTCTTCTGGTTAGATCTGTAAATCTCTTCTTTCTTCGCAACTTCTTCACGCTCTCTGAGTAGATTTCTGGGAACCAAGGTACCAGGGAGTACAGGGAGCTGGGTTCGCAGTCTTCTCCCCATTAACAGCTCACTAGGTGAGAGGCCATTTTGCAAGGGAGTGGATCTGTAGGTGAGCAGCGCAAGGTAGGGGTCTTCATTCTTCTTTAACAGTCCCTTGGCAGTCCTTACAGCCCTTTCGACCTCTCCATTGGCTTGAGGGTATCTGGGTGAGCTGGTAAGGTGGACAAACCCATAACTGGCAGCGAATTCTTGGAAGGATTCTGCACTAAAGCATGGCCCATTATCTGAAATCACTATGTCTGGTATTCCATGGGTTGCATATAGCTCTTTGGATGCTGTGACCACACTCTCTGCAGTTTGTGTTTTGAGATGCTTGATTTCAATCCATCTTGAGTAGTAATCAACTGTGATGAGGTATGTTCGTCCCCCATGATCAAACAGATCCATGCTTACTCTCTCCCAAGGACGACTAGGGAAAGAGGAAGGCATCAAGGGTTCCTTAGGTTCTGGTAGTTCCTTTGCACATGTGAAGCACGATTTGATCAGGTCTTCGATTGCTCCGGATAGCCCTGGCCACCAAACTGACATACGAGCTCTGGCACGACATTTGTTAATGCCAAGATGGCCACGATGGATGCAATCTAGGACTTCCAGTCTAAGAACTTGTGGGATTACAATGCGTTCATCATAGAGGAGGAGATCATCAACGACTGCCAGGTGGGCTCTGTGTTCCCAGTATGGACGGAGTAAAGGCTGTTGTGGCATGTACAGTGGCCATCCCTCTTGACAAAATCTTCTGACTTGTGTACATTCCTCATCACTTTTCTGGGCATTTCTGATCTCCTGAAGACGTTGGGCACTGGCAGGAAGACTGCCCGTTGCGCAGCTGGCAAAGGTTTCAACTTCTTCAATAAACTGGATGTCCGAAGCTTCTGGGGTACATGAAGGGGCACGTGAGAGTGCATCAGCAGAAATTTGACGTTTTCCAGGGACGTGGAGGACGTCAGGGTTGTACCTCATCATCCTGAGACGGAAGCGTAGTATCCGGGGTGGCATCTTAGATAGTGCAGTTGTGGTCAGAAGGGGTACAAGGGGCTTGTGATCTGTTTCTAAAGTGAAGCTGAGTCCAAGCACATATTCTTCAAGGCGTTCACATGCCCAGACTGAGGCAAGAGCCTCTTTCTCGACAACGGCATAGTTCTTTTCAGCATCAGTGAGGGATCTTGAGATGTAGCAGATGGGACGGCGCTGTCCATTGTCTTGAGCCTGAAGGAGAACTGCTCCAAGCCCAGTTGATGAGGCATCCGCTGCAATGAATGTTTGACGACGAGGGTCATAGTGTGCAAGGACTTCGGGTGATACAAGGATCTCTTTAACTCGCTGAAAGGCCGTTTGCTGAGCCTCTCCCCAGTACCATGTAGTTTCCTTGCGAAGCAGTTGGCGCAAGGGTTCATTTAGGTCAGCCAGTCCTGGAATGAACAAATGAGTCGTCAATCTGAAGCAAGAAAGCAGAGTAGGGACCTCATTCGAGGAAATTCTGACTCTAGTTCAGCTTCCCATTCGTCTGGCGTTAATTTGGTGGAGAAGCACAAGCCTGACAAAAAATCAACAAAGGCAAACGAAACCCAACCAAAGTCCGAGAGAAAATGCATTTGGTGCGGTCGACAGCAGCACAGACGGGAATTATGCCCTGCAAAAGATGTAACCTGCAACAACTGCCATAAACAAGGTCACTTTCACACTGTTTGTCTCTCTAGAAAGCAGCCGGCGAAGCGAAGGACCGTTAACGAAGTTACAGATCCCGAAGAAGTCGACGTTCCCTTCCTTGGTGAAGTCTATAATGGTAAAGGAGACTTCTGGACTGCCGTTGTCAAGGTGGATGGCCACGACACACGCTTCAAATTGGATACCGGAGCGGCAGTTTCCATTGTCAGTGACAGGGAACCATGGCTTAAAGACAAGCAGTTATCAAATACCCAGCAGATCTTAAGAGGTCCAGGCGGCACCATTCTCTCAGTCATTGGCACCTTTAACGCCTCGTTGGAGTGCAAAGGTCACAAGATAACCGAACCAGTCTATGTTCTCAAGGATCAGCTGTATTCCCTCCTCAGTAAGAAAGCTTGTGTTGACCTGGGTTTGATTGCTCGTGTCGGAGAGGTGGTTACTCAGCCTGCTGATTTCAAAGAAGAATTCCCTCAACTCTTCACAGGCCTGGGAAAACTGAAAACCGAATACCGAATCAAGCTCAATCCAGAAGTCGAGCCAGCGTGTCTCTACACTCCAAGGAGGATCCCACATCCATTGCTACCCAAAGTAAAGAATGAAATTGACTCAATGTTACGACAAGGGGTCATTTCCCCAGTCACTGCCCCCACAGAGTGGTGCTCTGGTATTGTTCCTGTACTAAAAGCCAATGGCCGAGTGCGGATCTGTGTAGACTTAACGCCCCTGAACAAGGCCGTCAAACGTGAAATTCATCCCATGGGCTCAGTTGATGAAAGCCTTGCCATGCTAGGAGAAAGTAGAGTGTTCACAAAACTAGATGCTAACAGTGGGTTTTGGCAAATCCCTTTGGATGAAGATTCAAAGCTACTAACAACTTTCATCACGCCATTCGGCCGCTACTGCTTTAACAGATTGCCCTTTGGAATCAGTTCTGCGCCTGAGATATTCCAGCGGACCATGTCAGCTATCCTGGAGGGTCTTGACGGGGTGATATGCCGGATGGATGACATCCTCATCCATGGTAGGAATCAAATGGAACATGACGTACGTGTCCGGGCTGTTCTGTTCCGTCTCCAAGAAGCTGGCCTGACACTGAACGTACAGAAGTGCGAGTTCTCTCAAGGAAGAATCAGGTTCCTGGGGCACATTGTTGATGCTCAAGGAGTTCATGCCGATCCAGATAAAACAAAAGCCATTGCCCAGTTCCCAGCCCCGTCTAATACAACTGAGCTGCAGAGGTTCATGGGGATGGTAAACCAGTTGGGCAAGTTCATTCCAGGACTGGCTGACCTAAATGAACCCTTGCGCCAACTGCAAGAAGTGGAAGTATTATAACTGGAACTTCAACAAGACATTGACATTTTAATTTAAAAGCAAAATGGACCATTTTTCCCACCTTTGCTTGCCATTATCAAGAGGATTTAAGAGTGGCTTTCCCTAATTTTCGCCTTCAACCATGCAAGATAAAAAAATCGAAAATTTTCAAACTTTGTTATAACAAAGGACTTACTATACCATTTGTAAAAATATAAGTTTCATTTTGTTTACTTTAATATTTTTCCGTTACGGCGACTTTTCCACTCAGATGACTCTAGAGCGAGGAAAACCGACTTGGAAGTGTCACTTGTTTAAACCTCTCGTGTTCAAAATATGACGTGTAGAAATAAAAATAAAAGCCATATACTAAAAGGAGAGTATTTCTTCCACATGTAAGCATTGTCAAATATCAATTTTATGAAAACCAGAATTTTTGACAGATTTTCAAAAATTAACCTTTTCGAGTGGAATTGTCCTATGCGAAAATAAAGCCAAATTCAAAAGCAAAAAACACGTCTTGGTACATAACTTCGCCAGATAAGACTACATTCGTCACAATAAGCAATGTTTCTTCTACGATTTTATGAAATAAAATTTTTGGGTAAATTAAATGGAAAAATTTAAGAGCGCAATATGTACATCGTATTTATCCTCAAAACATGACCTTTTGACCTTCACTAACGGCAAAGTAGTGATCAGCGTTTTCAAGTAACACCGCTAATTCTGATTTTTTGCGGCTATGATCCAAACTTTAGGCCTCCTGGTAAGCATTAAACTTAAGTAAAGTCATCAAATCAGAAATAAGCGGTGTTTTCTTGCAAGTAAGTACGTATTTTAGCGTGAAAATGTTTGCATAAATGGAGTTTATTTTTCTGACAGTTGAAATATTTTCATTTACATTCATTTTGTAAAATGGTGGCAACAGAAAACAAGATAGGTTACTCACCCAACTATCAGTATCTATAAAGTGTATTGTTACGTACTTGGTAACAAAAAGCGAATCCAGCGAACTCAACACATTTAATGCAAGATGCAAATATAAATATCAACATTACAGTGAGCGAAAGTTAATAAAAATATAACAATACAAGTAATCGTTCTTATCTGCTGACACAGCCTTGGAACGTCTATAGCACTCCTCCAAAACTTGAAGTCAGAGTTCATAAGTCAATTCCATGATTTGATCCACACAATCCATAAACTCGTAGAACCAACCAAACAACAACTGCCCTCTCAAACTCTCCAGCGAAAACCTCCTCGCCTCTGTACACGAGGTATTCTCGTTATGTAACATCCTACACGTGACTTGAACAGGTTATGTAATACGAACTATACGTGACTTGAGATCATACAATAGAAACTACACGTCATGATTGGAGTTGATATGCGTAACAGTATCGTACCTTGAAAACCCCTTCCTGTAAAAGAAATGACGAGAAGGCTGCTAATAATCAACCGTCGAAACCGTCAAACTTTGCCTCACACCTCCGGTGATCTTTCAAAATACCATAACTGTCACGCAATATATGTATGTCTTGAATTACAAGCCACGTGGACAATCATGGCTACGTGTGGTTATGCCCGGGTTGGGGGGGGGACTCAACAAAGTTTTGTACGGGGATGCTCCGCCCCAAGGTCCAAACCCTTACCCTTTCATATACCTTTCATTGAAAATGGTACCCCTTTCATATAGCCTTTACATGCATCTGTTTGATATATTTTGAAAGGTCCTTTTCTAATACTTAAATAGCAGTTTCCCCTACCTTTTTTATACTTCAACTTGTTTTTTCCCCACCCTTTCCTATACTTCGTGAAATCCCTACCCTTTCATTTACTTCAACTCGTGAAATCCCTACCCTTTCATATACCTCCAGCCTCCAAAAGGTACCCCTTTCGGGCGGAGCATCTCCGTATAGCCCAATATAGGGAGTACGACCCCCTACCCCAGTGGTTATGCGGCATTTGTTGGAGGAATTTGTGGCTGTAGCTCAAACAATCCTGCAAATGTTCAGTGCGTTACAATACACAAGTGCAAAAAGGATATCCGAGTGCACATCTCAACGGCTACAAAGTGTGGGATTCTTCACCAGATTCGGAGGCAACCCTTTTGCTGGCGCGTGCAGAAACTACCATGAGGTCACTTTTAAAGTATTATTATCACTATTATCACTTTCGATTACGAATAGTCCCTATGTTCTCTTAGAGATAGTCTAGCGAAAAGTGAAACAGTGTTCACAAACAAGCGTTGGAGAAAGTTGTCTCCCTTGTCGATACATGTACTCAACAAATGAGAACAATGAAAGCACGTCAAGTTACCATGCAGCTGGTGGTGACTCGCAAGTTTTGCTTTCCGCTCGACTATCAAAGACGGTCGGAGACCAAGCGTTAACCGCCACCGAAGGCCGACTAAAGGAGCGGCGTAAACCCGCAGGTCAAAATGAAGACTTGACGGAGAACCGGAAACAGTGCAAAGAAATGTACTTCGTAGTGCTGGCATTGATCTATGCGTCACATATTATTTTGAAAGGCTCTTGGGATCCCTATCAATTGTAATTGACAAACACTCTAAAGTTGGATCCGTTAAAGACTTCTTACACACCGGAAAATACCGGTACTTTATGGTAGGTATACTTTAAATAAAGTATACTTCAAGTGTACTTTAAATGTACTTTGCACTATTCCTTATTAAACTGACTTGCACACAAATAAGTTTCACTTTCAGACATACAGTATTTATTAACTTCCCTGAGTGTATACTTTTCAGCTCAAAGTAATATTACAAGTGTTACAGTTGGTTGCCCAAAAGTGTGACCACTTCTAATTAATTTGCATTCTTTCGTGCAATTATCCAATCAAATGAGAGCACTTTTAATTGATGCGCATTCTTTCGTGCAATAGCCAATAACAATTTAGAAGCCAAAGAAGACTGAACCAAAACAACTCAAACGAACAAGCGAGGATGCTGGAACGTAAAAAACATCTGTTTCAAGAATGCTTCAGGGCCTTTACCTTCAACGATCTTTCAAGTCAAGTTTTCTGTTCGTAACTTTAAAAATTCTACGCTGGACTAAATTGGTAACTCCCAAAAATGGGAATTTGTTGCAGGAAAATCGTGCGCTTCGACATCCGCTCACCGCGATTTTATGAAGAATTTTTATGTCACTGCTCAGTCAATCAGATGGTCGACGATAAAGCTGAATAAGGTAAGTCCTACAGCTGATATAACGATGTCTGCTTATTTCCACATGAAATTTATATTATGGGACTTTTGTTTATAATTTTACGGCTGTTTATAGAAGTGACATAATTGAGCATCCTGACAGATGCGGGTCACCGCAGCGACTACAAATTGTCGCTCAAAATACAGTCGAACCTGTATTAAGTGGCCCTGTATTAAGCGGTCACCCTCTATTAAGCGGTCAGTTGTCAAAGTCCCGAAAATTACTTCCCTTAATTACTGCAATTTTGACCTCTATTACGTGGTCACCCCTATTAAGCGGTCGCGGTCACCCTTTACTAAGTGCCGAGTTGTTTCTATTGTCTTGACCTGTATTAAATGGTCACTTTGTAAAAGGAAACCACTCAAATACTAGTTCATACAATCACAAATAGCACAGCAGGTAATTGATTTCCTTGTTTATTTTCACAAATCATTAAATCGCCGGATATTAATGTTTCTGCCTTGAGGTCAAAAGCCCAGGGAGGGGGGGGGGGGGTACTCTGCAAATTTTTGGGTGGGGTGTGCTGCTGGGACTCTAAGACCCTTAACCTATATTAGACCATTTTAGCTGCATTTTGCAACCCTATTCTAGACTAAAAACCGAAAAACCCTACCCTATCCTAGACCTATTCCAGACTCGCTATTTTCCAGAAACTCGTTAACTATCACAGTTATTAGTTAACAGGGGTCAGTAAAAATGCTGTACTGCCCGCCGTACCGATTTTTAAATGCTATTTGCCAGTAAATCTTGTCTAAACTAAATTATTCACGCAACTGATCAGTTTCGTGGAAAATGATACCCTTCTATTCTAGACCAAAAATCTCTGATTACTATACCCTATCCCAGACTAAACTGCCTGAAAACCATACCCTTCACAGTGGCACATACCTATATAGTTCATATATGGGAGTATCCCCCGGGTCAAAAGTCTTTTCAGCATTGCAGATCAAATTCTTCTTTCATTAATGAGTGTTAAGCAAAGGGAACAATATACTTAGCGATATTAAACTACAGAAACCCAAACAACAGACATTGATATCTAATTATTTTTCTTCTTAGGACAAATAGGTTTAAAAGACAAGACTCAAAAGATTAGGAGTACAGTGTCTTTTTCTAACGACTGGCTGTAATACCAGCCGCATGAACTTGGCGTTACTGTTTTGTTACTCCCTTTTATATTCTATTTTTCTGAAACCATGTTATTGTTGCAGTTACTTTTAACCGAGTAAGAGATTTTTTGTGCGCTTTTACGCACAAGCTGTACACTGCAAACTGTGCTAGTTTACACTGCATCTCACGAACTGAATCATCATTTGAAGCCAATCTTTCAGCGTAATTATCAATCATTTATAACTTACCTGATTCTAAAAGGTATTTGATCCATATTTCCTGTTTTTCAGGCACCATCATTAAGCAAAATCGTTCTCTCATACACAGCAATCAGAGCTGAACCTCAAAATGGCCGCCAAAATAACGATTTGTAGTTGTGTCAGCTGACCACAATTGAAGAAGGCTCATTCATATCCAGTACTTTCTCATCCAACCAAGATGGAGGTTCAACTACAAAGCTGGCTGCATAGCTAGTCATACCTACTTAGCATTTCTTAGCCATTTTAGAACCTTGCATTTTGGAAGAAAGCAACCAGGTTGCAAAGAATCTGCACAAATTAATGTTCAAAAGTTTGACTGAAAATATGGGTCTTCACTGTTAATATGGTCAAAATGAAGAAGTCAAGAAATAATTTACTTCATGCTGCACAAAAGTATACTTAAAGTATACTTTATTTTTGGTGAGATTTGTGTCACAAACAACCAGACTGAAAAAGTATACTTGAAGTATACTTCAATTGTTAAAGTATAAATTAAGTACATTTTTTTAAATATACTTCATTTACACTTCATACCTTGAAGTATACTGAATTCCTGCAAGACCCCCTGTTTCATATCTCTCTTATGAAAATCAGGGATGGCGAAAATAATGTATAATGTAAATTTCATAAAATAGTTGGCAACAAGATCTTCCAACTGCCTCGGTTAATTCTGCAGTTTTTATTCCCTGTTTTTCAAATAAATTGGATGCAGATAGAAACAATAACTTACCGTTTTGATCCCCCTTTCATGTTTCACCCAGGGAAAAATATTGGGAAAAGAGTTTTTGTATTTTTTTGAGACACTTGAAAGGTTCGACGATTGTATTTAGGAAACTTGTGCTAGGGACTCTCACAGATTTAAAATAATCAGCCAGTTTTCTGTCCTTGTAAATATATTGACAACAGACAAATTACTTACTCATTTGGAGTTCATTTATTCAAAATCATCCAATCCTATGCAAAGGTATTTTCAATAAAAAAGCATGCTGTGACCATTTCAAGCAATTTTAAAAAGCATTGTTCAAGCATGATTAGACATTTGTGAACCTTTTTCAATAAATGAAGCTAAAAACAATTTCATTCTTGGTTTTGTTTGTGGCTTAGAATAATTGCAGTTTACGTATCCAGTAGATTTGGGAGCTGCCAGAAGTATTTGCTTGCCAACTTGCCTATGGTTAATAGATCTCTCTCTCTCTCTCCCCCGCAATTATTTACTTCTGAATTATCTTTTCGCTGTTATGCACTATGACAAGTCAGTTTGAGCATTATTTTAGAATCTACCAGCATAATTATGTTAGGAACTTAAACATAATTTTTAGGATAATTCCACGACATTTGGAGCAGTGCTTGCAGCATAATACACCACTTTTAGGAGCTCAATGCGCCAAGTCCCATGTCTATAGTTCGTTCACTACATATTCACATGATTCAATTGTAAAAACCCCACCCCAGAACACGCAGTACTGAATGTATATTGTACGATCTTTGACACTATTTCTTAAATGACTATTAACAGTAGCCTGTGAACAGGCTCTCCAGTAAGGTGTGGGGCAAAAAGGTGGGAAGAGAGAGAAGAGTAAACGAGCAGGGGTGAGTGGTGAGCCTGGAACCTTGTCACCGATGTTCTCACCTGACCCCAACCGGGAGGCCTGTTCACATTCCCTGTCAATCCCCAACTATTTCAGACAATAGTTACTAAGAGAGAGAAAGGCACTTGTCCAGGAGTAGAATTTCTTTTTTATACTTTTTACTATGTAGTATTTTTTCTTCATCACGGATTCTGCTTGCTCCTCGACGGTCAGATCATTTAGGTTGCAAAAGGTTCTGCATGCCTTGACAACATCATTATCATCTAGGGTGACTATCTTTACACTGTCATCCAAGAAAGAGAGGCGGTTATTTAGATTTATGATGGCCGCTGCCACAATGTTTTTTTTGGCAGCCTACCGTTCTGTTGTCTACGGATATCTGTTGTCATTTCATTTTCAAGGATTTCAGCTAAGCTGGTTGGGCCACTGTACTGGTATCCACTGTCCCAGATTCCGTTTTCAAGAATTGCTGCCAATTCTTGCATCAAATAGTCAGGGAAATTAAATTTATACTTTATTCTGGAGTTAAGACTTGGATTTGACTTCAGAAATTCTTTCATGTCCACTGGATAGCCAGCAAAAATCATCACCGCCATTAGCTGGTTGATGGCGATGTGGCCGTAGTCTGTGCCCAAGCTTCTAGGGGTTAAACGGTACATTTTGTCCACAAACATATCTCCACCCTTCACCTCATCAATCTTGGTCAAAGTTTTCTCTTCTGTTGAACCGAGGAACTGGCCAACAAGATCACCCTGTTGGACCTCCACTACTTTTCGTTTTTTATAATAATAATAACAATGAATTTATACCGCGCTATTTCCCTACGGTTCAATAGCGCCTTACAATCGCAGAAGAATTAAAAAATAAAATAAACATATTAAAATAAATTTATTCATTAGTTAACTGTAAGCATGACAAAAAGAATGCAAAAAAATGCTAGTGCTACTTATATTTAAAAACCTATATTTAAAAGATTAAGACATTTTTTAGTTGTCTTAGTCGACCGGCTCACCGGCTATCGAGAACACGTCGATGAAACATTACAGGACCACGGGTCTTAATTTTTCTTGAATCAGTTTCTAAGGAGTGTAGGCCGGTTTATCGCAAAATATTAGTTCATATCATCAGTATATGCAGCTGGAATTGTATGTACAGACCAGAAATAACAGTATTTCTCCTAAACATAAGCGGGCCTAAGCACATAGCGTTGATCCAAGTGAAAACAGTATCGATTTGTCTTAAAGGCCGAGTCTGAATGTGGGAGTCACAAGTTGAAGCAGAAGAACTCTATTGATCGCAATGTGTGGGAATGTGCATTTTAATTAAAATTATAATGTAAAGAATATAATAATATAACAACATAGATGATAATAAACAATAAAATCAGTAATAATAACAGTAATAATAATAAAGATAATATGACAATATAAATTCTCCTTTAGCAACTCTGAATATGACTCTGTCCTTAGTGAAAACCAGTATTCAGCTACGCGACTTAAGTGTCTGAGGAGAACAAAGAAAGAATCACGAAGACTTCTGGAACCAGGGTAACTTAAACTTAAGTTAGAAAAAATTGCTTGGTTCTGTTTTGATTAAAAAAATCCCCGAAGCTTCACATCGAAGTCGCAGCTGATCATGAAAACAAAGTTAATAAGTGACTGTAGTGCATTTTACTATACAATATATACCACTGATACCTACAACTTTACGTGCGGAGGTGGTTTTTCCAGTGCCTGGATTTCCTTGAAATATGAAGTGTACACATTGTGTACTCATATTGTCCACTTGGAACCCCAATCTTAAGAATTGTTGCTTTTGAGGCTCCAAACCAACAAATGAATGTGTGGACGCTTCCATTTTGTGGTAAATTTGCTGATAGGCGACTAAAAATGGAAATTTTTTCTAGGTAAGTAAAATAAAAGGACTTAGTAGTACTGCGTTGGTGCACAATGACATAAGTAAAATGTAATGTTCATGTTTTTGTTATCTGACAGTGTTTGCATTCCTCCGAGGATATTCATCAAAATTGTGTATTTGGGTACAAGTGCCCACCCATTTCCGAGACTGGGTACCTCCTTATCTCAGGGTCTTGAGAGTTAGTGTGACTAAAATGTTCCTCAATGCAAGAGAGGATAAAGAGGCAAGCTTACCCTTTCATTCCCTGTTGCTTAATGTTGGAATGCGCGAAAATTGAAATAGCACAAAAGGTCACAAGCTAAATTTATTAGGAGTTTGTATGGAACTTGAGGATACACTCAAGACTGACTTGTACAATTCCATGTTTAATTCGTTCCTACAATTCGTGCTTACATTTTCTCCAACCGATTCCATTCCTCCAGAGATCTTACACACTCAATCACCATATCTCCTCCGATATCAAAAGTCGATAAACGAAAAAATAAAAAATGTCATATCTGGTAATTATGTTTCTGCACTCGTCAGTTCCGGTCACACTCCCGCTCCCCTAAAAGTTGTTATTAATTTTTACTCTCTGTCTCCTCTATTCAGAACGCCAAGTCTAGTCAAGTTCAAGTTCACGATCACGATCAACAATCAGTTTGATTTTCGCTCTCGCATCGTGGGCTGCCCTTCTCTTTGCCACATTCTTGTTGGGTTCTTGACTTGTAGTTTCGTTCACCTCGGCCGGTTCCTTGCTGTAACTCCTTATTTCGAGGGGACATACTAGCTGAAGTGGACGTGGAATCTTGCTTCCTTTGTGTAGCAGAACAACTCACCTCACAACTCCGTCTCTCCCTTTCACATGTTGAACCACTTTGGCCTTCTTCCACTCGCTTCGGTTCCTGTTCTCACCTGCCACTAGAACAATCTCTCCTATCTCCGGCATTTGTAGCTTGTCCTTTCTGTTAACTCTGTGATTCCAGTAGACTGTGGACATTTCAAATGTCTGTGCAGCTTGGTGACTTCCTCCTTGTCAATCTCAATATCTGCTAGTTCATGAGCATTCTGGCCCCACATCAGAACATTTGGCGTCAAGGTTTGTGGTCCGCCCTCGTCACTCTCAACGTATGTTAGGGGTCGATTGTTGAGATGCTTCTTGGTGTCTGTGACCACTGCTTCAAGTTGTTCAATGGTAAGATGTGTGTTTCCCAGCGTCTTGTACACTGTTTTCTTGATGTCTTTAATCAGCCTTTTGTACATTCCTCCCCACCATGGTGACCTGTAGAGATTGAACTGCCATTTAACCTCTTCTTGTGCGTCGAAATCTTGTAACTTCTCACTCTTAGGAATCTTTTTAATCCATGTTGCCGTTGTCTTAAATGTTGCGGCAGCGTCTGAGATAATTCGCTCTGGTCTTGTTCTTGTTATGAAGGCGTTTAGCTTCCTTTGAAATTCCTCAGCTGTCTAGGTTTTGGTCAGCTCCAGGTGCACCGCTCGATGTTGCACATGTGAAATCAGCACATAAGGTTTCTCCTCCCTTGTCTTGCTAAGCTTGCACTTCAACAGCCTGGCAAAGTCCACAGTAGGGGGTTGTCCTTTCTGTCACGAATTCTTGTGTGATGCCTCCCGTAACATTTGGAACAGCCACAGCTTCAGCAATGATGACCAATGTGCCCCGCCCTTCCACAATTGTAGCACTATCGATTATACGCTAGAAACTTCCTTCTGCTCTCTAATGTCTTGTACATTTCACAACGGTCTCCCCAGTGACCTTGTTTGCAGTAGAGGCAGATCCGGTTGCCTTTAACAAAATGTAGCCTTTAGAGGTTGATCCGGTTGCCTTTAACACTCGGAAGATTTACAATTTCTTGCACATGAGCACTTACTGCCGGCTTGTTTTGGCCGTACTCTGTCTCAGTCGTTCCCATGCTGTTTGTAACCAATTTTGCCGGGTTTTAGATTTCCAATTTTTCCACGTACAACAGGGGTTACCATCTCCAGCAGATAGCCAAATTTATCTTCTGCGCTGATTGGTTTATTATGAACTTGCGTCATGAATATATTTTCGAATCTCACCCAGTCGGTAGGTGTTCCTTTGAAAGGAGAGATCCTAAGCTTTGGTAATTTCACTGTTGTAGCATGAACATTGTTCTCTAATTGCAATTTCTTTCGCTTAAGTTCAAGTTCTGGGTCGAGTTTTTCCTCCCACATCTGCCTTTGTTTTTCATGCATGTCTTGTTGATATTGCCTTTCCTTCTCATATTTCAATGCCAAATTTTAACTCTCGGTCTGTTGGGCTTTTTGGTTCTCCCTCATCTCCAGTATCTTCAACAAGTTCTCTCTTTTGTCAACGAAAGGGGAATATTTCACCTTGGTATTCTTTTTCCATTGTCGTACGTCTCTTGGTGTGTAAACATCACGTTCCAATTTCAGTTCTTGCATTTGAGACACGAGGTCATTGAGCCGATCCAGTATTTCATCTGTTCTTTTGCACACAACTACCTTTTTTTTAAATCGTCGGTTTCAATCAATTCTTCTGTATCTCCCAAATAGTAATCAAGCTTGTTGATTTCCTTTTTGATATCCTCGCTGAGACCTTCCAAATTTTCCATGTTGATTTAGTTGAGCGGCCGATTTCACCACGCCACGGTTTATTCCTCTGTTTGTTCGCAATCCTCTTTCCGCTAAACTCTCCCACGTAATCGTATCCTGGTCCTGGCACCACTAATATACCGAACTTGAGGGTACACTCAAGAATCACTTGTACAATTCCATGTTTAATTTGTTCCTACGATTCGCTCTTACATTTTCTCAAACTGATTCGATTCCTCCAGAGATCTTACACACACAATCACCATATCTCCTCCGATTTCAAAAGTCAATCAACGGAAAAATAAAAAAAAATGTCACATCCGGTAATTATGTTTCGGCACTCAACAATTCCGGTGAAGTTTAAAGAAAGGAAGAAATAGCGAAAATTAATTCCCATTGTTATTTTGTTGTCTCGAAATATGGCTTTAGTATTTTGGCGAAATTAAGTATGTGCGAAAATTAGCAACAATAAGGTATATAGGCATGTCTAGTGTCGACTCAAAATCAACATGGTGTGATAAACTTCCCTTCCCTTTCATTATTTATGACTATACAACCATCATTGGTCCTTTCGTTTCCACTGGATCCCAATCTATAAGAAAAACAACAAGGTTGGAAATGGCTGGACCAAAACATATTAAAAGATTGCCTTGGAGTAGGGGTGATGCCACGGAAACAGTCTAGAAATATGGCTTTGGTATTTTGGCGAAATTAAGTATGTGCGAAAATTAACAACAATACGGTATAATTATAGGCAAGTGTAGTGTTGACTCAAAATCAACATGGTGTGATAAACTTCCCTTTCATTTATGACTAGACAATCATCATCAGTCCTTTCGTTTCCACTGGATCCCAATCTATAAGAAAAATGACAAGGCCGGAAATGGCTGGACCCAAACTTATTAAAAGATTGCCTTGGAGTAGGGGTTATGCCACGGAAACATTTTTTATTAAACGTACCTTTTTAGGATATCCCTTTGCTGTCTTTTGTCTGGAAGGGGGGCTTTTCCACTGCGAGATCACTGCTTTTTAAGTAGATGAATGTAACTGCACACAAAAGTTAAGAAATGAAATTAACTGTTCAGTAGCTTAAAATTATCATTATATTTTGTCAGTCGCTACTTAATAGGCTGTTTTAGCAACAAGACGGGACGTCAGGTGAGGACGTCGCGCTCGGTTAAAGGGACTGGAAATTAGCAGTTTTGGCGCGTCCTCATTTTGTCAAGTCGTGTTGAGGACGTGAGATCAGCCATTTTGCCGTCGGCGAGAGAACGTCGAAGAAAAAGCTAGGTAAGAGGCTTTAAATTAACTTCCTAACAAATAATTTCGATTTGTTTAGCTTGCATGATCTCGGGGAAGTCTAACAGTAGTATTTTTCTCGGTTTTGTTCGTTTAAATTCGCCAAAACATTTTATCACAACAAAGCATATTTTTCGGTGCTCCAGTGAAGCTTACAGTGTGCAAGTGTTTCCTCGCCGTGAATTTTTTAGCAGGCTTTTATGCTAATGAATTGCACTATCTTTCGTATTTCAGGTTGGAAATGGCTGATGCACATAAGAAGTAAGTAAATTCGAATTTTAAATTGTTTATTCATAACTTGGAGAACCAGTTACAACTTACTAGATTGTAAGACTTATAAGCTTACTGCTCGTTACCAGAAATCTTAAATATTTTTAAGCTTATCGAACTGAAGTTTGTTACATAAGTACCATATATAGAATATGGCTTTGGATCTGAAAGCCGTAAATGATGCACATGGCTGGAAAATTGTTAAATGTGACCCTCCATATGAAAACACGTCCTATCGAACATTGCAATTTAGGTCAAACCGGGTTTCAAACCCCTCCAAACCCGGTTTGGTAGGGGTTTGCAAAGGGTTTGCAAAGGGTTTGAAAAGGGTTTGCAAAGGGTTTGCGAAGGGTTTGCAAAGGGTTTGCAAAGGGTTTGAAAAGGGTTTCCAAAGGGTTTCCAAAGGGTTTGTGAAGCATTTACGGTTTGGCAGATTAATGAATAACTTAGAAAAGTGAGTCTTCTTTCTCTATAAACAGAGGTGCAAGAGCGCCACCGATCGAAAAATACGCATATAGCACGTAACGCACGAACGTGAGCGTTGTGGTTATTAACTGTAAAATTGAACCTCAAATTGTCAAAATACCTGTGTTAAAACAGTGTTGACTATGTTTGTCGAACATTTCGAAGCTTTTGGCAATGAAGGAACACCGAAGACGAACGAAATAAGCCAAAGAAAAGAGTTTGTAATGTCAACAAGCGGCCGTCTTCGCAAGTGA
Source organism: Cladopsammia gracilis (assembly GCA_022457155.1). Lineage (NCBI taxonomy): Eukaryota > Metazoa > Cnidaria > Anthozoa > Scleractinia > Dendrophylliidae > Cladopsammia > Cladopsammia gracilis. The sequence goes on along the minus strand of JAJGOT010000129.1, from coordinate 654,585 downwards.
CACGTGACACGCGCCACAGTAAACAAAATGGCGTCTATCGAAATTCGCTAAATGCAATGGCTAAATGCAATAATACAATCACAGTATTTGTTCTAACAAATTCCAAGTAATGAAAGCAATTAATCAAGTTTAATTTACGAGGAAAAATTGCCTGTAAAATAGCTTTATTTTGAACAAACGAAAACGATCTGTTTCCTTTGCGGTACGCATGCCGCGCACGAACTCGAATTCTCTTCGAACTCGAACTGAAATTCGAATTTTGCATCGTTTATGATAGATAGATACAATATTCTTAGCCTCAGAAGAACTGTTTGAGTCCAACACTTTTGCCCCCTTTTTCCAAATCACTCTTATAAGCTGAGTACTTACGGACAATAGTCAAGTTCAGAGTTATGTCATGCACGCTACATTCCCAATAACGTGCTACTAAACTTGTATACCTTTTATGTGAGATCGGCTTTGCTGGCTGTCGAGAACATGGTAAGAATCATAATTTCTTAAGGCAAGTTTCTTTCTCGCGGTTCACAAACTATCGCCGAAAGTTCGATTTGGTCCATCAGGCTCGATTTAATTTGTCTCGCTAAGGGTTTGCAGAGACCTTGCAAGGTTTGAAAAGGGTTTGTAAAGGGTTTGCAAAGGGTTTGCAAGGGGTTTGTAAAGGGTTTGCGAGGGTGTGAAAAGGGTTTGCAAAGGGTTTGAAAAGGGTTTGCAAAGGGTTTGAAAGGGGTTTGAAACCCTCTCAAACCCGGTTTGGAAGGCGCCTCAAACCCCCCAAAAACGCTTTTTTCGATAAGACGTGTTTTCCTATGGAGGGTCACAAATATTAACTTTCACGTTTATCAGGTAGTTTTTTTACCAAATTGCAAAAAATATAAGTAAGCTTGACTGAAGAAAAATGGTTTAATAAGTTTAAGGGTATTGACATGCGAGTTGTATTCGGTGTTGGTTTCTGTTTGTTCGCTCGCATTTTACGTGCTAAAAGCTACCACGCTTTCAATAAATCTTAAAATCAAACATAAATGCGAAAACTGTATAGTCGGAATTGCATTTTACCAATTACCCTGGCATGTTATTGCTTGATTATTGTTTTGTCAAAGTGAAACTAAAGTAAGCTATTTTTCCTTGCACAGACCTGTGATGAATTGGACAGAGGAGAAAGACATTATGTTGTTAAAGGAAATGGGAGGACAAGGAATTTTTCAGTACAAAGCTGGAAGTCGGGAAAGAGGTGGCGTTTGGCAAGTAATTGCAAACAACTTAAACTGCTGCAAGGATCTATTTGACGCAGTGGCTGCCAGGGGCGTGAGAGATAGATTTACTTTGCTCTCAAAGAGGTACAAGGCAAGGATGACTGAAGAGCTGAAAGGCTCAGGGCTTGGAGGCGGAGAACTAGCTGAATATGAAATGTTAATGGAAGAACTCATAAGCCTGAGTGAAGAGTCTGACAGAAAAACAGAAACGGAAGTGGAGAACACAAAGAAAAGTGTAAATGCTGAACGAGAAAAGGCCTTAGAAATAATAAAACAGGCTATGGAGACCATGGCTGAAAGCAAGAAACGCGGACAAGCCGAAGTAGAAGAGGAAGTCAAGGAAAAAAAGAGAAGATCTGGAGTGGACACTGTCTTGGCTGGCTGAAAAAACTGAACTGGATGCAAAATTAAAAGAGAAAGAGATGGAAGAACAGAAGGAACAAAGAGAAAGAGAGAAGAGAAAGAAATGAGCAGATGAGTCTACTTCAAAAGCAACTCCAAATGCAGATAGAAAGTCAACAGCAACAACAGCAGCAACAGAACATGATACAACAGCAACTCATGGCCATGATGCAGCAACAGCAACAGCAACAGCAAATGCAGCTTATGTTTTGACAAGTCTTTATTTAAAGACAAGCAGTGATATTGTTTGGTGAAACTGTTTTTTAATCTGTAACTTTTAATCAATGTTTGATCAATACATTCCATATTTCAGTCCCTTTAATTTTAAGGCGGCTGTTATGTAAATTTAAAAAGTTAATTAATAAACGAGGTTGTTGTTATGAAATGCATAATGTATTGCTCAGTTACTATTCTGTGTACCAGAAATAGTCTTGGAGACTAGGAGGATCAAAATTGAAATATTCAGACACAATATTCCCATAGATGCATGTATGGGCATTCTAGAGAATACCGCAAACTAGGTATATTTTCCCTACTGGACTTAGGCCAATTTTAAGTTGCTTTTTAAAGTCAACAAACTTGTAATAGTTTTGATTGTTTCCGAATATTCACTCTACAGATATCCTGACTTTACTCATCGCTTCATTGAATCTCTGTATTTGAGGCGTCAAATGTGCATCTCTAAATGGAGCTTGCAAATGGATTCCTAGGGGGTAAGCTGGGTCCCCATACAAGCATAAGGGTTGACCATGATCCCAAGCAACCCTTTGCCGTTCCCTTAACATTCCTGATTCATGTAGCATCGTGCTATCATGTCTTAGTCCTTCAAATGGCCCAGCTAAATTAGCGATAAGGCCATTTGGGGTCACGATGCTTTGAAATTTTATAGCATGGACACGTTTGTGTCCATTGTATACTACGCGTTGATTGTTTTGAGGCCTTGCTATTCTGCAAAGAGTCCTGTCAACAAAACCAAAACAGTTATGCAGTGGAGCCCCTCGACTGTGGATGCTTGCTGCATAGCGCCGCCGTATTTGAGGCTGAAGAAATGGCTGATTCCAAGACTCGAGACGATGGTGATGTGTGGTGTATACGTAATTTAATACTGTGTTGAAAATAAGGCACAATTCCGTCATATTTCTGCCAAAGCGCGGAACCATGTCAGTGTACCTGCATGGAAAAGTGAGCCGTTTTAAAAGAATGCACGAGCCTTCAAGTTTAGAACATACAGTTCTCTGTGAACAAATGAACGTGTCTGGTAAACCTAAAACTTCCAATAACGAGTAGATGTCAGCTTTGTTGAATCTTAATTCCGTTCTGCACTCGGCATCATCCCAGTTATCGAAGTCAAATTTCTCAAATTTCCAGTAGGGAAACAATTCCCTGGACTTGTTTTCCTCGTTAATACAGCAAATTCCACGGCGTCAATAACATTGGCTTGATATGCAAAAAGTAATGCCTCTCTAACGCTTTGAAGACCTCCGTTCGCCATGATGAAAACAAGACCAACATCTGCGTCTTGGATTTCCCGCGCTTTTCACTGCGCCCGTTCTGCCCCAGTACTCCCTGTTGAGTTCAACTTTCAAGGACGAGACAAGGAGCTCTGAGTAGTAACAAGTTTAATCGCCAACTGACTCGAACGAACCCGTGCGTTCGCTATAAGATCCTAATTAGCATATAAACCGTCATATCACAACATGCAACTTCGATTAGCATATTACTGTAATTAGCATATTACTTCGATTACACAACATCTCCCCTAACAACAAGGGACTTAACTGTTATTGTAAATAAATCATGTCGGACAAATCAGTCTTAAGCTACGGTGCTGTTATAGGTTCAGTCTGGTTGGCGGCTTTACGTGCCGGCCAGCTCGCGTAGTGACAACAGGCTTCAGACCAGCTGGGGCTTTTTCCAGTCCAGAACTTGACACGCTGGTACGAACAATTGGTTTGCTGGGCTGCACGGTGTGTCCTGCTTCAGCCGTTGTTGCTGGATCCAAGGAAGCCAAACAACGGTGGTTTCTTCTCACTGGTCTGACGGGGCTGGTCACTGGTTTGATGGGGCTGGGCTGCACGTGGTTTTCTGCATCCGGTGTTGTCGCTGGACTCAAGGGAATCAGATCACGACGGTTTCTTCTCACTGGCGTTCCTACAGGAGTCTGGACAATGTAGGACCGAGGCAGGCATGTCGTCTGAACTGTAGTAGCGGGTACCTTCATGTCCCGAATCCATACTTGTTCTCCTGGTAACAATTCTCGTAAGGGTCGAGCACGATGGCGGATATTGAAGTGATCGCTCTGTCGCTGCTTCGACTCCTCTTCGCACAGCTTTAGCTCACCGAAGTCTGGCCACTTAGGAGCGAGTTCCACTGGTGTAGTAGGAACTGTAGTGCGTAGCTTGCGTCCAAATAGCAATTGTGCAGGACTGTAGCCACACTCCAGTGGTGTTGAGCGATACGCCATCAGGGCTTTTGTGGGGTCATCCTCCTTCTTGAGGAGATTCTTGACAGTTTGCACACTTCTTTCGACTTCGCCATTTGATTGAGCATATCGAGGACTACTCGTAACATGTTGAAATCCCCATTCCTTGGCAAATTTCGTGAACTCGGAAGAGTCGTACTGGGGCCCGTTATCTGAACGCACAACTTCCGGTATCCCATGACGTGCAAATATCGACTTTAGGGCTCGGATGACTTCGTGAGACGTTTGTGAAGACAACAGGATTGACACTTCGACATAGCGGGACCGGTAATCAATCACCAAGAGATAGGTGCGACCCTTCAGGGTAAATAGATCCGTTCCAAGTACCTGCCAGGGACGGTCTGGGACAGCAGACGGAATAAGCGGTTCAGGTCGTTGGACTCTGTGCTCCACACACTTGCGACAGGATTGGATCATATCTTCCAGTTGTCGACTTAAACCAGGCCACCAGATAGACGACTTTGTGCGTTGGCGACACTTGGCGATTCCCTGGTGACCTTCATGGATACAATCCAGCATCTCGAGCCTCAGGCTGGATGGAATAATGATCCTTGAAGACTTCAGAAGTAATCCATGGTTCATAGTAATTTCACCTCTCACGGACCAATAGGGCTTAACTGCACTTGGAAGTCTGTGCTTATCTGGCCAACCTTCTCTGATATATTCGGTCAACTGTTGGCAGACTTCATCTTCCTCTTGACGCTCTCTGATTTCACGCAGACGGATGTCTGACGCTGGCAACTGGGCCAGAATACTGTCAACATACAAATTTATTTCTTCTTCCCCTCCACTCTGGCTTGGTGGTGATTCAACTGGAGCGCGTGACAGGGTATCAGCAGCCACGAGTTCCTTTCCGGGGACGTGCGATATGGTATAATGAAACTTCATCAACCTCAACCTCAGACGTTGTATGCGTGGCGGCATCTCGTCCAAATTCTTGGATCCCAGTAGTGGTACGAGAGGCTTGTGATCCGTCTCTATGTGAAATGACTTTCCAATCAGGTAGTCTGATAGCCTCTCGCACGCCCATGTAGTTGCGAGGGCTTCCTTCTCAATCTGGGCATATCTGCATTCCACCGGTGTCAGAGCCCTTGATATGAACGCCACTGCTTTGCTTTCTCCATCATCCTGCTCTTGAGTGAGCACCGCTCCGAGGCCATAAGAGGAAGCATCTGCCGACACTGTTGTATTTCTCCTTGGGTCATAAATGGCCAGTGCTGGTGCTGAGACAAGGGCACCTTTAATTCTATCGAAGGCATCTTGCTGAGCATCGCTCCACAGCCAGGCATTCTTCTGACTGAGGAGATCTCTCAGAGGTTGGTTGATGCTGGCCAAATGGGGAATGTATTTTCCCAGTTGATTTGCCATCCCCAGAAATCGCCTCAGCTCACTGACGTTGGTTGGTTCCTTTATGTCCTTAACGGCTGACACTTTGCGGGGGTCAACCTGGATTCCGTGTTTTCCCACTAAATTTCCAAGGAACACAACGGTCTCCTTAGAGAACTCGCATTTCTCCAGATTAAGGGTCACGTTCGCTTCTTCCAGTCTCTTGAGGACCGCTTCCAATCTCTCGTCATGCTGAGCTTGATTCTCGCCATAGACCAGTATGTCGTCTGTTTGACACTCCACACCCTCGAGTCCTTCGAGGACGCGTTGCATGGTTCTCTGAAAATGTTCTGGGGCCGACGAAATCCCGAACGGTAGTCTTGTATAACAGTATCTTCCCCACGGAGTGATGAAGGTGGTGAGTTTCTTGGACTCAGCTGCAAGTTTCCTCTGCCAAAACCCGGAATTAGCATCCAACTTCGAAACGACTTTAGCTCCTGCTAATTTCCCGAGTGTCTGTTCTGTCGTTGGCATCGGGTGGTTTTCTCTCTGGACGGCTTTATTGAGCTGTATGAAATCACCACATATTCTTACTTTGCCGTTGCTTTTCGGCACCACAACCATCGGAGAGCACCAATCGGTCGGTTCGTCAATTTGTTCAATGACACCAAGTTCTTCCATCCGGCGTATCTCTTCTTTCACGCTTGGAAGCTGCGGAATTGGAATACGACGTGGTGTGGTAAGGTTGAATGGCCGTACCTCCGGGTCCGTTTTGATCTCGTATTCGCCTTCGAGACAACCTAGACCTTTGAATAACCGGGGGTGTTTCTGTACGTACTGTTCTCTGTCACCCATAGATCGGATTTCGGCGACTTTTGCAATCACATGCAGCGCATCACAAGCTTGTCTGCTCAACAGAGGTCTTTCGAGGTCTGTGATGACGTAAATTTCTTCTTCACAAGATTCTCCTTGGTAGTTCAGGGTTGCGGTGAATTTTCCGATGCATTTCAACCGGTAACGACAGGGACCGTAAAGCTTTTTGTTTGCTTTTTCCAGTGGGCGGTGATCCGGTATAGCGGTGTAGATTTCCCTTGGAATGACACTCACATCCGCCCCGCTGTCAAGCTTGAAATTGATAACCTTCCCATTTACCGCAATTCCGATTTCCCACGCTCCTTGGTCCTTTCCCGTGTCCGATATTTCGCCCAAAAATATCTCTGGGCTGTCGCTTTCGCTATCTGAACTTTCGATACCATGAACCTCATTCAGCTTCGTTGACTTGCACACTCGTGCGAAGTGTCCCACACGGCCGCAATTGTGACATGTGGCGTCTCGGGCTGGGCAAACATGACGATTGTGGAAATCATTTCCACATCTCTGGCATGTCGGTTTGTGGACCGAATTGGAAGGTCTTGGGTTCGGTAATCGTCTTCCAGATTCTTGTTTCTTGGCCGGGCCTTTCTTAGCAAATCTAATGGCGTCGACATCTTTCCGTTCGCCCACACCGGTCGCCCCTCGGACGATTTCTTGTTGCTTGTGAATGCTTTCACTTTGTCTTGCCATGTTCACCGCCGTTTCTAAATTCAAATTCGCATCCATCTGCAGTTTTTCACTGAGCTTAGCATTCTGCAAGCCAACAACCAGTTGATCGCGAATCATCTCGTCGCGGAGTGTTCCATACTCGCAGTATTCGACCAGGCAATACAATGAAGTGATAAATGACTCGACAGGCTCATCAGTTCCTTGAACCCGTTGATTGAATTTGGCTCGCTCGTATATCGTGTTCCTTTTCACCACAAAATGACTGTCGAATTTTTCCTTGACTTTCTCGTATTTTCCGCTGTCTTCGGGAGGACTAAATACGAAGCTCATCATAATGTTATCGGCCTCGTCGCCCATAGTATAGAGGAGCGAATTCACTTGAATCTCGTCGCTTTTGTTATCCAGCCCCGACGCTATCCGGTATCGGCCGTATCTTCTAATCCATTTTGGCCATTCTGCTGGCTTGGTGAAGTTGAATTGCTCTGGCGGAACGATCGTACTCTGTGGAACACTTGCGATGCTTGGCGGATCTGCAGGCATTTCGAACTCGCTGAAAAAAATTATCCCTCTCCTGACACCATGTTGAGTTCAACTTTCAAGGACGAGACAAGGAGCTCTGAGTAGTAACAAGTTTAATCGCCAACTGACTCGAACGAACCCGTGCGTTCGCTATAAGATCCTAATTAGCATATAAACCGTCATATCACAACATGCAACTTCGATTAGCATATTACTGTAATTAGCATATTACTTCGATTACACAACACTCCTGTCCTCATACGCGGTTAAATGACGCGTCCTCTGGCCATCGCGTCCAGTTGCTAAAACAGTCTAATGTCAATTGAAACCAAAATACAAGTCAGAATCATTGCACGCTACTTAAAAGGTTGCCTATACTCCTATACTTAAAACTGTAGAAGGAAATAGTTTACCTGAAGAGTCACTGCGATCTTTCTGCCAAGGTCCTTAAGGAACTCCGAGGTCAGGTCCACTTCCTATGTGCTTAGATCATTGTGCACTACCCTGTACGTCAAAAGAAGGACACTAGTAAGTTTTGACCAATGGAACAAACAAATATGTTCTGCTTACCTTGGGTGGCATGTCTGATAGTTAGCTGAATGATTCCAAGTACAGATAATAGCAAATCAGAGATTGCTTTTCAAATTGCCTATTGAAATGAAGTAACTATCAGCATGACCTGCTGAGTTAAGATCGAAAGAATGGATAGTGGCAGCATGATTTGTTGCAACATGAAAAAGAAGGCATTTAAGGTAAAGTTGAGCAAGTTTCCAGCAATTTTGTTGTTGTTGTTGTTAGTTGTGTATTTTATGTTGGTGTGAATTAAATAGTAAATAAAAATGAAAACCCTGTGAATCTTGTACCCAGATATTCATTCAAATAAATTACCTTCATTGTCCTCAGACAAAGCCTGGTTTGAGGTTGATGGGGAAGCAGCACTGCTATTTGATTGGCTATCAGATGAGCACACGTCTTCAGTATCACCACCATCACTGCTCTCGAGCTGAACGCATGCAGCACCCTTAGCAAAAACTGTCCCCTGTAAATGCCCTGTGACTTCCCTGTAACAGGGTTTTTAAATAACCTGGTAACAACCCTGTAACAGCTTGTAAATTGGCACAGTTAGCAATGCTGTTTCTACCAAGTAGCAACAGCCCTGTTATAGTGCAGTCATGTAGGAACCATACACTAGAGCAGTAGCAGCCTGTTTGTAACAGCCCTGTTAAAGTTGTCTTCACAACAGACTCTAAAAACCCCCTGTGGCAGCTTGTTTACATGCCTACAGTACAATGCCATCTACTGAATGATGTTCTCTCTCTTCCAGCATTTGAATCCACCAAAAAAAACGAACTCACTGAGAGCTGCTGTACGTGTACAGTGCATGCTCTATAGGCTAAACCTGCTGACGGCTGACTGCTGGCTCACTCTCCTCAGGTTTACTCAGCCAACTGATCGGGACACATTTCAAAAGCAATATGGCGGATGTTGAACATTGTATTTCAAAATCTTTCACATCTCGTTAAAAATAGGAACTAGAAATGGCGGCTGTTGAATAAGAATGGATCCTTTTGTTTTCATATGCTTCGTTCTTTAAAATGTTTAGGGATATGTAAATAAGTGGACGGGTATTCTAAAATCGCTCTGAAATGGCTTAAACAAGTCCAAGGGTAAATTGAAGAGATATTCCTCATGTAAAAGGTTTGGATTAAATGGGTTTTTATTGTGAAATTGAAGTACACTAGATGATTGTAACAGGATCAAAACGATTGTTGACTGCATGTACATATCCCGCATATCATGTAAGCTAAGCTTGCAAGCTATAAATCAGGCTAAATATCTTCTTTTGTTCATGTTTGAGCTTAGCAAAAGGTCAACTGCGTTTCTGAAATTAGAGGCTTTTGATAAAGAAACTGCTATCCTTGTTACACCTTTTGCTGACCATTTAGGCGAAAAAGACATTCATTTTCGCGAAGTGTAGAATCAATAAGGCGAATATACATTCTATAACACCAAGAAGCACTTCATAAACGCCACGGAACATTCAAGAGCGCAATTTGCATGTTTATAAACGTTCAATAGTGACAACGAACAAAATAGAGCATCTATCGACAATCAAGGACGCCAAGTGGACATTTAAGCGCACAATTGACAATCAATAACACCAAAAGAAAATCATTAACATCTTCTGACAATCATAAGTGAAAAAGAGACATTCGATAAGACAATTGTGGTCTGGAGTTTAATGCTAAGGTCTTTGAACTGCGTCTTAACAATGTTAGCGGAGTCTTGGTCCTTGAAGGGTAAGACTACTCGGGTTACGTCATTTCTTAGCTGTTTCAAAGTTCTCAAGAAATGCATGAACAAATTTGATTGTCTTGTCAACGAGATGCTTTACATCAAACAATTAACACCGAGTTTGAATGTGCAAACGGATTCTATCCGTGCTAAAATATTTGTGTAGCCACCTCCACTATGTAAATTAGTTATTACTCTTGAACTCGCATTTGTTAATTTTATTCTCATTTGTACCCTTGATAATGGCGTCATGAGGTCGCTGAAACGTCGGGATATTATATCGCTTGGTTTTGCTTGTCAATATATGATATGAATATCAAACAAAGGAAAATCAAAGTTAACCTGAAATCAAATTTGACCTGTAACATTAATGATGCATTGATGTGTCTTTAAATTAACTTTTATTCTCTTTTACACAATAAAGTTATTAACAATGAACGTGATATATTTTCTTTTGTGTTTTATTCACGCTCTAAAAGATCGTTAGCATTTCGCAAACAAAAGCAAAAGAAATGGCGGCCACTTATGTTCCCGTGTTAAGCAAAGAAAACGGCAATTTAGAAGATTTTGAGGAGTTTTTCGCTCCGCCATATTTCGTCATACCTCATAACTGTAGTGTCGGAATACTATCTGCGAGACTGTACAACCGCCGTCTTTATCGCAACAAATGGAAATGTTCATACCGCCACCATTGGTTGTACAACAACAGATGGCGCCCGTTTCTTCGAAGAAAAATTATAGGAAAGGCAAGGGCGGAAACGGTAGTAAAAGCAAGCCGGCTAACAAAACAGCTGCTACAAATACTGCCACCACTACTACTGCTGCTGCTACAACTACTACCATTATTCAAAGCGGTGGATTTACTGAAATGGAAGCCTCTCTTCTCTCATCCTTTAACTTAACTCCTTGTTTTACAGAAAATCAAGACCTGCACGAAATTCAACCTTTGTTCATGTTAGGCGAAGAAAAAGCCGCGATTATTGTGGGGGGAAATGTTGTGCCCGCTGTGAGTACAGAAGATGTCGTTCCCATGGCTTCCAGTTTCTTCACTACTAACAATGCCCATTCTTTAGATTTTGTCATAAAATCGGCTAACAATAACCAGCAACTTGTAAAGCCTCACGTTGTTCAAATGTACAGGAGGCCTTTAGAGCAGAAAGCCGCCCCAATGAGTTGGCACGCTTCGGTGTATCTTTTCAAGCTGCAAGATGCAGCGCATAAAGTGTTGTCCACTCTCGACCAGCACAGGCAAGCAATTGTGAATTTAGAGCGAGAGTTGAACGTTACTCCTCTACCCGTGTATGAAACTGTTTTTAAAAGAAACGAGATTACGAGACTCTGACATTCAAACGAATAGAGAATGCGTTGAAGAGAAAACATGTGGAAGAGTTGGAAGATACTCGTAGAACCGCCATAGAGAAGATGGTAATGAAAAATTTAAAAGCTGCACGATGTTATCGCCTGCAAACGTTGTTAGATTTGCCAAATGGGGAAACAGAGAAAAGGCTGTGGCCTTGTTTTGTTAGTTTTCAACTGTTGGTAAAGGATTCCAAAATCAATTTAACCGTCCATCCGTCGAAACATTCGAGCAGTTTATTTCTTTCCTAAGGGACCGCAGACAAAAAGATCCCGAATATTATAAAGTTTTGATTCATTTCCTAATGGAAGTAGATTGAAACGTTATAACATTTACTTAGAATACGAAAATAAGAAAATCAACGAGGAGCAGTACGAGGGATTTTGTAGAAAATTTAATAGCGACAACCCAATTCCCCCCCTGTTAAGACGCAATGCCGACATGCTGCGTTAATCGTATAATATTAAAAACAGACAACCAAAAAGTTGGGGAAATTAACACACTTTTTATTTCATTTCCTTTTGCATACATTGATGACGGCTTGTTGTTTTATTGTAAAATATAGAAAGGTATCGATTTTGTAGTGTGCGTGTAGCATGCTATCAACGATGTAAACTATCGATTTTTGTTTTATAAAAAGTTGAAATGCCATCGATTTTGTATTATTTACGTGTCACTTGCTAATGACGATGTTAAAGTTGTATAATATTGATTAATAAAAACATTAAAATGTAAAAAGTCACACATGTCGTTTTCTAGAGAGAAAAACATGGTTTTATTGTAAAATATAGAAAGGTATCGATTTTGTAGTTTACGTGTAGCATGCTAGCAACGATGTAAAAACTATCGATTTTTGTTTTATAAATAGCTGTAATGCCATCGATTTTGTATTATTTACGTGTCACTTGCTAATGACGATGTAAAAGTCATAATATCAATTAATAAAAACATTTTAAAATGCAAAAAGTCACACGTGCCGTTTTCTGGAAAAAAAAAAAACATGCAAAACTGACTATCATAAAAAAACACGCGCATGAAACACAAAAGTTCATTATTTCTTATTCCTGTATTCCTGCAAGACAGGTTGGCTGGTAAGTGCGGTTGGTTGATAAGTGCGGTTGGCAGTGGATTCATTCTCCAGATTTATCTTGTTCATTTTTTTGTAAATCATAGTTAGTAGCTCTCCCTGTTTGCCATCAACATCTGAGCGCACTGCAAAGCCACAATTGCTTTCTTTTTGGGTGCGGTTGCAGACGTAGAAGAAGTGATTCTTCATTTGGGTGTCTGGAGCTTTTGGTGGGGCGTCTACCAGTTTGCAGCGGGTTTGGGTAGATGAATTTGGCCAGCAAGTGCGTTTTCAAATAGGCAAGGAGGCGAGGTTTTTCGTCCACGTTCTTTCTGATGGGCAGATAACAGCGGTTAGAGCACCAGTAGTTGGGCGAACCATCTTCACTACTGCTTGTAGAAATGGGCGTGTTGCATTGAGGACAACGCATGGGGCCGCAATAGTTGTATTCCAGCTCGTCGCCTTTCTTTCTTTCCTCTTCTAAGGCTGCCTCCATGTCGTCCGTGTAGTAGCCATCTTCGTGTACTGGGGGTGCTATTTAAGGATCTTTGCTTCTTTGGCTGTTCTTTGAAAGTGGGGGTTGTCTTCTTTTGGGTGGCGGCAACAGCACTTTGACGTTTTTTCATACTTGCCAACTCAAAGGCAGCTTCTTGCAGCTTGTCTGTCACTGAGACGCCTCTATTCTGCAGATGTACATCTTCCAGGTTGTTGTCTGTTGTGTCGTCGATGAATTGAATGTCTTTTGCTGTGGGCTCATCTTCAATATCTTCATCGTCACTCTCAATGGCACGTTTGCGTTTGCCCTTGTTTATTTCAGCTTCTTCTTCGATGTAGTCATTTGCGCTTTTCACTACTTTGGTTTTTCGGGGAGGCATGTTTTCGCTTTGAAAATGAACTGCTAAATGAATGTTTGTGTTTCACGCGCACATGTTTTATTAAAACAAGTCTAGACAAATGTGCTAATATTCTTCGGCATCATCTTTTGCGTCAGTAATAGATGTCTTGTCGACGTCTACATTTCCTTTGTTTTCCATTTCAAATTGAACATCTTGCATGGTTTCCTGCAAAGAAAAGACGCGAAATTGTTCAGTGTCTATTGTAATAACCGCTCACTAAAAGGATTAAAAGGATTTGTATTTTTCGTTCGCAGTTATTAAAACGAGGTATGAGCTACAACGACCTACAATGACCTACAATGACCTAATCATCTACAGTGACCTACAATGACCTACAACGATAATAATAATAATAATAATCGATTTGTATGGCACTAATATTATATTCATATTCAAAAGTGCTTAACATGAAATGAACCAACTAATGTACTAACTAAATCTAGAACAAGGTCTATAAAACTATAAAACAAGATAGACTATGATAGAAAAACGAGCATAACTAAGATTAATTAAAACTATTAAACTATTAACTACAATGAGTTACATTGACCACCCATATAATTAATGCAACAGGTTTTGTTCAAGGTTTAAATTGTGTACAACATTTTGGAGCTTTTTATGACAGTAAACAAAACTTATAAAGTCAGTAACTGAAGACTTTCAACCACTCAGGGTTCTCATCAGGACATGCAAATGTTTTAGTAGTGACAACAGAATGTATTAAATATATCTTCAATTGCTGAATATTTTTTCTCCAAGGTTGTCACGTCTTGGATAATGCATTTCTTTGTTTTTACCAACCTGTGGGGCAGAGTCCAAAAATGGGTTGTCGGCTTCCATGGAGGTGTTGTTTCCCTCTTGAGAGACATCGTCCTGTTTGTCAGCTGTCTTCAGCTTCTTTGCCTTTAACGACACTGTTTTAAGATAATTAAAAAAAGACATTAAAAGCTTCCCTTATCAAAAAAAACCCACTGTATTAGCCTTTTTTAGTTTTACCTTGCTTGGCTTTTTTTTTGCAACTGCTACAGAAAATCTTGCTGGCTTCAAGGCTACATTTGTCTACGCATGCCCGCATTGTAAAGGTTTCAGATTGTATGTAATCGGTGCACAAGTCGTAATACACTTTGAATGGTGTGGTTTGTTGTAAGGAACTCATGGCAAGTCTTGTACTGCTCAGAGCGTCGAAAAAGGTTGTCTTCAAATTGATTCTAAATTCGTCAAGATCTTTCACAGTGTTGTGGGGAACACTGTAAATTGTCTCGTCGATTCTATTAATTTTTCCCTTTTGAACCAATTCGTCTGGGCATTTTTGGAGAAAAGTTGAATCGATGGCCATTGTTTCCCAGACAATGTTTTAGAATCGTCTTGCCCCTCTTTGTCGTTAAAACTTTGCGCGTAACTGCCTTGTTGGTTTGGCGTAAATGGTTTTAAAAGGAAAACGTCGTTATCA
>JAJGOT010000129.1:575000-622500 GCA_022457155.1 Cladopsammia gracilis | reverse complement strand
AGCTTTCTTTTGCAAAGTGCAGGTTTCTGCAGATGAATTTCATATCCAGTCGAGACTAAAACAAGTGTGTCGCAATTGGAAGATCAAATCGCATACGGTTGCCATGCAACAAGAAGGAAAATCGATGTCCAAACTGTCTATTTTCAACGTGTATTGTTTTTCGAGCATGTTTTTCGCGGAAGAAAAGTCGAGACTAAAAGCACTCGGGCCCATTTCCCAATTTTCCTTGAGAGAAACTTGCACGTGATTCCAATAAAGCTTTCCATCCTCGTCCGTCACTCCGAACAACAATTCCTTTGGTCGAAATGCATTTCTTCTATTTTTGAACATTTCTTTTTCACCTGAGATGAGACAACCAATCGACCTCACCTTCGAAAAACCACAAAACTAGAGAAGTAGAGCCCGTGTAGAAGATAGGGTATCTGTAGGGAGGTGACAACTCTTGCAATTCCACTTTTATTGGGTGCAGTTGGGCAGGTTTCATACGTTTTGTGTCTGTTCATCTCAGGTTCGAATACTACGGTTGTCTTGTCTCTTGGTAGGTGAACTATGGGATACAACATCGAATCGTCTATGGAATTCGTTCTTGCATCGCACGTAGAATCCTGAAAAGTTGTGTTGGGTAGTCTCACAGACACGTCAGAGACTTCTAGACCGTCAAAATAAGGTGTAGAGAACATTTCGTTTAGAGAAGAAATTCTAGTTGCGGACAATTCGAAGAGTGGGTGTTTATTCTTGTTGGATATGAGAACTTTGTGATTTCCGTCTATTCTGACTTGCAAATCAGATTTTAATGTAGAAAAGGTTTCATGGTCAAAAAAGGTCTGTAAGTAATTGCAAATTTGTTGCTGTTGGAGATGTTTCGACGTGCGTGCTTCAAAATTACGAGTGCTCTGTTGTTTTTCAAGTGTTTTATGCTGAAATGATTGGCGTTTTTTTCTATTCTAACCAAGGCAAGATCGTAATCATAATTACCGTCGAGGTCATCTGATCCTAAAAGAATTGCCATATTGTGAGACAAGAGCACTTCAACTTTAAGCTGCTTCCAGTTGTGATTTTCCTAGAGAATACCGCTTTGCTGGCAAGAATAAAAAGGGTTTAAGGCTGTATCATTGCTGTTAGTTTTCCACTCCGGTTCCATTTGCCAATAATCCGAACCTGCAATAAAATCTCCCCAGTGATAATCTATGCCATCAAACGCGCTTCTCTAATATTGCAAAAACTTCTGACATGGTGAGATTGTCCACGTTTAATTTGTCCACAAGATCTGCAACCTCGCCCTGTTCTTGGTTGATAATACAACCTCCAGAACCCGAATCATTTGCCCTGTAAAAACACCTCATTTTCACTTTCAATTTTCTAACTTGAGTTGTTATTTGCGGTTGCCCGGTCAATTGGTCGTATCCCTCTTTAAACACCTCCGAGAGACTGGTAACATCAAGCTGGCAATAGAAATTCGTCTACTGGGTTTTGTGCCTAGTTTGTAAATTGAAAATAAAGGAGCATTTTCCTGATAGTTGGCTACTATAATTTTTTACAGTCCCACACTCCACACATTACCATCATTACTCATGTTGAAAGTCATGGGTAGTCGTTGCGAAAAGGCAGAATGGACAGAAGTGGGCATGTCTTGTTTCTCTATGCATTTCGAATAACAATCGTTTGACAGACAGGTGATTGTGAAATCGTCGTCTTGGGTGAATAATTTAAAATTGTGTCCTGATGTTTCTCGCCACTGCGTATCCATCCCGAATCTGTTGTCTCGTCAGCCAGAGGGTGTGGTTTTTGGGATGATCCTGTAGTCTGACGAGATAGCCCAATTTTTTATCTCTCCGAAGAATCTTCCTAATGACTTCTTTGTCGGGTCTCTCCACCTGTTGCAGTTATGACTCGTAGAAAACACCTTTTAATTTCTCACCCGTTGCATCTTGTAATCGGTATAGAGATATTGCAGTAGCTGTTGGACGTCGGTTCTGACACAAAAGTATCTCGATATTGTTTAGAGAAGGGTTTGTTTTCTTTTGTTTTGCAGACAACATCCCCCTCTTTAAACTTATGCTTGCTTTTTTCATGCAATCTCTGGGAGAATCTGCTGTCCAACTGTCGGCCAATGATTGAAGCTGCCGTCGTCAAATCTATGAAGGAAGGCGATAAACTGTGAACTGAATGGGGTCTAGCGTGGTAATTTGTAACAACGGCCTGCAAGAGTCTTTGCGGAGACATATTAGGGTTTGACATCTTATACTTGTAGTAATAATTCTGCCACGTTCTGTTGAACCTTTCCATGACGCTGGCTTTCATTTCAGAATTGGTGAGATAATGGTGAATGTTGTTTTCTTTCAGATAACGTTTAGTTCAGATAACGTTTAGTTCACATCAATCTTGGCTAGAACAAACTTGCCGTTGTGCATGTCTACCAAATCTAACTGCCAGAGATCATCTAGGCCGTAAGCAACGGTAGGAAGTCTATTTTAACCCTCTTAATTCGATGATGTATTATCTGATTGGGAGCGACGTATTTTTTCTCGAAATTCTGCACCTCTCTCAAAGTCACATCGGCAACACCCAACTCCTTATCCACTTGTAAACCTGGTTGGCTGACGAAAAGGCCACTGGATTTTCGAGATCAGTAAAAGCTTTCATTAGAAAATTCTTTCTGTTGTGTTTAATGACAACGACGTTACTAGCCGCCCCGCCTTCTGCCATCTCACTTAGCAATAAAACAAGTTACAACTAGAAAACGTTTTTATTTCATTAAAAGACGCAAGACTAGAAGACTAGAAGACGCAAGACTAAAAGTAATCTTACGCAGGTGTTTCTTTTCATGCATTCTCTTACAAATCCTAGATAGATTTCACGCGTCCTGTAAGACGGTAGTTTTTAATGCTATTGTCTTGACAATTCTGAGGTAGCAACAGATCATCCCAAGACATGGAAGGTGTGGAAAAACAAGGATTGTAGACCAATGGTTTTTCTTCCGCATCACTTTCTTTTTCTGCTTCGGCAAGCGTTGGGGAAAAGTATTCAAAACTGCCGTCTGCATCTTCTTCGTCCACAAAAATCCCGTCCAGGTGAATACCATCTCCATCGGAACCATATTCGGAGAAAATCGAACAGTATTCCTCTACAGAATCATCATTACGGTTTTCTTCCTCTTTCTTCATGTCTTCCATGGCTTTATCTACACTCTTTAGACAATTCTGTAAGAATGTTGTGCATTTTACCGCCCGGCTGTAAGGTTTGCTGTTCGCTGTCTATCAACTGTCCTATGAACTTAGTAAACGTTTCATCTGCAACGAGAGCATCACATATCTTTTCAACACTAAGAGCTTTGCACTCTGCCATATTCTTGACAAACTGAAGCAAAACCTAACTAGCATGTTTTTATGCTTTTTCACACGTCACTCTTTCTGGTTCGCGCTGATATGGTTGAGGTAGGAAAGTTGCATGGGTCGTTCTTCCACCGCAACATGAAAGAAACACGTTATTGCCGCTGATGTTGGTATTCTGATTGCTATCTTCCTCGTCACCCATGCCTCTACAACACTTGAAGAATTTACAAAGTCTCTGAAGTCTAGAAGGAGAAGCAAAACCGTCCAAGGCAGGCATAAAAATGACAAGACTCTTTGGTCGTTGTTAACTCAATGTAGTTTTATTGCACAATGTTTTTTACTTTCTAAAAACAATATAATATTTTACACATTCCCTTACACCCTTCTTTTGATTTCAACTACTTAGAACACTATTCTTTTCTTGCTTAGATAAAATAGTTCAAATAATTAAACAGAATTAAATGAGAGAGCATTTTTACGTCTTGTATTTTCATTCCGAGAAATAAAACCCCACAGGACGATTCTTTTTTCTCTTTTTGATTTTTGTAGGCGTAACAATCAGATTCCGTAATCGTTCTCTCAAGAAGGAGAAATGTATCCAAAAGGATATGTTGGACAGGTAGTGGCATCGAACACGTGCTTGTCGAAAACTAATCTATATTTCTTTTTCAATTTTTCAGAACGCATGCACCAGGGTCTGTCATAGATGCCATCTTCTTTGCCCTTGAGGCCTCTCTTTATGTTGAATTTGTCAACAAGAATCTATTGCAGAATGAGATCGCTCTTGGAGAGACTTTCGCTATGACGGTGCGGGTTTTCTTCGGACAAACGCCCAATCATGTCAGACAGGATTTAAAAATTCACTTTCTCGCTTGTACCGCTATTCAATGTGATGCCCCTACATTTGAATTCTGTTTCCCTTCTACCCTGCTCGTACCATTCTTTTCCAAGGTTAACTGTCTCGTAGCCGTAATTCTTGGGGGCCCCTGCAACAAACTTGCAAATGTACTTGTTAGGGTCTTCCAACACGTTAGTGAGATCGCCGAGGTAATCGCCTAGGGGTGGATCTTCCATTCCAACGCTGCTTTCAAAACATATGGAATCTGTGTCCACATAAAACACTCTCTCACCCAACTCTCTCATCACCTTGTACAATTCAATTCTTGCATACGACGTGGTAAAGACGGCATGCACTAGACTCCCCTGAGAATCGCCGCCAATGGCATGACTTTTGTCGTGCCAATTCAAGAGAATGGTATCTTCATTACTCAGTAGAAACTTTTTTTGATCTTTGGAGTCGTCGGTAACCCAATCGAAAAAAACACTTGACTTGTGGGTGATGAGAGAATGCCTCTTATCCAGGTTCTTTGCCCAGAAACCCCAAAACTCGTTGAGAGCATGTTTAGCGCACAGGTATTTCACTTTGTTCTTCTTTGGACCTATTTGAGTGGGGTTGAGAACCACGCCTTCTTTGTCAAAATAATCTTTTACATACTTGTCTTTGTCTTGCTGGGTTCTGCACCATTTGGGCCAGCCTGCCGCTTCTTGCTTGAGTTTTAAAAACCGATCGATGTATTTGCAGTAGAGATTATTGCTCTTACCTAAATAGTTCCAGACTTCGCAGTAGCCATTATCCAGAGCTAAGTTGATTTCTTTGCTGGTCCACACCCCCTCGATGTATCGCTCCTTACAGGTGTGTTTGCAGGATGATAGAGAGACGTTCCCCTCTTCTGCGCAACTCCTGCAAAGAGCGAAGATGGTTCTTGTGCTGCCTCCGTCCACTTCGAAACGAAAGGGCAATACCGGATGGTACAGATCTTGAGGCAGCAACACGATGCAATGCAATAGACCAAAATAAGCACCTTTCGAATAGTTGAAATCTCTATTCCTTGGAACGATTGGGTGTTTTAAGGGATAGCGACAAGTTTTGTTAACGAAAGGGTAAAGAGAGGTGAAATCATAAGTTACCGTGAGAAATTCTGTGATCTTGGGGGTGAGCTTCATAGTAGAGTCGTATGGCCTCCGTTCTTCCTCCGTATAGAGCTTTTCTGGGGTTGAGGGGGTCTCTGAGGTTGTCCAGGGATAGTGACATCTCTTGCAAGAGGGCTTGAGTCTGCATCATGCGCCACTTCCCTCTTCCACTTGCACTCCCACATCTTGACGACGACATAACCGTTTTGACGTGATTTGGCTAGTCTATTTTGGGTGGTTGTGTAGAGATCTCCCATCTTGGTGCCACACATGGTGTTAAATCGTGTTGGAGAATAGCACTTTTTGCAACCATGAAATGCGCACCCCAAAAGCTCGAAGATGGTGTTGGTGGGGCATGATCCGTCGGCTTTAAAGAGCGACCCCTTGATGGGGATTTTAAACTCACCTTCATCTTTGCCGGCATACTTCAGTTCGCTGGCATCTTAGATTGAACGTCGTGTTTGACGTAACCGCTGAAGGGGATGATGCCCACAGTGTTGGCCTTCAAAAACTCTGCCCTCCACACTATGTTGCAAAAAGACGCCAACGTAAAGTTGCCTATACCTACCATGCAACCGGTGGCCTTCAAAAATTCCTTGAGAAACAGCATCCAACAGATGCGTAGCACCGTCACGTCCTGCACGCAGCATGTCTAACTCTTTGTTGAGATCCCAGTGCTGCCAATGTTCTTCTCTACCACATTCGTATTCTTGCAGCATATGGCGAGCATAGCGTCTCTCCACCGCATGCCACTTTTCAAATTCCTTTCTTTTGTGCACATGCATGAATTGTGGTTCGAAATCTTCCTCTTTGGGAAAAAACATGATGGCACTCTGGTTGGCTAGGGTGTTGAGTCTATGGGGAAACCACCCCTTCCGGACATCCACTCCAAAAGCGGCGGGTAGAGAAGCCAGACTAGAGGAAAGATATTGAAAGGAATCGATGAAGTGCAATCTTCTCTTGTCCACAGATATGCATAAAGCCGACTGTCCGTCAAAACAGACCTCTGGATCGTGGGGAGAATAGAGATGTAGAAATTGTAAGTTGTATTGCCCATCAAACCTGGCCGAATTATGGGCAATGAAAGTGAAATACTTATCTGACCGTGCAATTTCGCCGTCTGCAGAAAAAAATAAAATGGGAAAACTGCTGCATGCTCTCTTCTCCTCGAAACACTTTTTGTTTGCCGTTTTCACGCTGCAACACCACGAGATTTGGGATTCAAACCGTTTTTCCGGGTGTGACGGGATCTGGCGCCACCATACACTATATCATAAAAACTGAATTCCCCTTTCATTTTAGCCATGCATTTTTTGTATGCGTCGTCCTGTTCGATAGATTGCACAAAACAGAGATGCGGGAACAAATTCATGTTACGCCTGCATATCTCACATCTCGTCTTGTAGCATTCGTGAGGTTTGTTGTTCGAAGCGTTGATTTTTTGGGTGACACCTTTAACTTTAACATCTTTGCAACACATCTTGCAAGCGTGAAGGCATTCGCACACGGAGGCTATCAAAGGAAAAACTGGGGACCTACCTTTCATCTTGTGACTTGTAGCAGTCTAGACTGAAGAAGGTGCGCTTGCACTCATCGCAACGAATAACTGTGTTTGCCAAGTTGTTTGAATTACAAAAACAGCGACACTATGCAGAGATTCGCGCCACACCTGTGAATTTTTTTCTAGTCAAATTTATCACACATGATACAATAAAAAACCTGTACAATTGATTAGCGCCGGTACGCTACGCAAGACGTGAAAGTGCTCCCCCACCAAATACAGAGACAGCATGTTTTCGCAACCATTTGTGTTTTCTCTAAAAATAACACTGTTATAATTGTCTCGGGAAAACACCACAATGGGGTGGTCTCAAAACTCCTTTAGTTTCACTATATTTTTTAACTCTACGAGAGTCACATCTTTTTCCATAGGAATTTTTGCCCTAGCACGAATGTAGGCGCACATGCGTTTGAGTTTAAACATGTTTCGTTTGGACCTTGTTTTTAAAACATGACCTATCGTGTTGGTTGTGCACAGACATTTGGCCGCCAATAGAGCTACGCTAGCGCAATGAGAAAACAACTTTGGAACATGCACTATAGATCTCTTGTTTTGTAAAATGACGTCCACCTTTTTCCTAAACTCGTTTCGGATTTTTTTGGGTGTACCCCCTCCCCCGGGTAATCTCACGTGATACATGTTAATGAAAAAAACTGCCATCGGCCACATCTAAATCCTGGTTGGATTGAATTATACCTGTTCAATTGCCACGCACGGATCTAAAGATTCAACTGGTACTAAGGGAATGACAAAATTATTATTTAAATGCGAGGAAGAAAATACGAATTGAACAAAACTGCTTGCCCTCATTTCCCTCCTAACGACTTCTACTAGACTTTCTAGTACGGCGGTAAATGCCTCAATTCTATCTTCTATATCCGGGATGTTATTGGAAACTATCCTATATCTGTGACCATCAGTGTTAAATCTGTCGTTATGATATATAGAATGTCTTTCTAAAACGACTAATTCATTATTTAGATTAAATACAGCGGGAATACCGTCTCCGCCTTCCGATTGAGGTTCCACCTGATGGTCCATTTCTAATTGTTCCTCTTCTGTTTCCAACTGAAAATCTTCTTCTGATTGTTCCTCTTCTGCATGTCTATCCTCTATTTCACCTGCACCTCCAAATTGATTAGATGGTATGGGGGTGTGTGCAATCGTGTTAGCAATCTGTCTTTCTATGCATAAAAAGTCGTCCATCAGATCCACCAAAAAATATGCATCAAAACCGTTTGATACTGAAGCAGTTTTAATACTGCAATCGTCTTGCACGGTATCGACTGTTGCTGTTACTGCCTCTACTCCATAGTTTAAAGATCTCTCTAGTGCATCTAAATTATTTATGATATCGTCCAGGTCAGTATTTCTGTGAATGACCTCCTCTTCATCTTCTTCTTTGTCATCTAAATTGAAATGGCCATCTAAATTTTGAGATTCCGCTTCGACCCTTTCCAACTTGGCAAAAAAATCGTCTATTGCAAAGAAGGCCATTTATAACAAGACCATGTGACACATTCGTCTTAACCGCGTCTCTGCAAAAAGAAGAAAGCAAACCAAAAATGACAACGGTTCTATACGGACACATTTATCCTTCTATTTTAGACATGGCTCAAAACTACGAAAACAAAATAATACGCGTGAAGGGGAAAGATTTAGAAAAATGCAGCATACTCATTTACGGAAACAAAACATTACTGCAAAAATGGCGCGGAACGTCGTTACTGGGTAGGAGCAATTGTACATATGTTGTAGGGTTTAACACTGATCTACAGTGTTTAGGCCTAAGCACTGATTCGAAAACGGTTAGCTTTCTTGTATTGTTATGGGTAACACAATGTACATTAAAAATTACAGATCTCGGCAGCTAGTTCTTGGTGGTGTAGTGGTTATGAATATTAGTTATTAATCTAACAACCCGGGTTCGACGCCTACACTCTTCTGATATTTTCCTTCTTTTTCTCTATAAAGTGTTAAATTATATTTGCTTCATGTAATGTCAGTTTGACGTATGGAAACGAGTGCTTATCGATGATGTCATGCAGCATATACGTGTTTATTGCAGCCCTATTATTAAAACTTAATCAAGCCGTGAAACTGTGCCCATTGCTTAACGTGGACTGGATAGACATAACTCACCTGAAATTACGTCTCCATTGTATTGAAGCAATTCATGCTACGGCATTCTGCTCGTTACTTCTAGAAAACTATCCTTCATACGCGCGCGGCTTGATCACAAGATGGAAAAATTAAAAACTGGAACGATAGTTAATACGTGATTGGTTTTGCAAGAGTGCTTTGGTCAAAGGTTACAATGGTTACAACACACCTGGGATTCCTGAACTTGTTGACTGTGACACCCCAGCAATGCCAAACGTGGCATTCCAAGAGATTATTTACCCCTGAAGCACTGGCAACGTTGACGAGAAGGCAAGACCCTTAATTAAATATACGACAATGTGAAAGTAGTAAAAAAAACATTTTAATAAAAACATAAAAATAAAAAAAATTACACAGTTACAAGTTTTTGCAGTGTTTACACGTTTCCGTAATCATTCCCGCTACACTCTGCTTTCCAAACGACTTTACTATGCATGCGTTTTGACATGTTTCTATCTACATATCGCTGCCTTGCACAGTATAACGACATTTTGTCATTTTCCATTGTTAAATTGGGCACTATTATTCTACAATCACTTTTCGAACCGTCCGTGAAAGTGATGAAGCACAAACTCGTGTGCTCCAAGGCTCCTCCTAACTTTCTAATGTTAGTATATTGACTGACAATGTTTTTCTCTGCTTCCTCCTCAAGTTTCCAGAATAAGGACCGCTTCCAGGCTCTTCTCTTTGCGCACAAAATAGTGTCCAACCAGCGATAAAAATATTTTTTTGCAAGACGACGTCTTTTTCCCATAGAACCCACACTATCTTTATGAAAATAATCAGTTACAAGGCTCTGCTTCGACGGCGCCATATCCTTCAAAGAGACGCTTTCTTGCTTTGATAGTCCGCAAATCGACAACTCCTGTCGCGTGCTTGCAAGGTACTTTTCTAAACTTGATTCTTGCAATGTTTATAGGATGATCAGGAGGTGTTTCAATACTAGTGGAAGGGTCTACAAAAACGTTAATGGTTTCAAACAAACATACGGATAAAATAACAACACGGCAAGAACAGTGCAAAGTATAGTCAACACCGCATTAAGAAAACACAGCCACATTTCACAACGTTTCACTGGGTTTGATTAATTATCCCCTGATCTCCCTCCCACTCACCCGGAGACATCAACCACCAGTGCATCCGTTTGGGCATCTTTATTGAACGAGCGAGAGGACCTGAGGCCTCGAGAGGAGACCCCAAACCAAGAAAGAGGCCCAAAGGATTCACAGAGGGGAGGATGAAGTCAGAGGGGAAGCAGAGGGAGAAAATTACAATTGTGACTAAGAAACATTGCACGAGATGAATTAAAAAAAAGGAAGCACGAAAGGTATGGAATGACATAAGCAAAAGCGAATTGTGAACTAAACCAGAACGATGAAATTTGTGCCAAAGTAATGAAATAAATTTGGGAACTGACAAAATGATGACTGAACGGTAACAACTGAACGTGCTGAGGACAACACGAGTCTGTCCGCCAAATAGGCAGTGTCAATAACTATACAGGCTACTAAAAATTAGACTAAACTATAACGGCTGAATGTGCTGAGAAATAACATGAGACAGCATGAGTCTGTCTGCCAAAGGCAGTGTCAAATAGAGCATGTAGGCGTCGGATCTCCAATCACCCTGGACTTTGATGAGCTCGGAGGGAATCCCGCACTGAAAGGCGAAGGTGGCACCTCCACGACGCAGGCTGTGACCAGAGAAATCCTGAGGATTGAGAGATACCAAGGAAGCCAATACTTGATACTATCGTTTAAAGATGAGGCTGTGATACAGTCATGCTGATGAGAAGCGGTGGTGTATGTGAAGAGAGGGAAGCTAGCCGGGGCTGCAACCGAGTCGAGTAACAATCGCAGGGCAGCTGTGGGGCAAAGGGGAGATCCTGGTATACTAGGAACTGGTACCACGAGTGCTGTATCGTCAGCCTGCCATGTTTTTGTCCGGGTGACTGTGAGGAGAGCACCTGAGTTGGCAAAAGTGATGCTACCCCTGGACAATGTATGATGAGACAAGATGGCTGGGTGAAGAAAGGTGAACCATAGAGTTCTCCAAAACTTTTTGGGTAAGCTTGACATGGATGTCATCGAAGGCTGAAGTCTCGAAGTGGCAAAACGTGTAAACGCCGTAGGGCGCTCAAGTAGTTGTTGACTGTGTGATGTGACTTTACGGAGAAACTAAGCAGGGTGATAAAGGCAGCGATGGATGATGAGGAGGCTGGAAATGGAGTGATGGAGTAGAATTGGCAGAATTTTAAGTGTTCCACACAGAATGATAATTTCGCTTGGTAGAATCAGACAGAGCGAAGGCTTGAATCCTGGTGATGCATGAGTGAAGGTCATCAAGGTGAAAACCTGCAACCAAATAGAGGGGTGATTACCATTGACAGTCAAAATGGAATACGTCTGAATGGCAAATGTACTCTGTAAGGGTGTCAAAGTGAAGTGAAGCGGCCTCATAGAAGGTGTCTCGAAACTTAGGATGAGTGTCCCAACGACTGAGAGCATCAGCAATGATGTTGGCGTAGCCGGGAATGTGAAGTGCTTGCAGCTCAAAATCGTAAAGTGAGGCGTAGAACCATAAGTCGCGTAGACACGACTGAATAAAAGGCACACGGGAACGGCCAGTGTTGATAGCCAGCTCAGTGTTAAGGTTGTCAGTGCGAACCAAGATGCGTAGACAGCGCAATTCCTCAGACCACAGCTTGATGCTGACAGTGACGGCCAACAATTCCAGCGAAGCGATGGAAAGAGAGCCTGGATTAAAACAGGTTTGGAACGAGGAGTGGAAGAAACGGCCACTAAAGAAACCGCCGATACCGGTAAGGCAAGCATCAGTACAGAAGAAATGATCACTTACTGGCCAAGGGGAAGAACGCAAAAGTGAAACACCATTGTAGACAGAGAGGAACTTGTCCCACCAGCGTAAGTCGGACAGCATGTCTGAACTGGGCACGAAACGGGCACATTTTGTAGGAAGCTGGCGGAGTTCGTTAAGCAGACGCTGCATGAAAATCCTTCCAGGGCTGATACAAGCACAAATGAATGAAAGCTTGCCGATGAGAGACTGAAGGTCTGACTTA
The DNA here is from genome assembly GCA_022457155.1 of Cladopsammia gracilis. NCBI lineage: Eukaryota > Metazoa > Cnidaria > Anthozoa > Scleractinia > Dendrophylliidae > Cladopsammia > Cladopsammia gracilis. The sequence goes on along the minus strand of JAJGOT010000129.1, from coordinate 610,391 downwards.
GTGGACCGTGTAGCTGCTAGCCAAGGGCGTATGAGATAAGAGGTGTCTTGAAGTTTATCGGGAGGCACTTCGATGGTCAGTGTGACGGTGTTGTAAGTGAGGCCGAGAAAAACCATTCTCGTGGAAGGTGGACAGTCCTTGGATGGAGACGACTGAAGGCCTAATTCATTGAACAGATGCTCCAGGTCAGAGAAGGCAAGCGAAGCTTCTTTGAAGGTGGTTTCGGCCCCGCCGAAGTCATCGATGTAATTGATACAGTCATGGCCAAAGAAAGAGTGAAAGATGTGAGCAATAGCATTGGTAGTCCGCTGACAGGCAAGGGTTGCAGAACGAAGACCAAATGGTAGGACAAGGTCAAAATAAAAGGAGTCACTCCAGTGATAAGCAAGAAAGATGTAGTCTCTAGGATCCACTGGAATCTGTCTGTAAGCGCGTTTCAAATCTTTCTTGTAAAGGTAACACCCAGCGCCCTTGGAGAGAATAAGGTCAACAAAATCGGCAGAACGAGGCAGTGAAAGATGGACAGGCTGATCGAGGTAAGAATCTTTGGGAATTCCATCATTAACAGAGGAGCCAGGAGGAAAACTGAGGTCCAGTACGACGCGCCTTTTGGTGCCATCCTTTGGGACAGTTTGCAGAGGAGACGTGCGGATGGGGGCTGGGAAAAGATTGCACGTAAATGGCCCAGCAGTTGCAAAATGTTCGATCTCGGTAGATAAGAAGGCGTCAATAACATCCGGAAAATTGGTGGCTGAAGCATGGTTCGGGGGCTGAGATGAAACAGAAACGACGGAGTGACAGTTAATAGGCCATCCAAAGGCTAGGAAATCGGCAACAACAGAATCAGAGTAATGTCAGAGGTATGATTTCCAAACAGGAATGTTCAGCTTCGACGGAACAGGATTTGGAGTGCCAAAGGCGTTCGGGAGCGGAGACTTAGAGCAAAGAATGTGACGGATAACTACGGCGTGCGAGTGTTCACGAGAGAGTAAAAGTTGGCCAGAAAATGCGGTAGAGGGAGCGGAGACGAGGTTAGGCTGCGAAGGAGGCGACGAAAAGGCTGTTGAGGCGTGAGCAGGCGAAGAAACGGCAGGCGAAAACGTGCTATTCGACGGGCGAGATGTAGGAGCTGGAGAAGATAGTCAATCGGCTGTTGTGGGCGGCGGAGGGCGAGTAGGGCAAGAGCCAATGGTGTGGTCTTTGAGCTTGCAATATGCACAAATGTGCTCGACGCCTTCCTGGTGCGAAGGATTACTGCACGTACCGGTGAGGTACCATTCGTGGCAATAGTTTCGAGGTCGGCCATTGTTGTTTCGAATGCCAGCCGCGTGAAAGGCGGGCGAAGTAGCTGGTTTGGATTGCAAGCAATTTGATTCTGTGATGTTGAAGCGTTCGATTTCGCTGAAATCGTCGCCCCAGCTTGCGAGGCCCGACTCGATGCGGTCCAACACGGCAGCATGAAAGGACAGCACTGCTTCCCAGTCCTATTTGGACGCCAAACGCATTAAAGACATGAGGTGTTGTGTCATGAGCGCTTGCTGAGGGGAAGGCTGAGCAGACAAGATATCGAGATAGCCATACACGAATTCTGCGGTCGATAAATCCTTAAACTTCTTTCGGGACAGACCGAAAGGAACGTGAAGATGAGGCCATTCTTGGGGGTTAACGATGCATGTATTGTGGTCGAGTTGACCTTGTGACTTACCGGAGTTAACTCCTCCACGAACGGTCTCCAAAGAAGGAATGTTTTGAGGCTTGTTGGCGGCCGGGCTGGATGAAACCAAATCCCGAACTCTTGATTGAGCTTCGAGCTCAAGGAGGCGAAGCTCTAGCTGTTGCTTTTCAATCTGTAGGTTCAGCAACTGTAAGGCTGGGGAATTGCCTGGCGAAGAAGTAGAAGAACCCTTAGCTGTATTCTCAACACGTGGCGTTGTGTGAACCTCGTGCAATGGAGATTGGTCTAGCATAGTGCTATTCGTAGCGCTGTTTTGCTGTCTTGCGAGGGAAGGCAAGTCGTAAACGAACCCTGCAGGCAGCACAGGTACTCGAGTGCGGCGTTTTCCGGCGGCTTGAGTCAGTTTCAAAATAAGAGGCTAAAAGACTGAATAAACTAGAGCGAACGTGCTAAAATCGATGTTACAGCGAACGAGCAAACTGACAAAGATATCAAATGACAACTAGCGCCGTCAAGAAAACAGCTGACAAGCCGCGAGGGCCTGGGTCTAATTAAGTTATTCCTAAGAATATTAACCAGCATACAATCCCAGAAGGAACTACTGTTTTCAACCGCTACACGTCAATCACTCTGAGACTCGTCCCAGGCCTTGTATTCTTTCGCACTATACAGAGGTTTAAAGCCGCAAGAATGGAGCATCTCGTCAAACACTCTTCTGAAAAGAAAACTCAATTTCTTCAACCTGCAATATTTCATCATTTCTTCCCCGTCTTGATTTTTGACGTGTGTCAGAATAGTGCAAAAATTAGCCACATCGAAACCGTTTAGTTGACGATGTTCCAAACAAGCCAACATTTCAAAATCGATCTTCTGTATAAGCTCTCTCGAAGCCTGCCACTTCACCTCCATCTGTGCCGACCCACTGACACGCGCATGCAGATTTATGCTAATCCACAGCCTTTTTCCCGCCGCGCTGACCCACTGAATCTCATTACAGCCCAAACTACGATTAGTTCCGCTTGACACAACATTTGTGCACCAAGGAGTATAACTAACTACTAATAAGTTCAATTCTGGACACCGTTAATATGTAATGTTTATAGCAAATGTTCAGTCCAGTACTCATGGTTTAATGCGAGCCTTCTTTCATGACCAGGTGCCCGTCTGGGTCATACCACTTTGGCAGTTTGTGGTTTCTGCTTTGGCGGGCAAGGTTGATGTCGACTTTTGGGCCCAGCTGTCCATTTGGATACTGGTTGCCATTTGCCTGTTGTGGTACTGGAGGTGGGAAGGGTGGTTCGGTACTCCCTTCGGGTTTGGTGTTGCCACTGTCAAAGGATATGTCTGTGTCACAATGCTGGTGCATGGGAAACCTGTTGGTTCTATAGTTCCTGGGAGGGGTGGTGTTCACTTTTTTGAATTTCTGGGCATCTCGTTTGCATACTCTGTCCCCTCGCACAGCTGTGACTTAGGTCCCCTATACCCCAGTGACATTGAATGGGCGTGGGTCGTATCTTGGTTTAGTTTTGGACTGGCGCTGAAGGAGAACCATGTCGCCTACTTTAATACTGTGGGCTTTAACATTGGCTTTGGCATCATATCCTTGTACACCTTTTGCTTAGCTTTTGCATCCTGGTCTTGTTGACAGAGTGGGTCATCGTGCAGTGGAATCTGAAGCACTGGGAGTCTCACTGTGAACTTGCAGTTGAAGAGCACTTCTGCTATTGCTTTACCTGTAGTGGTATGCGGTGTGGCTCTGAACTGTTGTAAGAACTTGTATATTTCTTGCTTGCTGTTCTTTCCTTTGATGTGGGCGATGTGCCAAATTTTGCTGATTGCCTTCATGAAATTTTAAGCAAGTCCTTTTGCCTCAGGATCTTCTGGGCCTACCACGGTGGTCTTTACACCAGCCCAGCGCATGTACATTTGGTACCGGTGGCTGTCAGTTCCGCTGAATGGTGGGCCTCCATCACTTTTAATATATTCCGGAAATCCGGGTGTTGTAAATACTCTATGTGCGGTACCACTGCTTGGGAACTTGTGCTGCTGACGAACTCGATTTCAGGATATCTGGAATATTCATCTATCATGACTAGGATGTATTCACCATTGGGAAGCGGCCCCCAAAAGTCCATGTTGAGGTGTTGCCATGGGTGGTCAGGGAGTACCATTGGCATCAGGGGGTCTCTTGTGGGAGTGTATGTGGTTCCCTGGTACCCCAGACATTGCAAAATTCGTGTTTCTACCATTTTGTCGAGATGTTGAAACCAAACTTTGGCTCGAAGCAGTTGTTTGCAATTCACTGCCCCTTGATGGCCTTCATGTGCAATGTCTATCACTAGTTGTCGCAGGCTTCCGGAGCCAAGCATTGTTTCTGCGTCTGGGATGAGTAGCCTGTCGCCACGAAGGATGGCGCCTTGGAAGTAGGCCAGCTCGTGGAACACCTGTCGGTAGTCTTTCAGGTCTGGGTCGTTTGTGATGTGTCCCTTGTTGATGTATTTGACGAGTTTCTGCATTATCTTGTCTTGTGTTGTGGCCTGCTGTACCATTTTAAGTGTAACTGCATCAGGTCATCTGTTACAATTTTGCTGATGCAGAGCTTGTCAACATCATAGGTTACCACGTCAGCAAGCAGTCGTTCTGTGTAACTAGTGAGTGGCAGGGGGTGACGAGACTGGTAGTCACATGGGTTGCTTTTGCCTGGTAGATATCTCATGTTATACTGGAATCCCTGCACTTTCAGTCGGTGACACTCCACTTGTGCATTTCCCTTTTTGTTTCCATTGTAGATTGGCAGCAGTGGCTAGTGGTCTGTGCGAGTCAAACGGGACTTTTAGTAGGTAGTATTTGTGGATGGTCATCCCGCAGGACTGTGCAAGGGACTCTTTCTGTCTGGGAGTAATTTTGTTCACAGGGCATAAGTGCTCAGCTGGCATCGTTGATGGGAACCCAGGAGCCATTCTTTTGTCCCTGAAAGACGATTGATGCTATTCCTTCGGGACCTGCATCTGCTACGTAGATAGACTTGAGTTCTGGGTTGAATAGCCATAGGGTGGTTTCACTGGTCATGGTGGAGATGATCTCGTGGTAGGTTTCTCAGAGGTTGTGCAATCTGGGCATATGCGCTGGCACTGTCAAACATGAACCTAGCATTGAACTGGCAGGCCAGGAGAAAGCTTTTGACATCCTCTGAATTTTGTGGGCGACCTGCTTCTTTGATTGAGCGGATCTTTCTTGGATCGGTGGACATCCCTGACTTGGAGAATACCGTGCCAAACCATGAGACAGGTTGCGCCGAAGGTGCATTTGTCTCAGCGGAGGGTTAGTCCTCTTTCATGTAGGCGGGCAAGGCAGTGGTCAAGGTTCTGTTCTTGTTCTGAAGGTGTGGTACCCCATATCAGGATATTGTCATGGATGGACATGCAGCCTGTGAGTCCTTCCAGCACTGCCTTGATTCTGTCATGGAATTGGTCAGTGGTTGAGGATAAGGACCTTTAGGACCTTAAATCTTAAATCTGTGGAGCCGTTCATGTCTGGAATGTGGAGATAGAGTGGGAGTCCTCTGCCAGTGTGATTTGGTGGTAGCCATGTCCCATGTCCATCTCGGAGAACCTGGTTGCACCGTGGAGCTTGTGGCGGATCTCGTTCTTAGTGTCGACATGTCGCTTTTTGCGGTGTAGTGCAGCGTTTGCTTGTCTTATGTCTTCTGACCTTTCTTTTTTTTTTCTCTGTAATTACGACTTTTCAGACCCAGGGACTGTTCTTGTGGGTCAACATCTATTTTGTCGGCGTCTTGAGTTTTCTCGGTAGACAAGTGGGATAGGGCAGTAAGGGGCTGCGACGGGTGGTACAGTGTGGTCGATATGGAAGCTCACTTCCTCGCCTGTTAGAAGTCCAATCCCCGAAAATACGGCTTGTTGCTTGTCTAATGTTTTGTCAATGTGATGCTTCTCGTCAGGTTTGGGTTATCTTGGTCTTGTCTGTAGTGGGATCCCGGCTGCTCTGATGTTAGCCTAATGCTTGCCACAGAGACCTTGCTTTTGGTTACTGTCACTGTCAGACGTGGGGGAATGATTTCCACCTGGGTTGATGGTTAGGATGCCAAGCGCTTTTGGCATCATCGTCTCCTAGTAGTGCTTGTTTTGTATCCCTCAACGACGTAGATACTGGTGTCATGCTTTGCACCGTTTTTGGATTGTAGAGTGACTGCAATTTCTCCTTGGACCTGCATGAAGTTCTTGGTGTCATAAGCTCTGAAGTGAGTGGGGGGGAGAATTGGACCCATTTCTGTGCAGTATGTGTGCAGTGGGATTAGAGTCTTGCACCCCGAGTCAACAAATAGCTGTGTTGGTTTTCCATTGATCTGGAGACTGACAATGTTGTCTTGATTTGTGGTGTGCAGTTGGCCGATTTCTGTGACATCAATGCCGTGTATGGTTGTTTGGCAAACTGGCATAAGGTAGCTAGTTCATTTACTTCCTTGGCGAACTCTGTTACGGACTTGGTTCCTTGTTTGGTGTGCATGAGTTTAAAAATGGCCATGGAGAGGTTCACGTGTTTTGCGAAGTGCGCCCTGATCTTTATGATCGCTGCGTCGATGGTTTCATCGCTGATGGCTGCGACGCCTGCCTCTTTAGTGTGTCTACGGAAGTCTTTTCCGCCCCAGAGCAAGGTTAAGCGCAACTTCTGTATTGCATCTTTGACGCCAATAGAGTTTGCAAACAGATTTGTATTTTCGTACCATTTGTCAAATTTTTCTAGATACTTCGATGGGTCGTTGCCCAAATGGATGGTTTGCCCACCATGGCTAGGGTAGCATTGATTACTTTTGCCATGGTCGAAGTGGGTGCTCAAATACTCGTCGCCAGTGTAATATCCTGGATTATCATGAGTCAACAACAGTTTGTCTGACATATTTTATTCCTCGTGTTTCCTTCCTCACTCGTCCCCGTCATCCTTTTCAAACTAGCTGTAAAGTGTAATGTAACTTCCGCTGGTTTTCTTACTTCCGCTGGACATTGCAGAAGCCCACAGAAAAAAAAAGAAACCATGGTCATACCTTTGTATAATGTCCTTTTCTAACATGTCTGCATCATTCATTTAAGATGTCTAAAATGTGTTGGCGAATTGCCTGTGTTGAATCCCAATTTCAAATATGTGCAATCATCCTGTAATTCATCAATTAATGTTGGCACACAATTGAAAAACACGTATTTGTGGGAGAAAGGTTGGGGAGTAAGTGTTGTCCAGGACCAGAGTGCTGCCATGCCTGAGACGAGTCACATCGGGGCTAGTGTCAGCAAGTGGCATATTAGGAGAAGTACCGTGTGCCTATGCCAAGCTCCTGGAGGGATGATAAGCGAGGGGAAGTGAGTGTGACCACCGTTTCTCACCCAAGTTTATAAACCCCGGTGTCTCTTCAGTGTGGGACTAAGGGGTTGTTGCCAGCAACACTTATCCCCATATTCTGGGAACAGAATCCTCCCACACTGAGGCTGCTAAGAGAGCTGTTTGGCTGAAACAGCAAACTGTTGCCCCATTGGGAGGATGTGAAGCAGCATTCTGTTGGAAGCCTCAGATAGATAGATAGATAGATAAAACTTTATTTAACCACGGGCAATTCATCAGCTATTTACAGAAAGATCAAACTATAACTAACTGTAAACTGTACCATAATAAAAAGCTGCTTTCCATGAATGCCGTGCCTCAGTGAGCTTTGCTGATTGCACGTTTGAACGACCTGAGGGATTCTGTGCACCTCGCCTTGCAAGGAAGGCTATTCCACAGTGTGGTGCCACTATAACTAAAACTATTTTTGAAATAATTTGTGCATGGTAGTCAAACATTAAGTTTGTTCTCGGAGTCCCTCAGGTTGTAGCTGGTATTGCACTCAGAGAATTTTGATGCTAAATAGTCTGGAGCTAACCCATGTAGGCATTTAAATACAATGGTGGCCTTTTGTATGTTTCACTGGTGGTCAAGATTTTTCCACCCCAAAATTTCCATTAACTGGCCAGCATCAGCATCATAATTTGAAAATGTCAGATCGTGGGCTGTTCTATTCTGCAAGTTTTGCGGCTTGTCTTGTAAAGTTACTTTACAGGTTCCCAAACAGTACTACAGTAGTCAAAGTGAGGTTGTATTAAAGTTTGGTATATAAGATGCAAGGTCGCCTGGGTAACCAGGTGTCTAACACATTTCGTAGCCCCTATTCCAGAAGCGATCTTTTTGGTTAATTTTTTCGATGTGGCAATTCCAGCTGAGTTTGTCGTCAATTGTTACACCAAGTGATTTTGTAGTTGCAACCTGTTTCACCCGAGTACCTTTCATTGTGACTGGTGGGGTAGCAGTAAGGGTATTTTGCCTTTGGCCAGATCCTATCAGCATAAATTCAGTTTTAGTCATGTTTAGAGTAAGTTTGTTTGCATTTAACCAAGTATGCACATTCAGTAGGTCCTCATTAAGACATGATTCAACGATGCCTACATCATCCACATATGTGAGATGCGTGTTATCGGCATACATCCTCGGTTCACAGTTTGACAATTAGGAAGGTCATTTTTGTATAATAGGAATAAGAGTGGACCGAGGATGGTACCCTGAGGGACACCGCCAATTAATACACGGCTGTCAGATAAGGACTCACTAACTTAGCATTGTTGTGTGCAGTTCTCCAAATACGATTGAAACCATTTTAATGAATTCCCAGCTATACCATAAGAGTCAAGCTTAGATAAAAGAATCTTGTGGTCAGTGGTATCGAAAGCGTTTTTTAGATCTAGAAAAATAACCGGGTTGATTTTCCCAATGTCTATATTATATGCCTAGGAGTCAGTTGCCTCAAGCAAAGCTGTAATACCTTGACCACAACCGGGATAACCGAGATCGGACGGTAATTGTTTACGTTGTCTCGATCACCTAGCTTGAAAAGGGGTGTGACTCTAGCAGATTTCCAGTCTTCTGGGAGTTTGTCCTGTCTGATAGATTGATTAAAAATATCGCATATAGGCACACAAATGAGATTGGTGCACTCCTGAATAAGCCTCAAAGATATTCTGTCCAGGCCATTTGCCTTAGACTTGTTTAGAACAAACAACAACAACAACAAAAAGTCTATTTTAAAAAGTTACATTTTTTCTGTCCGCATTTAGCAAAGGCTATTCTAGGCGGGCAGATTGAAGAAAAAGGACGCTGAGAGTTATTTTTTACAATTAGAAAGTTTAGAATTGAGAGAAAATAAATGAATAGTTAAATAAAATAATTGTTGTTGAGACTGGTACACTGTTTAGTTTGTTCATAAGTGAAGACTTTGTTTGCATTGGTTGGATGGAGATGAAACCATGTATCTGCGAGTGAGATACCTTTGGTAGTCTCCACTATCGGAGTCAATCTCACTGGCAAATTTTGGACCAACGGTGGAAAAATGGTTATTAAACTGGTTTGATATATCCCCTGGATTGGTTATCGTCAATCCATTCACTTTAAGTGACATCACTGACATTTTCCCAGATTTCCGGGATGTTAACTCACTGATAGTCTGCCAAGTCTTTCGAGAGTCACCTATGTGCTCTTTAAAGCTTTTTTGATAGCATGCTTGTTTGACTGATCTTATTTCTTTGTTGGTTATATTCCGTTGTCTTTTGTATAACATCCAATCATTGGGAGCATTTGACTTAATGGCTTTTATTTTAAGATATCTCGCTTACGCATTAAACCTTTTATTTCTGATGTGATCCATGGTGAACTATGCGTGCAAACGTGCTTTGTCCTTAGTGGAGCATGTTTGTTAGCTATGGCCAAAAATGTATGTTTCCATTCCTGCCACATCTCATTTGGATTGGAGAATGGATAAATGTTCTCCCAAGATTGGGATGAAATGTCATTTCAAAAGCTCTGTCAAATTTCCGAAAATTCCTATAAGTTACTGTATAATTTCCATTAGATATGAAAATGAAGGGGTGTCCTTTTAGAATTTCGTTAGATGGGCATGGTTGAAAAGAAGTTTTATCGTTAAGAGCTACTAATTGTAAATTTATGTAGAAGTCTCCACCCCCCCGGATTTTGGAGATTTGAGAGTAGATAAGTTGATATGTGGTGTAGGAGAAGTAAATGGGGTTGTGCGTAGGCTAATAAATTGATTAAAAGGTTGTTTGTGTAAAGGGTATTTGTTTAATTTAATTTAATTTAATCAACTTTCAGATTACAATTACAAAAAAAAAAGACGAAATCTGAGGTAGGCTTAAAACAGAGTACAAGACTCTTTAAAAATAAGCCACCTATTATTATTAAGGGTGAATTGCCTTGTGAGCATTTAAAGAGGTTTTAAAAGACACTGACCTATTTCTAGTAGCTGGTATTAAGAGGGAATGTCCACTAAGACCGAGCGAAATCGAAAATACATGGCACATAATGAAAATATTAAAATTCTGCATACTTGGTCCATTGATACCGTATGGCAATTCTACAAACGTGGTGGGATTTTTTTCTTGAAATATGTTTTTAAACCTGAAAAAATAATTAAAACGTGTTTCGGCCCAACGCGTCCTGAAAACACCTGAAATAAACGTGTCTCACTCCGTCTCGTAAACTCCGCTCTGTTACGTTCGTGTCATGGGAAACACAGTTTTGGGCTTGGAAATTTGCTGTTGAAGTGTTTACGAATTATTTGAGTCCACGTATAGACCTGTGGATAAATTAACAAAATAATGGCCAGCCGCTGAAAATCACTAAAATTCGCTTGCTCAAAATTCTTGATTTGGCACACTTTTTCAACGGTCAGTTTCTTTACCCGGTAAAACACGAAATCACTTCAAATATACAACTATTGAAAGAGAAAATGCCGTTCTAAAATCAGATATAAAAATAAGTTTCGGGCTTTGTATCATCGCCGAGTACTAACGCCCTAAAAGTGTCGATAATCACAAGAAAATTTGACTAAATTTGTTTGTAACGCAACGACTTGTCCACAAATCATCAGTTGTTGGTTTTGTCACGCGATTGCAAATCGAAGATAAATAAAAAAAATAATCTGTTCTTCTTTACAGTTTCGTGTTAAGAGACATTGTTGAAAGAGGAAATGCCGTTCTAAACCCTGGTATAAAAATTAGTTCCGGGCTTTCTTTCAGCGCCGAATACTAACGTTCCAAGAATACCGATAATTACAAAATGTTAAAGTCGTTAAACTGTCAACATTTGGCACATTCCGCCAGCCAAATAATCAAAATCTTGGAAATTTCTTCAAGTTTTACTCAGTACTCGGTTGTAAACCACGGTAGAAGGGCAATGTTTTTAGCTCACTTTGATAAGATATTGTCTAAATATCGGGTTCTGTGTGTATTAAGCTGTGTATTCTATAATTATTATATTGACATCTTGACGCGCGGGGTCAAGAAGCTATTTCTTCCATCCCGCCGATCAAATGAGTTTACTTTTCTGTGACTTTCAAAACAGTTTTTCCTACGAAAACTCTTACCGGCAATTGTGGTAAAAAACGGTATTTCAGAACTATAAGGGACGGACCATTTAATTTTTGTGGGGGGGGGGGGGGGTTGGGCAATTACCCAAAAAAATTCCTGCAGAAGAAATTTAAGAGAAAAAGAATCGTGCACAAGAAAGCACGTGAAAAATAACTCAAGCATATTGGTAAAAAAATTCTTGCAAATAGTAATAAATCAACGAAACTGCAAATACCGTGAACGATCTATTGCGTAACATTGGATCAGTACGCAGGGCCGATCAAACAACGTAAAAAAGGCATTCTTTTGCAAATAGCTATGCCAAAACAATAATTCATACTCAAAAGAAATTGCCCACCCCCCTCCCCCCTCCCCACAAAAATTAAAGGGTCCGCCTCTAATTTCTTCCTCAAAGCTCTCATGCAATTGTGCCTGTTTGGATTTAGTCACGCAATGAAATGTCACGCAATGTGATTTTGCCTGATGTCACAAAGTAATTCGGAGAGCCGTACTACACAGGGAGCAACAAAACAAATGTGTGCAGACATGGTGAAAAAATAATGAAATCTTTACAAAGCTGTGGACACAGAACCGATGATTTATTTCCATATTCTTATCAAGACGACAGTGGAAACTTGCCAATACCCTGCCTGTTACCCGGTAATTGAGTTTTAAAAACGGAATTATTATTTTAATTCTTTGTACTACCCATCAACAATTGGGCAAGACATAATTAAGACAGTAACAGTATATGTGTTAAGTTTACAATTTGCCAGTGGAGAGTTCCAGTGATTTCGGAACCTCCCTTTTCGGTCTTAGTAAGCTTATGAAGCCATTTTAAGACAAACTTAGCAGGTTTCCTACCAGCCCAACTCTCATGTCTCGCTTTCAGTTCTTTTGGATGAGACAGTGTTAACAAAATGCTTCAATAACGTTCGCTACAAATCATTTCTCATCGCTGACATGCGCATTCCTGGCAAAGCGACTGAAGTTTGTCAATGTATGGCTTTTTGCGTTTAACTGTTACATCTGAGAGGTCAATGCCAAAAGAAGTACAAATATCTTTTAACACAGCAATAGAAAAGACACTGAGCTTCTTTTGGGACGCCAGTTCACACAGATTGTAAGAGTCGTAAACAATTGCGTGTTTAGGCGCAAGCTCGTGAACAGCCCCATTCACAAGTTGTTTCAGACCTGCCTCGTGTGCGGTGACCTCGATATCGGCTTGTTGTTCTTCATCTGCAAGGGTTTTCTTTGAGGCAAGGCGTGAGAAGAATCCTGCTATTTGGTTTGCTGTTAGGAATTCGTCGCTGGTAAACAACCTACTGCCGTTCGAATCCTTAGCACACATCATTGATCGTGCAACCGCTGCAGGATTTGCCTTATTTCCTGACAGCTCTCCAAGCCTAAACTTTGAAGTCAGATAGGACTTCTGGGTTGGGGTGAACCTAGTCCTCCGTGACCCACTTGACTTGAGTGCCCAGGCCATTTCTTGCCTGTATGTGTGACTTGCTCGCGTGCAGACCGTGTTGATTACTGGTACCAGAGTTGTTTGCCCCTCAAGTTGTTCTGCATATGCTAGTGAAGCTTTGTCAAAGACCGTCTGACGCTCTAGAGCGCGCTGGTGTTTGCCGCAGTCCAAGTGCTGCATCATGGAGGAGTGCCTCAAGAATGTCTTGGTACATCCCTCCTCTGGGCACGTAAACAGAGCCTCCCCTGATGTTGAGAGCTCTTCTTCGGTTTCCACCTGATGTTCCGTAGTGAGGGTGTCACTTGGATGTACGGTATTTGCCCTTCTTTTGATGGCTGGGGAAAACGAGCTGGAGTGCGCCTGGAGCACTACTATGGACGGCAGACCATCTGATGACGGGGCCGTATATTTCTGCGGAGATATTAGCCTTCCAGTTCCCACGCCATACGCTCTCCATACACGGATTCCCTCTTTTGAAAACTGTATATTCGAGAGTTTGCTAACACCATCGACCTTGTACGCGGCCATTGGAGGACTTGTGATTGACTCGCAGAGGGTCACACTTACAGATGGAACTCCACCGGACGATAAAATGGCCTCACACATCTGTGATGGGGTCTCGATGTCGTGTCCTGCGTTTAAGTGGATATTCATATGTGACTTAATAGTCGCCGCCTTTCGGTCACAGGCTCCTTTTCCTCCCTGGGGATCGGAGAAATCCAGCCGTTTGATCACAACTCCCAGGTCTGCTCCTAGTACGCTTGCGCAGATTATGGTGGTGCCACAGTGATAGCAGCCAGCATTGTCTTGGCGGTAATTGACTGTCTTCAGCTCTGGCATGGTGGTCTTGAGCTGCTTAATGACATCTGCCATCACTGCGAGGACCGCACAGCTGTCCTGACTACACGACTGTACGATATGAGTAAAGGTTAGCATTTGAAGGTGGTCGCTAACCTTTCTGAAGGCTACGCTGATATGCCAAGGAATACCACGTTTACCAAACCAATCAGTTTGGCTTTCACGGTATTTCCTTGGCAAATACTTCATGGCCCAGTCCTGGACAACAAACACTGATGACTCGTCAAGTGACTCAAGGACGTCAACCCTTGCAGAATCTTGGTTGATAGAGCGCAGTATGTGAGCCTTCCATGCAAAAATGTTTGCTTTCGCTTGTTTCACAGTGAATGCAAGCTCCTCATTGACTCCGGGTAGCAAGTTGTCTGCCTGGGCGATACGTGCTGACTCTATCTCGCAAAGAGTTGTTGCCAATTGATCACAGCGATCACAGGAGTCCTCGTGGTCATGGTCGCATTGAGCCTGGAAGATGGACTCCTTTGGGTCGCTCAGAGCAAACAATCTACAATGATCGGCCACAGTGGAGCTCTGGGACACATGCACCTGCAACACAAATCAAAATAAACGGTCACGGTTGGCCTGACTTCTATGATTACATTTCTTTGGAGAACTAAGGAGCCATACAATTTCTCTACTCGAGAAAAAGAAAAGTAAACCATCGCATTATCGTTGATAGGAAACGAAAGAACAAAAGAAACGAAAAACAGTTTTCTTGGCTAGATTTGTGATCTTCAGAAGTATTTGTGAACTGTAAGTTTATCAACCACTAATCTAGAGCAGGGATTGCATGGCAAGTTTCCGACGCAGCTGAAAATTTCAACCAGACTAGGGGGCTCAGAGTTCAGCCTGGCTCTCTCAGCAATTCTTTGTAAAAGAATGTTTTTGAGTACATGAGCTCATGCAATCGAGAAGACCCTTATACAAGGATTTGTTTAGAAATCAGGAATGAAAACCTCGGTCACATGCTTTAAAATAGGACAATAAACCACTACCATGAGAAGTTGGGTGACCTACCTTGTAATCACTTTTGAGGTAGCGCTTAACAGCTTGCAGGCGACTCTGTAGATCCTTAGTCCATCCCATGCCTTGTCCTGTGTCTCCGAGCGTTTCCACGATATCAGCTAAGTCTTCAAACGCCTGCGCACCTGCCGAGCTCACGTAGTCCAAGCCTTGTAATGATTTGCGGACAGAGGCAGGACAGACAGCAAGGATACGCAGGAGCGTACTTCTGCTAAGGGGCTTGAAACCAGAATCGTCGCAGTAAGCCAGGTATTGTTTTATTACCCTCTCAGGGATCATCGTTCTGATGACGTTTGGTATCTTGATGGTCTCTTTGTTGCTAAGCGTTATGGATCTTTCTCCAAATGGCAGATCTTGAACTATGTGCGAGCTTGTTATAAACGCGATGAAATGTTCTATCTGCGGGGAGGCGACGTCTGTCCTGGCTGCTTTTACGGACTGTACTGGTGCGCCTCTTCCGTAGGCCAAGCAGTGGCGTTTGGCTTCTGTAAAGCGATATTTGGTCAGACCAGGGATATACCTTAGGAGTTTGCTGTAGCGCAACTTGTCTGCCATTATGGAGAGTATTTGGCGGCGCGTCTCCCAACGGTTGGCAGCCTGGTAACACTCAGCAAGTGCCTCCATTAGCGTCACATCCACGGTGTCCCCGTCAGAATCTTCGTCACCGGAGAGCTGACGACGCAGCACGTCTGAGGAACACAGTGCGTGGAAGAGCGGGCCTGTCTCATGTGGTGTTATATCTTTTACCACAGCAACCACACCTTGACCAGCTTTCCGGGTGTAATAGCGCTTGGTTTGTCCGCTTGCCTTTTCCCATGAGGTTTGTAGCTGAGACCTAATAGGGCTGACATCTCTGGATACCAAGTATGTGTTTAGTGCGTCTAGAGGCCTTTCTTTAGGGATTCGCATATGGAAACTGACATCACTGCAGGTGTCTTCACATGGGGGGAGATAAAAACTTCCTCCTGGCGTAATAGGAGTGCTGTGTGCTGGGTAATCATTGTCCTATAAAAGTAGATATTGTATTAAAGTATATTCTTTCCTTAGTGTTTTGTATTTTCTGTAATTTTATCCGCGCCGAGCAAAACGGGACTCTATAGTACATCTCGTAATTTTGAGAAAAAAAATACATTTTACCAAGCTTTCATAGGCGAAACTAAATTCACGATTCAACAACAATATTCTAATATCTCAATTCTAAAAACATGGCATAAGGTCCCTTTTTGCTTAATAGATGCGCCTATGTAAAGCGCAGCTCTTTCATTAGGTCCAGCAAGGCGCGCAAGTCATCTGATTGGCAAACTTACCAAGGTAATGTTGCCAATGCTTTCGGTGATGTTCACAATGCTTGGGGTTCCCGACACTGTTATTGGTGTCGTCTCAGTAGCATCAATAATAGGCCTGCAGTCACGACATATACCTGTGCCACGATAGAGGAATTAAGATTACTAAGCTTATACTCACAGATTTCTGAAGCAACCTTTTCTAACACCAATTATTTTACATCAGTTCAAAATGTTAGCAATGTTTTGATCGCCGCTACGGCTGCCTAGTTTCAGACTAATGCATACACTATTATGGTCATTATGGCTGCTTGCATTAAATGGGGGTATCCTCACAGGCACTGTTATATAGCCCCACTTCTCTGACTAACTCTAATTTATAGAAGTGTTGTGATCGTCAACGTTTTTGTAAGACCTCGTAAAGGGTACAATTTTGAAAACGCGTACTTATGCGGACACTTTGACAGCGGCTTAGGTTGGATGGTTTAGCACAGTCGCATTAATTGTGAGTTGGAACTCTTGGAACAATTACAAAACTCAATTGGTCCATTGCTCGTGAACTATGCAAAACATACAGCTGTAAGCAAGACAAAAAGTGTGCTTACCAGAGCCCACTGGAACAAAGACGCTGGTGTGTCGCAATATAGCTTTCGACTCCGACTTGCCTATACCACGGTCTGCTTTTCTCACTTTCCCTTTCGAAGCATGCTCAGAGAGTCCTGGTGGAACTCGGCATCGATTAGCCCCTCTGCGCCAGCCAATTCCCAGAGAAGAACGATGGGCTGGACAAATGGTCCACGTCGAAATGTCGCGCGGAAGTGAAAAGAAAGATGCGCGCGCTAAAATAAGCTCAACTTCTGAGTTCACATCGCTAATTCCAACACAGCGAGTGTGCCCCGAAATGTCTCTTTCACATGACGACACTGGAACAACAACTGCACGTTCATATCGCTTGTCAGAGGCGCAAACGCCTCCAACTATTTTCTGAAAAGAACAGATAACCTCCATTTACAACGACTCGAGATTAATGTAGTGTTGAACCGTGAGAACTCTGAAGAACACTTGCGTTGATAAATAACCTAATTCAATTTACCCTTTGACAATGAGTAAAATTAGATTAAGAACTCCGCAACTGCTGTCTGTTTCATTGGGTATTGTGTTTTTGTGCGAAAATTATCTGTCCGTCAGTTTTTGCACATTTACTATTAAAGCGCCGATCGGCACTTACGACTTTTTGTTTATTGTCCTGTAATGTCGCATCAAAATATTTCAGTGCAACTTTGTTATTTTTATGAATGGCTTGCTATAGAGACCCGTAGGCCGAACCTTAGAAGTTTGCCACACGCAATTGTGACTTTTTTATTAATTATTATTATATGGATAAAATCATCCGCAAATTTTGACGATAAAGCTGATTTTACGGTCAAGACAATGAAATGGGTTGATTGAAACTATCACGCCAAAGTGAAATTAATCACGCCATGGAAAAAAATATCCTGAAATAAATTCACAGTCTGCAGTGAAATATAAGAAAATAGTTATATCGGTTTGCTATTTTAAACTATCGGAAACTTTAATGATCTAAACCTTTAACATAGAAACATTGAAATGAATTGTAAAATCTGACAAACGTGCTACTTTACTGAACACTGAACACGTGAATTTTGTTTCCCCTAACGGGACGTCATAACGGGACCGTATAGATAGAGAAATGTATGTGGTGAATAGTCTCAGCATATGAAATGGAGCATATCAGTCTATTTTATAAGTAAAAAAAACATTGTGTGAAGATATTTTACGCAGAACTCCAGCGGTGTAATATGAGACCACAGAAGAATTATTGCGAATAAGGCTCATAAACAAACAAACATTTTATACCAAAACGTGCTACGCGCTTAAAAACTCACAATTACAAAGGAAACCGAACTTTAATATTTCAAAAACTTGTCAAAGAAGAATAGAGAATCTTTTATTTACCTTCGATTTGCTATAGTTTTAAATCACGAAAAACGTTTGTAATCGCGTGACAAAAACCAACAACTGATGATTTGTGGAGAAGTCGTTGCGTTACAGACAAATTTAGTCAAAATTTCTTGTGATTATCCACACTTTTAGGGCGTTAGTACTCGGCGCTGATACAAAGCCCGAAACTAATTTTTATATCTGATTTTAGAACGGCATTTCCTCTTTCAATAGTTATAAATTTCAAGTGATTTCGTGTTTTACCGGGTAAAGAAACTGCCCGTTGGAAAAGTGTGCCAAATCAAGAATTTTGAGCAAGCGAATTTTAGTGATTTTCAGCGGCTGGCCGTTATCTTGGAAAATAATCCACAGGTCCATAACTGAACTCAAATAATTCGAAAACACCTCGACAGCAAATTTCTAAGCTCGAAACAAGGTTTTCTTTGATGCGAATTTAACAAAGCGAAGTTTGCGAGAAGGTATCACACATGTTTATTTCAGGTGTTTTCAGGACAAGTGGGACCAAAACAGGTTTTAATTTTTTTTTCAGGTTTAAAAACATATTTCAGAAAAAAAATCCCACCAAGTTTCTAGGACTACCATAGGGTATCCGTGGAAAATTTATGAAGGAATTTGCTTTTTCATCATGTGCCAGCCCTCGCTCGACGTTAGTGGACATTCTCTCTTAATAGATTAAAAAGGGTGAAACCCGTACGAAAAATTATAGCCTGACATAGCGAGAATCCGGCCTGAAGTGATTTTTACGGCCTGCATTGAACGAGACAAAGTACGTCTAAAACGAGCCATTCTTCTCGGTCTTGTCTCGGCTATAATCTAGCCTGTATAACAGGCGTTATTGGGGGCGCTCAAGCGGGGTTTTGGGCGCGAGCGCATAGCGCGAGACACGAGCGCGAAGTGCGAGAACAAAAAGGTCTCAATTCTGCAGAGAAGAGAGTTTCTACACTAGATAGAACAGCGTAAATTAGTGGAAAGCTTTCTGCTTTGTAATACATGCAGAATTTGGGAAAGTATTCCCTCAATTTTGTTGGATCATATTGATCATTTGCAATGTGATATTTCAATGAATTATGCTGAGCCGCTTCCAATAACCAAGCGTAGAC
Source organism: Cladopsammia gracilis (assembly GCA_022457155.1). Taxonomy (NCBI): domain Eukaryota; kingdom Metazoa; phylum Cnidaria; class Anthozoa; order Scleractinia; family Dendrophylliidae; genus Cladopsammia; species Cladopsammia gracilis. Next base: position 591,549 of record JAJGOT010000129.1, on the reverse strand, counting down.
TTCTGCCGTTGTGATCTCTTGTCTGTTGGGAAAAAAAGGACTTATGGTTTATTTGATAACATAACGCCCCGAAGAGTAAGAAGAGAGAATTTGAGGTGAGCAATTACATTGTATATGGAACATTAATGAAATGTGATTTTCTTCTATCGTTCATTGTTCTTTCAGTGATAAGATTTGCTGCTAAAATCGTAATCAATTTTGAATGACACAGGCTGGAAAACTTCAATTTTAATTAAATGAGAAATAGAACATGATCTTTATGTCAACAATCACTTTGACCGAGGTCATGTCTAGGATGCTTATATCAGTATTTGTTTTACACAGGAAAAAATGAAGGGGGACTCACTTATAAAATGACGGGGGTGCCTGTCGTAAATTTTTGAAAACGCTTTATAAGGTACTTGAATCTCGCCTGAACACTGTCGTCATTTTCATATGGGAGTCCTCTTCCAGGATTTTCAAGTGTTTTGGAGATTTGAGAGTAGATAAATTAATAGGTAGCGTGGCTGTTGTTGATTCTTGCTGCGTAGGCAATAAATTGGTTGAAAGGTTGTTCATGTAACGTGTATTTGCTGTTTATAGTAATTTGATGGAATAATGAAACAATTTTTGAGTTGATTAAGGGTTCTTGGCTTTCTTTTGTTTGTCATAGCATAAGTTATGCAATTTGTGTGTACTGATTGGCTCCGAAGTACATTCTATAGTGCTTTGCATTATTTCTAACAATAGATAGCCCCCCTAGTGATTCAGACAAAGTTTGCTGTCAGCTCAAAGGCTTTGTATGAGCGTGATTTGTTTTGGATATAAAAAATCGGTGAAATGTTACATTAGGGAGTGAAAAACTGATTCAAGAAATGTAAATTTTGACTTAAATTTCAACAAATTATGTGACAAGGCTGCACCGTGAAATCCTATCATCGGACTTCCAATCTATTTAATAGCCTTCATGCGATAAGAAAACATTTCACGACTTGTGCCCAAAGGCAAAGAGAAAAGTTTTTTTTTTGTATTCTTATATGGCTAAGATGTGTGCATCGCCACCTTGGAAAGAGATGCGTAAATAGGTTCCAAATGATCTGTATTATCCCAAATTCACTGCCGTGTACCCAAATTTTAATTTTATACTAATTAGCAGTAGCTAAACACCCCCCCCGGGGGGTACTCCCATATATAAGCTATACAGGTATGTCGCTGGATGGGGTCGGGTTTTTGACCTTCTAGGTCTGAGATGGGGTCTCAGTTTTGCCCACTAAGTCTGAGATGGGGTATACTTTTTCCGTTCAATTTCATTTTTTTTTTCAGGTACATTTTTCATCTGGAACCAATGAGCGTGTATGGGTTTGACGCCTAATTCTGTCAATTTGCGAACAAACCCCTTTTTTGTGTAAAGAGCCTTTTATCAAATTTAACTGTTTGGTCTGAGATGGGGTAGTGAAAATAGAAATTTTAGGTCTGAGATGGGGTAGAGGTTCTTAGGTCCCCCACCTAAAACATTGCGGAGTACCCCCCTCCCCCCCGGGTTAAACAACCGTATTTATATTACCTAACAATTAATTACAATTATATAAGCAAACGCTAATGTCTGATACCGGATGAATATGTTTTAGATAAATTTTAAACTTAAAGGGAGACTGCTTTGTAAAAGCCCGCAAGGGTTTCTTTTAGTCTTCATCCCAATTTTCATTTACTTATTAAAATCTACCTTTATACATTTATTTTTATGGGAATAAACTGTTACTGTGCCGTTTATCGACACGCGTTCATACAAGCAAAGCAGAACAAAAGGTCCTGAAGATAACAAAGCGAATTTCTTTTTGAGCAAAAATCCTGTCTTTGAGTCTATATTCTGAGGGATACTGATTATACATTGTAAAGTTTGGAGAGTATATAGGCTGCAATTGGATAAATTAGAGAGCTGCTTACTTTCGAGTATTCGTCCAACGGGTATAAACTTTTCTATTACTACCTGCGGCCACATAAACAGCATTAATAAACGTATCCTTTCAGTGGAGCCGCAATGGACAGATTATCATTTCTTTTCACCATCATTGAAACCTGCCTTTTTTGGCCATGGTCCACTTTACCGCTTGGTTCTATATGCTTCGTTTCTAACGGCTCAGTAGCCTGCGTGGCAAGCGTTCGAAGGGGAAGGGGGAGAATTGAGGCTCGCAAGAACACGAAGGGCGCACGAGGAAGAGGGAGGGGTTTTGTGTGTTTTACCCTTGGTATGACTTGGAGTATTATATCAATGCATTTGTCCCAAACAAAACAGAACAATCCTGGTCCATTTGGTGTAGATTCGTCTAAAACTATTTGTGCTCCTTATAGCCAAGGAAATAGTGTTTTTGGTTCCAATGCGGGTAGTCAGTGTGTAGCGATGAGTTTAACAATTATATTGTATAATTTTAGTCGCATGATAACATGTGTGTCAGATCTTGTTGAAATTACGAATTTTGGTAATGAGTTGTGTACTTATCTTTCTAATTTAACACAAAAAGAATGCCTTATGTTAACTGAAGTTCCTGATGTTGTTTGTATGGGAGAGTTAACTTTCAATTTATTAGAGTATAGTGAAAGTTATTTTGGAAATGTACATTATTTAAATGACAGTATAATAGAAGAGAGTTGTTTACCTTTGGTTAAGGCTTTTGTTGTTACGTGATAATTATAAACCATTTATTTTGACAATAATAATTTATAGTCACTATTTTTGAGACAAGGGATGGTGCATTCAAAGTGTTTGATTCACATAGTAGAGATCGTACAGGAATGAATGATCCATGTGGGACGTGTGTATTAACTGAAGTTAGTTCTCTTGAAGAGTTCGAAGAGTTTGAAGTAAAAGGAGTGAAGATATCCTTAACAGCCCAATCATAGCACTCGCAGAGTTCTTGTTCTGATTTCAATTGGTCAGAGCCAGAATGAATGGAAAACAAAGGGCTTTTTCGAATAGTCTCCAGCCATGGCAAGTCTAATTTTATTCTGTTTGCACCCCAATGTAAGATATCCATTGGTCACACTGCACTTACTTTGATAATATAGACGCCTCACAGCCGCATCAAACGAGGACAGCAGTCCCATGGTTGGTTTCACAGGCGTTTCTTCCTATTTATTACTAGTAGTGGTAGCAACATCAACAGGTGGAAGGAGATGGGCAAATTCTACTTTGAACGTAACTGCTTGTCCAAAGGACATTTTAAGCCTCTGGAATACTCCAGATTCAGCATCCCTTTTAAGAAGATCTCTAATCACAACAAGTTGTGTGGCATCTTGATCTGCAATATTTGAGAAACGGGTCAATGCATGCATCTGAGCACTTTACACCTGTAAGTTTTCTTCCATCCGCCGATGTCTCCAAGTTGTTTCGGTTATCAACCAAATCAACAAGAGATAAAAAGATTACAGAGGTTTAGAAAAATAACTTATAAACAGTCTAGCATAGTTATTGTTAAACATTTTTGAAAAAATACACCAGCTGCATACAAACAAAAGTTGGAAAATTACATGGTTAAAGCTTGTACAACCTAAAAGTTGATAAAACATGATGGCAAGACAGAAATCGAGAATAAGGGTCATTTCATTTCACCTCTCTCTTTCCCCCCTCCCCTCCCTTCCCTGGATTTCCCTGAAAGTGAAGATTTTCTTCAAAATGGTGTCAGCGAAGGTGAGCAACAAATGGAAACGGATAGTATTGTGGGCTCAGACTTTGAGGATCTTTCAGTACTGTACATGTTGCATGTTTCTTTTCTTCGTCTGATATTTCTTTTCGTTTGTGTAAGGTGTTGATGAATCTCTGAACTGAACTTTAGCGAGTCAATGTTGGCTGGATCGGTTTTGATTCATTTAAATTTTTGAATGTCAGAGAAAATGGATTTGACGGCCATGATGTATCTTTCTCGATTTATAACCACAATGCCATTTCCTTTATCAGGTTTCAGTATCACACAATCTTTTCGTAGGTTCCTGATGATTTTGATTTTGATGATGTGAACGTATGTATGGTGTGTTTCTACCTATGTCCCAGAGTTTCATGAGTTTCTGTTATTTCCCTGGAATTTCTGTTGTTTCTGCGATTTGGTAATGCCGGTCTCCGGATGTTTTTTTTACTGATCACAATCTAATAACATGTCTAGCGCGCATTGTCGGCATTTAATACCCACGAACAAAAACTCTGACAGGAAAAATATCCTTTGAATGAATCTGCCTTTGACAACGTCAACATTAGAAGTGTCAAGAACAAAAAGCAAGTTTTTAGTATAAAGAAACGAATATTGCGTGTTCTTGTAATTTGCAGACTAATTAAGTATGGCTGTAATTTATTTACCCCCACAATTCCATGATCATTGAGCATCTGTATCCTTCAAAAATAAAAGTAAGTGGATAACTTTACTAGTTTCAAATTGAGACAAGATCTGTTCAAAGACTTGAATCGCATCAAACAAATAGCAAATATATGTTCTAGTTTTCTTTTAAAATACATTGGAATCCTCAGTGGAAATGGAAAACAAATCGAGGATTTGAAATCTCGGAATAAAATTGGATTGAAGCAAATACAAGTTTTGGTTGGCCTGTAATCGGGAGGCTTGAAAAATTGGGATTTTGCATAAGACATGTTTCTGTATTAAGGATTTGTACTTGCAAAAGGAATCCACTTGTGACTGATTTATTCGGTATCTGGTAGACTAAATGCACAAGGTTAATTCTTACAACTAAATGTTACATTAAGCAGTTTATATTTGATTTATTTACTTGCAATTGTTTGAATTTCAATGAATACTGTCTACACTGCTAATCTAAGCAGTAAAAATATTAATTAAAATAAACGTTTTGGCCAGTTTAACTGGCCTTCTTCAGGAAGTTAAGAAAAAAATTATTGCAGAAGTCCAGTCAAACTGCAAACTTTCTTTGCGAGATTCTGGTGCTGTGGTCGCCTGATTTTCTCCTTCCTTTACAGGCATTGCCCTTGCTCTTCTATCCTTTTGCACTGGCAAGAGTGATTTATCCTTCAGCAGGTCTAGCTGATACAGAAGTAAGGTTTTTGCACCCAGTGCAGGATCTTTTGCAAACATCATGTCCATTTGCTCTGCCGTGAGCAATTTCAACTCGAGTCTGGAAGTAAATTAGTTTGCAGTGAGAGTTTCATAAATGAGTTCTCGAGTTTTTTTGGTCAGGATTATCCCTGAAAAGGCGAACCAGTTCTCCAAATAAAATTATGTCATTATACTCAAGTGGAGAAGAGTACAAGATGGAAACCTGTCAGTTCCGAATTTCACAAGTTTGCAACTAAGTTCCGAATTAAGTTCCAACTTTGTTTCAAAGTTCGCAGTTTGATCAGCAACTATACAATCAAATTGCCCAGTTTGTTGCCATCTTTAGAAATTCCAAACAAACATTAAATCCTGTAACCGAGCACAACGTCCTCACCTGACGTCCAACAGCCTTTTATTATGATGCTAATTTCACTCTTTTGCACCTTCACTTCCTGTTTAACATTTTGTAAATCCGCTGACTAGTGCCTAATGCTTGGGCATAAAATTATACAATGTTGTTTCAGATACAAAATCAAGTATGTTAAGACGAAGATATTCGATTAATTTATATACATGATCAAGATTTTAGAGTACATCAAACAAAATTGATTACGTAACTAGAAATCACAAATCTGGTCTATCAAACATTCTAATGTCGCTTCGAAACATATAATATTCCATGAGAAGCTGTTTCCTCCTTCAATAAACATACACCTTACATTATCAAAGTGCTGCTCTGATTTTTTGAAATGTTTATTAATCAACTTCCTCATGTTTGTAATCAGTCCGATAATTGCGAGTTACAATAAAACAACAACAACTTAGTGTGGCTGAAAATGGAGAAGTGGGTGACAAAATGCTTCATTAAAAAGTCAGCCCCAATGTACTCCTGGATTGTCATTAGCTAAGAAAACCTACTGCCAGGGTGGTGCACGTCTGGTATAGAGGAGGGAGTTGGGCCTCCTCTCAGGGCCGACTGTGACCATTCCTGGGTAGAGAGGAGGGAGTTGGGCCTCCACTAACCTAGATCTAAGGTACACAGACCGGTATAGAGGAGAGAGTTGGGCCTCCTCTCAGGGCCGACTGTGACCATTCCTGGGCCTCTACTAACCTAGATCCAAGGAGTACGGAATGGAGGGAGTTGGGCCTCCAAAATGTAAAGTCTATGGGGGCAAAAGTGTGACAAGAGGAGCACTTCATCCCCACAAAATGCGAAGCATTCCCCCATTGATGAGCCACAAGAAATAACAAAATAACCTACATTACAAGAGGTTGACCAGTGTCTGGGGAACCTGTGCCAGAACCGAGGGTGGGGTTATGATGTACCTCTCAAAACAGACTGATGACCAGCGCCCTAAAACCTTAATAAGCCATGGGGGTAAATTGGCCGAAGCCTCTGTTGTAGCTGCGCCTATTCGAAAACTGTGGCCAGCAAATTCACTCGAATTCAGCCGTCCCTTTGAAAGTAAAAGCCTTGTCTCACTTGTTAATTTTTCCCGAGTAAGGAGTGAGCCAGATTCGTAAGAAAATAGGGGCCCTGTGGTGAGAAAGGGGGTCCTTGACTCTAGGTATGCCAACATGGCAGAAATAGGGCATAAATTAGAGTTCGTTCTCCCAATTACTATAGTCTGTCCTTGTCTAAAGGGGTCGGCAGGGCACATTGGCGACCAGAACCCTTTGCTTCATCCTATTTTATGTATTGTACAATTAAATAAAGCTTGAAGGTGGGTAAATCGGTGCGAATGATGAGGTTTGTAGCAAAACCGTCATGAACTCTACGAAGTGAAACGTCAACATCCACCATCTTGGATATTTCAGAGGCTACGTTGTATATTGTACATTCAAATGTCCCTTTTGCTAACAGTTCATATTGTGGGCTCAGAATATTCTGCGTCGCTCGTGCTCTCATCTGCTCATTTGTCTATGGAGGAATGGAGTGACTTAAAATGAGCGTCGACGTGGACAGTGATCTGGAAAATGCATTCCAAATATTGACTGCGCTTACAACTGGGACCGAGGATGAGGTTTTAGAATTCGCATCGGCTTTTGAAAAAAATATGCTGACGAGAAGCAGTTTTTCCACACCTTGCCGCTCCGTGGCCACGTGGGTTTGCCGAAAGATAAATTGGCAATGTCAATGTTTTTAGGTCCGCTTTTCAATAATTTCAATGTTCCAGTTTAACTGGCAGTTGCCTGCAACAAATTTTTTTTGTGTCATTTTCAACAGATTCCATAAATTGCTGTTACGTTACCTAACAAAGTTAGTCAGTAACGTAATGCTGGTGCACAAAATCCATTAACCAATGGCTTGGAAATTAAGTAGCATTAAAAAAGTTCAGATAACTCGCATAGATATGTTTAAATAAAACGCTGAAATACAAACAAAAAAGGATTTATTTATTTCATTCCATTTCAGTCACTGGCAGTTGTCGAAAAAATACAACTTGTTATTTTCAACGAAGTGTCCTTTTAGAAACTATTTCGTAGTTGTAGTAAGTTAATGTTCCACTACGTTTGTTCACCAAGGAAGCCACTGGATTCTAGGTATCCGATAGCACCCGTTGATTACTTATTCCCTCGTTCAAGTCATAACGTGTTGTGACTAGCTCTTCCCACTGATTGATAAATTAGATTTAGTAAACGAGGCATGAAAGAACTACTGCAAATATGTATGTGCCACTGAGTCTTTGAAATAAGTGGACATCGTGATGATCATCAAATTTGGTGGTCTGCGAGGTAAAGCAGGATAAGTTCCAAAAATAAAAAAAACTTACCGTGATATGTTGGCAATGTTCATTCTTTACTGTTTGTAATTGATTAATAACATGACCAGAATTGTCGTTTGCTATTCTTTAGAGATCTAAACAAAAACGTCCAGATATTCCTAAAAGGAATTCCTACTAACTTTTTGGACTTGGCTACCACTTTGAAATGTTTAGGAGCCAAATGTCTCCTTGAGAAAACAGTTAATGTCGTGCCCTGGTCGGTTTTGGAAACTTTTAACCGAACTAAAATATTTGGGTCAAGACTTTGGCATAAACACTAAGTCCGTTATTGTGAGGTGATGTTCAGGATTGAAGTTGGAATCACAGGTTAGTATACGAAGAAAACCAAAAAAGGCAGGGGTCATAGCTGCCCAAACCATTAGGGAATCTTTGTTGTCAGTATATTTGACATTTAAAAGGTGGTAAAATAATTTTAATAAGTGCAATGTGATAGGTCTGCGGACTGTGGAATGAACCCCTTGGGAACGTTTTATTCCATGGAGAATGAGCCGAAAACGAAGAAAAGCCGAGAGGTTCAGCTTGTAACCACTGCTAGAATGGTAGTGTTTTACTGAAGATAAATAATTCTTGATAGTACGATGTTGTACTGAACGAGCCATGCAGACTGAAAAATTTATCAGGGTGTCCTCATTGATGGGAAGAGTGGGCATAATTTTCATTTGTGAGAGAAAGGAGTAAAATTGTCGCACACCAGAACTGTAGGTTTTCTTAGTGTTCTTTAAAAGGGCCATCCCTAGGTAATACTGTGCTTCTCCGCTTAGAGACTGTACATAAGGGCTGGGATGGGGTCTGGAGACACATTGCACTGAGGAGCTAGCTGGCAAAAGTGCTTCATCTGAAACCAAGAGAGGGTCTGCAATATTGTTATTTTTCCCAGGAACATGTAATACACGAAAGTAGAAATTATGTCTTAGGGTACAAAGGGTAAGGTCCCTGACCAAGTTCATGACCCTGGGGATTTTGGATTTCCGAGAATTAATAACCTCGACCACACCCAAAGTGTCGCAATGGAACTTAATGCGCTTGGATGTCCAATGGGGCCCCCACAGGTGGCAAGCAATATTGATTGCAAATAATTCTTGTCAGAGAATGCTCATGCCAGGTTGACCTAAGTTCTGGTGGGGTAACCACTTTCCCTGAAACCAACAATTTTGAAAAAAGCCCACATAACCAACGGAGCCAGAGGCATCAGTAAATAGGGAGAGGGTCTCAGAAGTGTCCCACTTGGAAGACAGGAACAACCCTACTCCATTCCACTGTTCAATGAACATGATCCACATTTCAATGTCCTTGTAAAAACCAGTTGTGAGCTTAATGTGGTGATGGGGTTATTTGACACCTCTGGTAAGGCCAATCATTCTTTGCAGAAAGGGGCGTCCAGGGGGAATGACCTTACATGCAAAATTTAGTGTACCAATCACTGATTGGAGCTCTTGCAGGGTTGTTGTTCACTTTGATTGAAATGCATGTAGGGCGGTTTTGATATGCTCAACCTTGTCTTCCGGCAGCCTTGCTTCCATTTTGTGAGAATCTAAAATAATTCCCATGAACTAAATGACTTTGCAAGGACCCTCTGTTTTGGCTGCCAAAATGGGGATATTGAGGTTTTTGAAGGTCAGGATCATGCTAGGTGGACTTGCCTGACAAGGGGAATCGAAGGGCATGCTGGGAGCAGGGGGTTCAATTATAAGGAAATCATCCAATATATGGCAGACAAAGGAAATTAAGCAATTATTTAGCAAAATCCACTCAATGGCATCAGACACTTGATTGAAAATAAATGGCATTGAACGGAGCCCAAAGGGGAGTACCTTGTCAAAATAGTAGAACCCATTCCAGAACATTCCCAAAAGTTCCCAATCATTTGGATGGACGGGGAAAAGCCTAAATGCTGATTCTATGTCAGTTTTGGCCATAAAGCAGTCGGAACCAAACCCTTGGATAGCCGTAATGGCATTGTCGATGGTAATGTATTGAAGTGAGAAGTCATCCTTTTCAATGAAATGGTTAATAATGGAGGTCCCGGATTTAGGGAAATACAGATGGAATATTGTTCGAAACTTGTTACAATGTTTCTTAGGGACAAGGCCAATGGTGAAACTTGAAAATTCTCAAACAGAGCAGAACTAAAAGGGCCCGCTGTTCGTCCTTTGGCCACTTCCTCTGCTAAATTTGATGTGACCACCTCTGGGTTTAGAAAGGCAGTAGGTAAATTTTTTGAAAAACGGGAACATCTAGGACCAGAGTAGCCAATCCCAGCCCTCTCCCTCAGTTCCAAGCACAGTTTCTCAACAAATTTCCTATTAGGATGGTAAATCAGAGCCTGGTGTAAATTATAAACATTTACTGGGGTGACCACGCCCCCAAAACTACTTGTCACGGTGGCGGGCACTATATTGCTGGGGTGGGACTTCCCAACCCGTGGGGGTGGTTGCTTTGAGGATTCAGAGGGAGTGAGGCACTCGATCCCGGGGTGATCCCTTCTACACCCTGGCTTGTTGTGTGCATAGGGGCAGGGTGTTCTGGCACGGGGGAAACCTTTGTTGTAGTTGTGGCAAGTACGGTTTTCGTTCCCTCTAAATGTACTTGGCGCCGATGAGGGTCCTGATTAGAAAACACCAATCTCCTCCTTCATAAGTGAAGGTGCTACTGTAAACGTTTTAAGCCATAATTGGCTATATATGGCCGACCACTTAAGGGACCTATTGGCAGCGGCCTATTGGCGAAACTTTATGTCATACACACTCCAACCCAACCCCCCTATGATATTTTGCTGCATAGCGAATTAAGGACTGGTATTCAAGCAACTCTGCAGCACGAGGTGGGTATTTGCTTATAATAACAGTCATGTATGCTGTAAAAGCCGAGGTCCATTCCTCTATATCAGTAATGGAAGTGGCTTTGGTCTTATTTACCCTTATTACAGAGTTCTCTAGAGTCAGGGTAAGAGGCTCATTGTAGAAAAGCTGCAACGAGTTAAAGTTCTTCGATAATAACTTTGAAAGTTCCATAAACTCACTAGCTTGGCTGGGAGTTCGTGTACAGAATCCGAAGGCCGCTGCTGAGACGTAGAGACAATGGCCATGTTGATCCGGCTAGTGCCATCCGGTGTAATGGAACGAAGGTGTTCTTGGACTGATGGGGAAACGGTGTCCTCGTTCGAAGCGTTTCTGTCCGGTACGTTAGCAGCGGGAGGCGAAGCTCCATTGAAAGCATTCACTGCAGCTTGAGCAGCGGCGGTTGCTGTTCTTTCAATGGTGTCATTAATGGTGGCTTGGACTAGGGAATGTACCTGTATGAGCTGGCTATCAGACAGCACTCTCTCGTCGGAGGATTCACGGCTCAGCAAGCCTTGAACTTGTTGTAGTTGTACAAATTGCTGTTGGAGATTGTCCACATGGTCGCCGCCATTCTGGTCAGTGGGCGGAAAGCTATTTGTAGTTGCTGGAGTTACTGCGTTTCGCCAAGCTTCTTCTATCCCTTGAACAAGTGTGGCGCGTACTCTGGTTGTAGGGAGCTTTAGCCGGTTGCACAGAGTTCTTAAGTCCTTGACATACATTCCCTCAAGGTCGAGATCGGCTGGGATATTCACTGGTTGGTCTGCTACACTCCGTTTCCGACAAGTAGGCAGCATTTTGCATCCAGCCTTTGATGCGGAGGAAAAGATCTTCACTGCTAGAACTTACCGGCGACAAACAGGATTAACTGCACAAATAAAAACTTACTGCTTGGAAAGGTGTGAAACAGAATGCAACAAGCACATGGAACGCGAGCTAAACAAGATGGCGAAGTGCCACATGATTGGACAAGACTAGAGGGTCCCTAGGGTTTGGTTCACGCGAGGTCACATGAGAAGGTCACTGGACAAAGTACAAAGCTCAAACAAGAGTTGTTGATTAACTGAAATTTATTTCCGGTGTTCAATAAATTGTGATTGAATCGTTTCAGAATGTCTACCATCTTCATATATTGGAGCGATAGCTGGCTTGTATGACTAGCTTTGTTTCTCTCCTTTTCTTGGTCCAGCTGAGCCTCAGCTTGCAATATTGCCTCTCTTGAATCTTCACCAGTACTGCCATCGGATGAAAGCTTATCAAATGTTTCTTTTGCTTCATTTAGTACATTGTTTGAAGCAGTGGAATTTGATGGTAAACGAGCACTGGAAATATCTTCTTAACTTGTTTCTGACTTGTCATTTGATTGTCCATGCTACTTTGGCTCATGGTCAAAACTTGCTAGGGGCTGTTCATCTGACACCAATCGCTGTTCTTCTTTTGCTGCAAATTCTACATCAACAGTGTGTTGTTACCTGAACCAATTGGAATGAATTCTCCAGTGGCTTGCAATATAAATTAAGACTGAGACAAGCTATATCGCTGCTCAGCGTTCGAGTCTTCATTGTGCCCTGAAAGTTTATGTGGAACACTACATAGCCTAACACACCAGCCAATGCCCAGACTTGCACGATGTAAAGGACAGATGGTAATTTCCTGGATGTTTGCTGGCATTTGGAAACAGGCACTTCGCATTAAAATAAATTATATTTCAGTTGTGCAACCACCAAACTTTAGCAATTTTTTGCGGCATGATATATTCCTGCTGTGCATGGTTTGGCCAGACCACCCCCTCAATGTTGCATCAGAGGCGCGCAGCGAATAATGGGTAAAATCCAAGATGGCAACTGCTCGGGTTTCTTAACAAGAAAATCCAAGATGGCTGCCAAGCTGAAGTTCTCTGAGTTGCTTCGATGAGCCTTAATCCGGGTAAAATCTGACTGCTTGGACCAAGTTAATAATGCAGATGGAATCAGGAGTAAAAGCAGCTATTTTAGAGAACTTAAAAGTGCAGCAGAAATTGTAGAAGATACGATCGATCCAGATTTGCAAATGTTCAAGGCATATTATTACAGATTACCGGTATAAGAAGAAAAAAAGCCCTTTATGTACTGAGGCCAGTTCACTGTGGGAAGAAGAAAATATTGGCTAGCCTGACAAACTGGTACATGGTCCATGGGCATGGTTTTAAAAACAAAGGAACTGGTGCTTTTTGCCAGCTTGCTGTGATAGTAACAGGGCCTGCCCCTCAATTAATACTACAGGGCACAAACTTTGATAATCAGCCTGGTCAAAGCATCTGTCATTGAAACCACCCAATAAAAAAATAAAAGCACAAAAGCCTGCTCATAACAAATTTGAACCATGGTTTTGGTTTTGAATGTACTGTTGTGAAAAAAGAGAAGAGTGATTCCTACATTCCCAAGAGAGAATAATTATTGTGAATGTCCCAGGAGACCAACAGCAGTCAGACATACCTTTGAACACTGGGATTTTATTTTACAATATCCATAACATATAACATATGTTCCCATGTTAAGACAGGCTTGATAGTTTAACAAATCAAATAATTAAATAGTTTATCATTTCAAATAATGCTTTATGCAGGTAATACTTTCCCTGCAGCAACACTTTCATTTATCCACTTCACTGCCACAAATAGAACATTTGCTGTCTATATGATTCAATAGATCAGTCTGGAGTTTTAGACATAATCTCTCGTCCAACAGTTTGAATGATCATATATTGATGCTTACATCTAGCCTCCTAGCAGGCGTCAGAAAGAGGGGAACTGGGGAGAGACGAAAAGGACGCCTGCAATAAAGAACCCCCTTTGTTCATTTCTGTGGACATTAGCAGCCGCAAAATTCCGATTGGCTAATTCGTACTGGGCAGTAAATTCCCACGTGAAGTCAGCCACGTATAAGAGCATGTGCCAGTTTCTGATTGGTGAACGTATTGGTAGGCGTAATGCGAATAGTCTGGTTCTAATAGCAGGCATTCCTTCCCTTCTCCCCTCTCCCCTCCTTGTTTATGCCTGCCACACAATATAATATTTCTTTACTCAGGCCGTAGGGCAGGCTTGCGTTGCAGAAACATACATTGTAATCTTTCTGAAATGGAAAATCCTGCCGCTCCAAACTCCGTTTCACAATTTTATAATGAATTGGAAGCTGCGATTGGAATTTTGGAAGGAAAATACTTGAATCAATTGAAGGAAAGAGAGGCACAACAACTTGTTGGCATTCATAGTATGGTTATTAATTCTCCCCTCTCCCCTCCCCAGTAGGTGTTTAATGTGATTGCCCAACGTGTTGATCATTGCCAAAGTGAGGATGGATAATTATTGTCAAATGATGTAAATAGCCTGCATGGCAGGTGTCAACAGAAGGAGGAAGGGGGGAAGGGAAGGAATGCCTGCTATGCTATAAGAACCGGGCTATTCGCATTACACCTACCGATTTCCGGGTAATCGAATTATGTCAACTGTCAATACCTTCACCAATCAGAATCTGGCGCATGCTCTTATGCATGGCTGACTTCACGTGGGAATTTACTATGTTTACTGCCCAGCACGAATAAGCCAATCGGAATTTTGCGGCTGCCAATGTCCAAAGAAATGAACAAAGGGGGTTCTTTATTGCAGGTGTCCTTTCGTCTCTTCCCAGTTCCCCTCTTTCTGATGCGTGCTATGCAGGCTATGCAGGCTAGTTGTAAGCGTCAGTATATGATTCAATAGAACTAAATCATTCGAACTGTTTGATGTGAGATTATGACTGAAACTCAAGACTGATCTATTGAATCATATACTGACACCTACATACATCATTTGACAATCATCCATCCTCACTTAGGTAATGACTTACACACCCTAACTATAATCACAACTTAAAAGGACATTTTTAGTTCTCCTTTCTCAATGTTTTAAGTCTTAAGTATCGAAATAAATCTTGCTGAATATACTTAACTTTGCAAGTCATGAGTACTGTGGTACATGCTGCTCATTCCATACACCATAATGTCATTCATGCAAACTGCTGAGTTAGAAAATATAAGTTGTCATGACTTGTTTTGGGGTTGTATCTACCAAGGTTGTCCACAAACCATCTTGTGCTGTTGTTTCCACAGTGAATTGGCCTCAGTGCAGCAATGGTCTTTTTTTTTTCCTTTGCAAAAGCTAGAACCTTGAAAGTTGGTCAAGCTTTTCACTACAATCATCTTGTACTTTAGTGCTCACTTGTGGTTTTCGAGGAGTTTTGGCTTGTATTGGACAGCCATTTTCCTTTGCAACAGCTTCAAGTTCAGTAATCTGTTATGATATTACATGTAATTTATTAATTACATAAATTCAATAATTAGCTAAGTAAAATTGAATTTTGAAAATGCAAAGGACTTATGAGTATAACTTAAGTAGAACACACTATGTTGACATTTTATTAAGATATATATTTTTTAATTTATAATTTTAGCTAATCAGTTGATATTGTTGTTGCATGATAAACACACAGGTCATGAGAATAACCTAAGATAAATGTTTTGTCTGGATGTTGAAACATCTTCGCCTAACAACAACTATACGAAGTGTAAGGAGAACAGTTAGGAGAATTTGAATGTTGATATTGGGGATTAAAGGGTTATAGTATTTTGTAAGGACATATACAAACACAGAACAAACCTTTCGTTTTCGCTTCCCTACATTTCTTCTTTGTTGTATAATTGCTTTCCCAATGCGTTAATTTCCACTTTTTTAGCAGCCAGTTGACGTTTAAGATCCACTATTTCTGTATCTGCCTCAAGCGTTTTCTGAAGTTCAGCATTTACTCTTTCCTTCTTTAGTTGCTGGTACTCTCCAAGTGGAAATGGTAGTTTCTTGCCACTTGCGATCAATGGTGGTCTTAAAAAGCCATGATGTAATTTTGTGTAGGAGACAAAAGCAATGAATATATACATTTTTTTGAGATGAGACTTTGAACTGACATCGTATGATTTTAGATTTTTGCTAAAAGTCATTCCACTCCGAAAATATTCAAAGAAAGTGACTTACCTTAAGCCATCGCCACAATCACTTGGCTCAGTATTTTCGCCACCTGTCATGGTGAATTTTACGACTTTTTTTCGTTAAATACCTTCATCGCATATCTACAGAATGCTTTTAAGTAATGGTCCTAGTAAGAACTAGGCAACCCAATGGCTAAGAACGCAGAAAGGTGTCAATTGTGATATTGTTGAAACGGTCCACCCATTGGCTAAAACATGAAAATCTACTATTACTTCATCAGGTAGCGCATTTATTTCTCTCTAGTTTACTTATTGATTCCCTTTTAGTGAAAACTATTCTGAGTTTTAATGCAGCAAAATTTCTATTTGGGAAACATGGAAAATTAGAAGCCTTTCTTGGCCATTGTTTTGGAGTCTTTTGGAGACTTTATATGCATAAGCTTCTCTTCTGTCATGGGAAGGTTTGTTACAAGACTGTGGACCACTACTTGCAAGTCATCGTTTAGTTCAACATCTGTAGGCTTCTCATTCAAAGAGGCTCTTGAGATAGTGTCTGCTATATGCATGTACTTGCCAGGAACATAGGCAATGTTGATGTCATACTTCTGGAGTCTTAGAAGCAGCTGCTGAAGCCTTGGAGGGGATTTGACCAGTGGCTTCTTTGTGATTGGAACAAGTGGCTTATGGTCAGAGTCCACATCTACTGGTCTGCCATACACATAGTGGTTAAATCTCTCACATCCGAATACAACTGCAAGAAATTCTTTCTCTATCTGAGAATAGTTTTCTTCATCTTGGGTGAGGGATCGCGAAGCATATGCTATCGGGTGTCCATTCTGGAGGACAAATGCTCCCAGACCTGACATAGAGGCATCCACTTGCAACTTGACTGGCTTGGTAG